>CM077651.1:32475018-33020018 GCA_039707465.1 Rhabdophis nuchalis | reverse complement strand
CCTGAACGCTGGTACAAGGGATTTTTTTTCCTTTGGTATATTGAGGCTTAAACAAAAATTGCCTGGCCATAAGTTTATAGCATTTGTGATCTGATTCATTACTAGTTTTAAAAAGCAAAAGATAAATGGGAAAGCTAGTCTGTATTTTCTACCTGCCAGATATTTTTCATTTTATCTGCAGTACTGCCAAATACTCGCATCTAAGAAAATTCCCACATTCCATCATATGAAGCTAATAGTCTGAATCTCTTCCTTTATCAATATGTCATGCATGAATAACCAGGATGCTTGCCAGGCATATCAATTTTTAAACTTGGGTTGCTTCTGATAAATGTCAGTGAAAAGTTTGGGACTATTTTGTTTAGGATTAAGACATTCAAAACTCCATCTTATGATGCTGAAAAATTCCAATAATTAATAGAAATACACATACAGAATCCAACAATGTTTGCAGTGGGAGGGGGGAGGCATCATCACAGAGGTCAGAGTTTGGCTCGTGTGGTTATGACCACTATATTGACTTCCCCCCCTCCCCCCGTGGTGTACACCTTGGAACTCAAGATATATTGGCAGCTGCCAAATTAGATGCCTTTCAAAGAAAATTAGACAAATGCATTGGGGACACACGTTAATTCAGATGGCTATACATTACAGGCTACATGACTAAACGATGCTTCTGGCTTCTGCTTGCCTACTGTGGGAGAAATTATCTTCCACAGATTTCTTATGCATGTATGAGTTTATGGGTCCAACTTTTAGATTTAGATTTAGACTTGCGGGACTCAGGGCGGTGTACAGGCAATAATAAGAACAATAATATAGAGCATAAAATCCAATTAAAATACAATTAAAATATATTAAATGGATTGGTCTGATCTAAATCCAGTTAAAAAACCCTTACTAAAACCAATTTAAAAACTAAAGCAATTTAAAAAACTACGGGACATCCATATTTGATGTTATTGGTATCTTTGCAGTTGGAAAAAAGCACGGCCATGCATGAGTTACTAAGAGTCAAGATTTCTTCTTCAGTACCAGATTTTAGATAAATTCCACTGTGGAGCACACACATAGGCAAATGAGTGTGCATTACGTACTTCTCTCTTTATAAACCATTACTTTGTCCTTAAGCTTTCCACAGCTCTTATCCATGTCTCCCATTCTCTGATGTTCTACTTTCTAACAGCGCACGGCATATCTCAGAATGCCTTTATCTTATTCATATGCTGATCTTTCCTTACAAGAGTCGTTTACTTGATTTATATCCCATCTTTCTACTCAACTGAAACACTCAAGACAACTGATGCAATCAATAAAATGCAGAGTACCCAAAAATCAAAATTCAAATACATCAATTAAAAATCAACACCAACATTGCTTAGCAATTAAACTCCTTGTGAAAAAGTTTCATCTTAGTTCATCTTCTATAGGGAAAGTGAGTGTTGAGAGGGCTGCTGTATCTCTCAAGGGAAGGCAACACAAGAGAAGATCCTCTACTGCAGGGGTCGCCAACCTTTGCAACTTTAAGTCTGAAGGACTTCAGCTCCCAGAATTCTCCAGCCAGCAAAGCTGGGAACTGAAGTCCTTCAGACTTAAAATTGCAAAGGTTGGAGACCCCAGCTCTACTGTACCCTAGACAGCTGAGGCTATGACAGCAAGAGTATCTTCCAAAGTGCTGCTTCTGCAAAGCTGAATGCCTGAACAAACACTTGAGGAAAAAGGAGATCCTTAAGTAACTGTTTAGGGCAGCCTAATCTTTCTGTGATATTGTATTGTTCCTGTATCTTCCATCAGTGAACAATGGAGCAGCAGTATTTTGCATCAATTGGAACTTCTAGACATTTTTAATAGCAGGTCCAAACGTTTATTGTAATAAGGTTTACCACTGGAGTTGCATGGCCTATAAACTTCAAATATCAATAATAATCACTTGAATGCCATTGGCTACTGACAAAATCATCATCTTTTGCACCAATTGCAAAAGGTAGTTTTATTGGAAAAGTTTACATCCGTCAACAATTCCTTTAATAACATCAAAGTTTTATCTGCCTATCCCAGGTTTTTGATAAGGACTCAATAATTTGATAAAAATGATAATTCTAGCCTAAAGATCTGGTTGACTGTGTAACCAACAACAATAATGTTAATAAGCAAGGTACAGATAACGATCACATTAAAAGGTTGCAGGATGGGATACTGATACGGCAGCCTGTGGTAGGTAATTTTATTTTTTCCTATTATACTGAAGGTGGATGGTCTGTGATGATCTCCAAGTCTCATCTGCTCAAATATATTTTAAAGCTTTCTGATGCCTGCTTTAGAGAATAAGCTTATTTTGAGGGATATTACTCATATGCCTGCAAGATGACTGTGTCTCTGACATCTCTGATGTCTACATATATATATATATATAAATTATAAATTAAAATTGGGTTCATCTAAGAGTGAAGTGGATACAATTGCTCCTTAAAATATGCTGCTATCTCACTGACTTTTATTTATCTATCTATTTATTTATTTTTGAGAGCTTGTGCTTGGGACAAGTGGGGAATAAAAGGTCCATAATATCCCACATGTTCCTAAAATGACCTATCCTCCTGCTTGATTACAGGAGGCCTCACTGCTTGCATTGCTGTCCTTGGCCTGGGAAAACCAGGGTCTATGTCAATTTGCCATGGTCAGCTCACCATAGCCAATTTGCCATGGCCAACTTGCCGCAACCAACTCACTGCAGGACAAAAGTTACACTAATCTCAAAGAAATAGTGGAATAGAATCATTAAAGAAAGAGTGCAAAAGGAGTGACAGAATAAAAAGTGAATGGCAAAACTTAAAATTGTTAAATTGTCCTGCAGCAAGTTGTCCTACAGAGAATTGGCCATGGCCAGTTGTCCTGCAGTGAGCTGATTGTGGGGAATTGGCCATGGTGACTTGGCTCATTCCAGAAAACCAGATCCATTTGTCTTAAAGGCTTCAAGAGTAGCACACAAAAATGGCACTTTAACATGTTTCAGATCTCTGTTTCTAGAATGCCTGTGATGTACTTTGGCAGACCTTGATTTATGTTTGCCAATAGTGATATTCCACTGAGATGATACCTTAGTCTACTGGTGAGCATCTACTTACACGCTTCTAAAATTCACTCCTGATTATGATTCCTGCTCAAATCTGGACTTGAGCTCTTTGCTGGTGTTTCTGGGTAGTTGTAATCTTTTCTTCCTAGGTAGTCTTTCCTGTGTATAATCCGTAAATTCTATAATTCACTGTTTCAATGTCGTATTTTCTCATTATAGCTTTCTCTTGACCAACTTCAACTAGATTTGATTTAAAAACCCATTTTACCTTGATTCTTAAGAGAGCCCTTTTATCTTTACTTCACTAATAACTACTTTTTAATGCTTTAGCTGTGATTTTCTAGCTTCTGCTTATTTCTTGTACTAGTCTGTTACCTGTTTTACCCTCAGGCAACCTTTCTGATAGTCACTACTTTTATTATTTTCATTCACTGAATATTCTGATCTTTACTTCCCTTATTTCTTCTACTTTCTTGTGGTTTCTTAATTATCCCGTGGCAGATGACAATCTTGCTTATTCTCTGTGCTTACTGTCCTTCCCATCACCCCTTTCATTCAATGTTCATCTTCTGACTTCTATTCAACAGGGGTCAACTTCTGAACTTCTGTGGAATGGTAGTCAGCACACTTGTCTCCCTTTCCAATCTTGGGCTTTTGTACATCCCTTTGCTATCACTGATTTTTTATCCAACAGTATCCCAAATGTAAATTACTACAGCAATGTCATCACTTTTCTATCTCCAGTAACCTGTCTAGCCTCCAAGCTTTTCACAGCCAGATGGATGGGTGTTTCCTTCTCCTGGGATTTCTCTGCCTCCCCGCAGGTTTTTTTGTTTTGGTCATTTCACATATACAGCAGCTGTTTCCTACAAAATTGTCTTTTACTGGAACTCACCTGTGATCTATTCCCTTTTGGGTCATCTGAAACCTTTCTCATGGATTGTCCCTGAATTTGGGACACACCTGCCTGCATCCAGGTTCTGCTACCAGTCGTGCTGCACACATCTTTCTATACTCTGGTCAGGTCTCTAGTAACTGTTTTCTACGAGTTTAGCTTTTACTTCAGCTTAAGTCCTTGGTAAGTCACACTGGGTTGAAGTTCTCATCTCTTTGGTGGTATAGATTTGCTACTGAAAATCAGCAGAGACAGACTTTAAGGGCAACCAGAGTTAGGGAAGAAAAGAGGCAGAATAAAAAGAGGCAGCCTTTCCTTACAATTCCTACCTAGTGGAGAGAATGAGTGAGAGAGAACCAGCAATGAAGCTATTGCTAAAAGCAGCAAGTCACACTCAAATCCTAAGACCTCCAATTATGACCAGACATAAACAGAGAGAGAGATGGCAAAGAATTACCTCAGGAGAGACTGGTAGATGGGTCTAGCATAATAGTTTGGCCTAAATTTGGTCTAGTAGTTAAGCCAGTTTGATTTAGTGGTTAAGGCTAGACACACTGAGTTCTAGTCCCATCTTAACCATGAAAGCCAGCTAGATTACCTTGGACCAGTCACTGTCTTTCACCTGGCAAGGTTGTTTTGAGACTATAGGAGGTGGAAAATATGTTGGATATGTTCATTTGCCTTGGGTAAAATAATAAAAGTTAGTTATTAAATAAATATTGAAATTGAAAGTTACAGAGTAGAAATAAATATGATCAAATAAAGCTAAAATTGAAATGTATAAATAAAAATAGTATGAATCGGCAGGTTAAAAGATAAGATTTAAAATTAGGATAGGGAAGAGTTGCTGCCAGATAAAAATGAATGAAGCCTCCAGAACACAATACGGAAGGACAAAATAAAGAGAAAATGAAGTGACTGGAGCTAGTTGGAACTGCAACAGCAAATAAAGGTGTGGATTTCAAGGCAAAGAAATCACAGCACTCAAGTAGAATGAAGACAAAGTAGAAAGACGCTTTAAAAGAAGATAAATGCAAATAAAGGTAAAGAAACAAAAGACACCAACCAAATAAAAAGGCCTTTACTCTTCACTTAATAAGCAAAGTTTATTTTTTTGCTCAGGTTGTTTAAAAAACACTACTTCCATGTGAATCACCTGCCATCCCTAGGTCCTAACAAATTGTCAGGTTTCTCTTTTGTTTTTTTCTGATAATATTCAGGTAATTCTTAGTTGGGAGTAGTCCACAGTAGTAATGGGGGCCTCATTAAGATACCTCTTAATTACCACTAATTTCCCTGATTTTGTAAAGTTTAGTTGAACATTTATCTTAGTATGATTTATGCTAAGAATATCTCTGGTGGGTATGCTGGGTTTTGGCTTCTTGTTTTAAGAATACTCTAAATTCTCTTTTGCTTTTCTGGGCAATAGATGATTAGCTGCTCGGTTGCAATCTTGTGAACAAACTACCACAGCAGCCATTTTATTAGTACATTTAAGACACATTTTCAAATTTCCTTATGTACCATCTACTAAAATACAGTAGGTTGTGATATTTGTATTACATAAAAAATGTATTCTCCTTTATCCTTTCCTGTTACTGTAATATTGGTCAGCAATTTCTAAGGAGGTGAACACATGTTTCTGTTTTCCAGTACTTTTATTTAAATATGACATTAAGTACAAATAATCCATTATATTGAAGCTCAGCAGAATATAAATTAAAAACATTTTAATTTTTTATTAGTAAAGTATAGCAATTAAACAATATGATCTACAACTAAAAATATAACATTGCTAATATAATAAAAAAAAGAATAACAAAATAGTAATTAATAATCTTAAATTGCATTGCTTTATATGAAAGATTCCATCGTGTTATGACTTGGCATGTTGATATATATTTACATGTATATATATGTTGTATCTCGTGGTAGAGAGAGAGGTTCAGACCAGGTTTGCTCAGAACGGTTGCTTTATTAGGTAGGCAAGGCTTACAGGAGAAGATTTGGTTCAGTAAAAGAAAAGGTGTGGTAGACAGGGGCTCCCGCGTTTGACAGCTCTTTATATAGGGAGCTGTCAAACGGGGGAGCCAATCAGGCTGCAGCAGGAGCCGGCTTTCCCGCCGGACGCGCCCCAGCCAATCAGGCGCGTCTGTCGGTTAGCCGGCTTGCTACAGCCTGTTGCCAAGGCTCCAAGAGGCAGCCTGGAAGACCTGCGGCCGGTCGTAACTCGAGACCGGTCGCAGGTCGAGGACACAACACCCCTTTCCCCCCTCGGTCTGCGCATGCGCGAAGAACTGTCCATCAAGTGAGTGGAGCATGCGCAGTCCGCCGGATTGTCCCAGAGTCTCGACAGGAGCCGGAGGAAGAGGACGTGCCCCTGGAAGCTCCTCCTTGCCGGGGTGTAGCTCCGGGCGGCATCATCGGAGGGCCTACCTGAAAGGCAGAGTCAGCAGGACTGGTGAGTCGGGCGAGGGGGCGTGGCGATTGATGTTGAGGCCTGGTCGTCTGGTCGGCTTGAGCTAGGCCGATGATGGTTGCCGATAGGCGGCTTGAGGAGCCGGGAGGCCTGAACGGTGAAGGCCTTTTGTAGATCTTGCAGGCTCTCGGAGTCAGATGGGTAGGCCGGGCCGGTTGGGCGGGGTTGTTGGGCCCGGCGTGGCAGCCGGACGGCTGTTGTTGCTGGTGCAGGCAGCGGCCTGGCTTCTCGGGTTTTTTGGTGTAGCGGCTGGGATTGCCGGTCGTCCGGAATCCCGCCGCGGAGCCTCCGGGTGGCTGGTGCTGATGCTGGTGGCCCTTTTGGCCGCGGCGGCAGCAGATGGGCCTTGATCAGGCGGTTGGCGTGATGCCGGTGGGCCTTTTGGCCGCAGCGGCGGCAGATGAGCACCGAGATGGGCGCGGGGAGGCAGCCGCAGTTCCAGTCACGGTTGTTGACCGGGGACTCGGCGTCTCATCGGTGTAGGAGCGTAGTGTGCTCGTCGTCGTTCCCCCTGGGTGTCCCGCGGCAAGTCGTCGACCTCTGCCGGGGCAGCTACGGCGCGCGGGGTTTTGAGGTCTCGGCCGCCGCAGTCCAAGGGTTAGTCGAGTGTCCTGGCCTGGTCGTCGATGGCCAGCAGGAGCACTCGTGGTGGCCTGTGGATGAGGCCCAGCTTTCCGTGGCCGCGTCGACGGGGTCGAGCGGAGGAAACGATCCCGTGTGATCGTACCGCAACAAAAGAGAAGGCTGTAAAAATTTCATAAGGAATTTTGAAAGCCGCTTCAAAAATGAGCTCTGCCTGATCCCATCCTCGTCGCCAGTGTTATGATTGGTCCACAGAGGGTCCAAACCGGTAAGATTTCAAAGGCTTTATTTAGGAACAGCAACGATAAGTAATTCAAACAGTAACAAGTAAAAAGCGCATGCCTTCTGTCTGACAGCTCCTTTTATATTGAGCTGTCAGACAGGAAACCAATCGGCGCGTCTCCCGCTCTCGGCTGCAGCCAGTCGCGTCTTAACCAATCAGACGCGACTGGCTGTTGCTGGGGAATTCGAGCGGCTGTCAGATCACAACAATATAGATATATATTTTATGCATGCTGATGAAGGAAAATAAGCAAACAAAATAGAACAAGGATGTAACATTTTTAATGTGTAATATTGAAATGAATACTTGTCAATGTAAAAAAAGGCACGACAAAAAAATAAGAAAAAAGAAATATTGTTAAATAAGTTTTCAGACTCAGGCAAAAGTGTTATGAATTTAGAATCATAATAGCTCCTTCAACATTTGGCTCTT
Source organism: Rhabdophis nuchalis (assembly GCA_039707465.1). Classification (NCBI taxonomy): domain Eukaryota; kingdom Metazoa; phylum Chordata; class Lepidosauria; order Squamata; family Natricidae; genus Rhabdophis; species Rhabdophis nuchalis. Next base: position 33,012,274 of record CM077651.1, on the reverse strand, counting down.
ACACTGACCAAGCAGTAGTCTCTGGAAAGTTCACCACAGGCCCTAAGCTCTTTGGTCCTCATATATTGGCCTAATGCTCAAAACTGGATGCCATTTGCAGTCTTATCCTGCAGAAAGCCATGGGTGTTGTAAGAATGGAAAATGCTCATCATTTCTTTTTCTAGAACTTTGATTCAATATAAATCACATTTAGCAATCTCCAGCTGCTACAAATATGGTGCTCCAAATATGAAAATTGTCCTTCTGCAATTTTCATTTTCCGGTGGCTAAGAGGTAGACTTTAAGATTTTAACTATAAGTACTACTATTTGCCTTCTTCCCTCAAGTCCTCCATTTTATGTAATAAGCCAGGGGTCCCCAACCCCCAGGCGGTGGACCGGTGCCGGTCCGTGGCTTGATAGGAACCGGGCCCCTGTGAGCGGCGCAACTCTTAGAAAGGGCCGGAGAAGAGGAGGAGGGAGGAGGGGGCAGCCGCCTGGGCAGAGCACACACCAGGGGTGGGAGAGCGCAGGCGCGGCCACTCGCACTGTTGGGGGCCCGAGAGGGGCGAGTGAGCCAACTCCCCCCCACCATGTGCACATGTGCCGCCTGTTCCCCCTCCCTCCCCGCTGCCCCTCTATGCCAGCCACAGAATTTTTTTAACATGAAGCCAGTCCCTGGTGCCAAAAAGGTTGAGGACCCCTGTAATAAGCAACTTCAAGAAAAGCCAAAAACTTGGCCTGAAGCATTATAACAATGTGATTAATCTCATAAAAGCATTATGCCATTATGGTTTTTATTTTACACCATGCTACTTACTTTGAACTCTCTTGAATGAATGCTTCTACCTTTCACTTTTATCTATTTTTTAAATAAATTATGAAGATTTAATAGGTGTCAATGATGTTTTGTATTGCTCTTGAATATATATATTTCTTGTACTGTGAATGACAATCTCATTTTCCTCTACTACTGTTTATTACACTGTACATACAACTGAAGTGAAACTGTTTAAACAGGTTGCTTGAGGATTGTAACTTTAGTATTTTAACCAGATTTTGTGTGTGTGTGTGTGTAATCCATTATCAATGGGTATATGTATGTATATATCAATCTCTAATATATTATATTTCTAATATAAATATAAGAATGCAGAAGTAGATTTTCCTACAGTTAAATAAGCAACTACATCTTGTTTTTACATACAATAAAGCATTAATGTAATAGAGAAGTGTTGTCCATTTAGCACAATGCGTGTTAAACAATGAATTAGATTTCACACATGCATAAAATGGTGTTCTGTTCTATAAAATAGGAAATCAATTTTATCTGCTTCCATTTTATTCATGCATAAACCAAGCTTTACTGTATTATTAGAATGGTTAACCCTCATAGTTTTACAGCTTCCTGGAAGATTTTTCTATCGTCTCTTCATGAAAAGAGGAGATTCTTCCATTTCCTAAGGTGAAATGCCTCACTTTTCTGGGAACACTGCATACTCGTGTCAGTAGCTCCACTTTTTCACACTTTATTTCCTTCAAAAGTCTTGAGGGAAAGCACCATGCAGAGATTTATGGGGCTTGGGTTTCTCAAATTACTGTATTGCTTCTTCCTAAGAGACTCCATGCTATAGAAAGGCCATGCTCCAGTTCCTGTGCCAGGAGCATTTGGTACAGACATTCCTGGGTCATTCTCAGTGATGAGGTTGAAAGAAAATTTCCATTTAAACTATATAGTATATAAACATCACGTCCCTTTGATCCATACCATGTTAATTGTGCTACTCTCTGCAACAAACTGTATCTGTAATGAGTGATGTGCCTTGGAACACTGATTAAATCAAGATTTCTCAAAGAAAGGGAAGGAAGTTACTCTCCCCCCACCCCCCTTATATAGAAGATGCTACTAAAATGTTCAAAGATGCTTTGGGGACCCTTCTCACCCTCCACCCAAGCCGTTGAAATTCAAATTAAGGAGAAACATACAAATAAGACCAATCAGCATCAATCTACCAATCATGATACAGCTGCACAGCCAATCAACCCACTCACAACAATAGTCAGCACTACACCCCCCCCCCACCAAGATTTAAAGAAGGGCGACGCCTTCGCAGTCACAGTCACATATCGAAGCCTGAGAATGGCAAGTGAGATCTTGCCGAAACGTTGCAATAAAAATTCCATGCTATATACACGGGAAAACACCTGAAGATGGCAATACCAGCATATATATATGCTGAATTCCGTTGTGTAAATTTTTTATATGTGTGTTACGTTTTTGAGCTGGAATCCCAGTAAGGGTATGGCTAGCTGATGAGAGCTAAAAAGCTCGAAATAGATCTATCCTAGTCTTTCTGACTTATTTATTGATCAGCTCAGAAATGTAACATACATACATACATACATACATACATACATACATACATACATACATACATACATACATACATACATCTTGTGACAGGAACACATTGTAAAAAAATGTAATTTTTTAAGTTACATTAATTTTTAAAAAACACACAGAACTCTGCTTTTTCAGTTGTAAAATGCTTTATTAATAATAATTATACTTTCCCCATCACACAGTCTCTATAAAAGTAGTGATCAACTTTCCCACAAACATTGGTATTTTATTGCAAAAAAAAGGGGGGGGAATCTCATTTTGTGTTAATAACTACAAATAGAATTAGTTGTCTTTCATATGTATCAAAGAAATCTTTGAAAAGTTTACAAACATGGCTTTTTCTATAATGAAGAAAAATGTATTGTTACAGTAATAAAATACCTATCATTATTACAATCAAGGGGGGAAACAGGGTCTGGATTCCTTAGAAGACTCTAAGGAAATCCCCTATATACCATCATATGTGTAGATATTTACAGCCAATTCCCAATAAGCCTTCTGAATCCCTAAAAGTGATTTTGGGAAAAACATATTCGAATGTCTCCATTACATTCACTCTGATACAGATAAATATCTGTTGAACCTGACATTTGTTTGTTGTTTGTTGGCTTGTTTACTGCTCATTTCATTAACAAAATTACTCTGGTCCTTATTAGACTGCTTATAATAAATAAATAAATATGTTCTGAGAGAAGGGGAGGAATATTGTGTCATTTTACTTCACTGTTTTTAAAACTAATTCCAAGTGCCTTAAATTCATGGAAGCAATGTTCTGCCCAGTTGATCAATTTAAAGAAGCTCATGCTGATATAAAGAAGTTCAAAAAGATCGTTAAACATAACCAAGAGAGGGAGCAGGTCGCTATAGCTTTTCTTAATGAAAATTTGAAAGGACCTCATGAAAATGATATTCTTCTAATTCAAGAGAATCCTGAATTAGGAACATTCAGATCAGAGTGAGATCCAATTTAGCACTAAAAAAAAAACCTATTGTTTGTTGATCGGGATTTATTGCCTGAAGTGAACTGTTAGACTGCTGACTAGCAATATAATTACTTCTGCAGCTCACCATGGCAGCCCTTTTTACATTTACTTAATAAATAAGACAATATGCTATGTGGATATTTTATTGAGCCATAAAGCATCAAAAGTAGAGAATTTTAATCATATGAATATCCTATGCTTTTTCCCTGCCAATGCACAAAAAATAAAATATCAAAGGAAGAGATTCTTTAACAACAGACATAATAGGCAAAATTATTTTAACAAAGCAGATTGCAAAAAAAAAATGAAAAACCACAACATACAAAAATACTTTGTTTTTTCTAGCTATTATACATACTAGGATATTTGAGGGCTTTTAAGAAGCTTGTGAAAGTGGAACTTTTTAGAGATTAGTGAATCAAATGCTATATTAGCTTGTTAAGGAACAGTAAATTTATACTGTAGCTGCAAAATATTATGGCTGCAGATAACTATATTTTGTTGCAGCAAAAAAACAACAACCCCAAACCAGTCTACAGAGAATAAATTTAAGCTGAGGGTAAGGGGAGATTGTTAGTTCACATTAGATGATAACAGTGTGGGATCTTGTGAATTAAGAGGGGAAAACTCTGGACACATATCTTTTTTTTTTTTAAAGAAAGAATTTTTATTGGTTTTCAAAATATACATAGGGAAAAGGTATCAGGTGAATATAACATTTTGGTAGCTCCCATGCTGGTGGTGGTGGCCCTCCCAAAAGCTTCATAAGTTTACAATTTTAAAAATAAAGGATAAGCATATACAAAGATTACATTGTGGTCCATACATTCAATCATCTTTTTCTTTGCCATTTTATCTTGTATCGACAATTACAGTAAAATTTCAAATAAAATCATTTTTGAGATCTAAGTCTTTTCGCTATTGACTCTTCTTCCCCGTCGCCGGGCGGGGCCATCGCCCCCTTTGTTCCCCCATCTTCGTCCCCTAGAAGGGAAGAATGTTTTTGAATAAAAGCCTCCACCTCGCTTAATGTTTTAACTCTCTGCCCCCCTCACTGGACACATATCTTGCCTCACCAATGCCATTCCAGTATATTTGTTTAAAGATACTAGATAGCATTGCTGGGAAGTATTTTCAGTAAAGAATCTGGGCTGGATATCAGCATGTATAAAATAACTTATTCAGTAATGAAAATCTGCACCAGTGTTTCAGGATAGAGTTTTGTTTCAATTTATCAACCAATTATGCATTTTAATACAATTAGCAATTTCTCAACTTTCTCAACTTTCCATTCTTTCCTTTAGAAACCTTGGGTGGAGCCTATAGAGCCCTTCAATGCATTAGAAGGACAAAACTCTATTTATTGTATTCAGATTACATTTGAGTCACATGAAATGTAGTTGTTTTCTTGATGCCATAAACTTGTTTGTTCTAGTTCTGCTCATTTTATTGAAGTGCAAATCCCAGCATTTTATGACCAAATACAACTGAAAGCACTATTAAAATATTGGATATGATATCACATGGTGCATTGTTTTATGATTCTGTGGCCTTAGCTGAAAAATACAGATTGATCTTGCTAAGTTAAATCAATGGTCTGTCAACATCACTCTCAATATTTCTTGCTTCAGAGAAACAGTATTAATAACAGTAAACTTAGAAGGTGATAATTTTTCAATGATCAGTTTTCTAGCAAAGAGAAAGCTAAAATGCATTTACAGAAATAAATAAATAAGCCAAATCCTTTATTTGTCTTATTCCTGCATATACACGGCATGAGTGCAAAGGTGATATTCTGCCAGTTCGGACCGGTTCAGGCGAGCTGGAAGCAGGAATTTTAACTGGTTCACTGAATCAGCAAATACCATCTCTGGCTGGCCTCACCCACCCGGTCACCAGGTTGCTGCTTGCCCCACCCACCTGGTCGCCGTTCGTCGCCACTTGCTATTCATCTTGACCGGGTCAGGGAACGCATCATTCCCCGCCCCTGGACTTGTCCCACACACTACCGTTCGCTGTTAGCCTTGACCAAGTCAGGGAATGTGCCTTCTGAGCAGCTCGGCTGAGAGACACCCCTCCGGTGCAGCAGGCCATTCTCATGTCCAGATCTGGCAATGGAGTGCGGCCACGCATCGGCAGGCAATGGGGTGCGTATGCATGGCTGACCCAAATAACTGGGCAGTAACAGTGGCGATGGGACCTTAGATCTCTTTTTCGCCCTGTAGTTTTCTGTAGTTTTCAGCGCAAGAAGCCTGCAGCCGCCACCTCTTTGCCAGCCAGAACTGAGCCATTAGTGGCAGCTGAAGGCTTCTTGCACCAAAAACTACAGGTTGAAAAAGAGGCCTGAAGTCCCATCACTGCCATCACCTCCCTATTCTTCACATCGGCCACACATGTGCACCTCATTGCCTGCCGGTGCGTGACCGCACCCCATTGCCAGACCCAGCCAGGAGAAAGGCCTGCTGCGCTCGAGGGATGGCATTGGAACAGAGTTGCTCAGAAGGCAGCCGGACTGCAGTGTCCCTTTAAGGTACTTCAACATGGGGGGAGGGGGAACCGTAAAGGGACAGGCCACAGGAGCTGCCAGTTCTGTGGGCGTGGCTTGGTGGGTATAGCTTGGTGGGCATGGCTAACTCAACACCACTCATGTGTGGTTGGCCACGCCCATTCAGTCACATGACTATGCCTGCCAAGTCCGCCAAGCCACGCCCACAGAAACCAGTAGTAAAAAAAATTGAATCCCACCACTGCATAAGTGGTCATGCTGTTCATAATTTTGAGACATAAAAGAATGGTCTTCAGCAACTTATTTAAGCAAATATTCCATCTTTAATTTTTCAGGTTACCTAAAGCATTCTAATCCTTATGCCCAGTGAATACAATAAATAAATACAATATCCTAAGAGCAAGAAATGGATTTTATTCCTGGGGTGTGTTCAGAAACAATCATCCTTTGTGTCACATTGTACAATTATTCTATCCACTTCTCACCTTTTTATTGTTTATATTATATTGATTGAAAACTATTTTACTATTTAAAAATGCCTTTGCTTGAAATTGCTACAAACATCCAACATTGAGAGAAAACCAGGTAAACTTTCTTTCCAGGAAGGGATTTGTTCTTTGGACAAATCACTTAATTAAACCTTTTATAAATGTACTCTGGGTCCCACTTCAAGCATTCCGTTTGTAAAGGACTAAGCCCAGAAAAACAGAACTGACTGGGCACACTGCAACATGAGACATTTTCATACAACAACGAATCCCTATATGATTCGTGAATTACGCACACAGAGAAATAATCTACCCCCAAAAAACCTTAAGAACTAGTGATATTTTCTCAAAAGTCAATTATGAGTTTCTAAATAAAGAGATGTTTAAACTGCTCAAGTCTACATTTGCTTCTGAAGACATGTTACAATAAAAGTGAACATTTAAAACTGGCAAATTCCTTCTTCACATGCCTGTGCCTGATTTGGAGCCATAATAAAGTATCTTACCCACTCTTTATGAGAAAACCTTGGCCAAAATTTATGTGCATTTCTAACTCTTTCCACACACTTTAGATAGAAAAATGAAAAATTGAAAACCATATTAGGAATTATAATGAAGGTATTTGAAAACAAAACAATATATTTCCAAAAGGTAGATATAGCTAAGGATGTATTTATTGTAAGTGGGTGTATTTATTATTGTATTTTATTCAGTCATCTAATTAAGCACCCCTGTATTAGGGCAACTAGAAATATTGGTGAAGGGAAACATTATTCCAAATTGCTCTGACTTTAAACGTACATTTCTACTCTGAAAATGATTGCCTCAGAATTATATGAATGCATTTTAAACCATTTGCGCCCTACACTTTTTAATATATTCTCATCATGACTGTGCTTATAAGCAGAGTAGAGCAGCTGGAGATTATACTCATCGATTTTGTTTCAACCAAACTTTTAAAAGATTTAGATCTATGAGGGGATAAAGGCACATAAAGAAACTGAGCCCAAGAGGAAGTCACCTCTATTGACATAACAAATCAGAGCACAAGCATATACTTCTACTTTTTTAGTGGTTTAGCTTTTTGCAGAGGAAGGCAGAAGAAGAAGTGGATTGGATTCCTTTTCCTTAAATAAATTTTTGTACTGCGCTGTGACCAAAAAATAAACTTTTTGCCTGGAGTACTGTGGTGTAGGGCATGACAACATATTTAGCCTTACTCTCATAATCTTTACACTTTTTTTATAGAATAATTTAACAGTGTGTATGTGTACATAAGTTGTTTATGGACTTTCTAGTGATAGCAAACACTGATTAATTTAGATTATGAACTATTGCTTTATAGGTCAGCAGACATAGTGAAAATACAGGATATATTTTGAAATTTATTATTTAACCACTTTTTCTTTCAAAGATACCTAGTATCTCAGATATTATTTTTAAAATAGACCCAGTTATTCACAGGACTGTCCTCAAGAGAATTTTAGTGTATTATCAGAAATTTTAACTAAAGATCATTACACATATTACTAACCTACTGCAAAGGTATATTTTCTTTGCAGATTACTTTTAACTTTAGAGTTGTTTTTAAAAAAGACTCAGAATGATTTAATTTAATCAACCTATCTACAAATTGTTGCATTGAGCAATAGTGTCTTGCATTTATCACATAAAGTGTAGCTAGCTAGTGCTAACAGAAATTACTTTTTCAATGAGACCACATCATGTTAAAGCACTGAGGATATTAACAGGATTAATATTTACTTTATTAATGGTGCCTTCATTTAGTTGATGTCTAAGAACAAAATCCACATAACAAATAAATACAGCAACGGTTTATACTTATATAAATGCTAACTATGTTTTGGGAGTTAGTTTCTCAAACACATTTTAATAAATATGAATATTTTTTAAAGGTGGTAACTCCCATCAGATATAGATATATATATATTATTATTATTCGAATCCCAGTAAGGGGTATGGCCAGCTGATGAGAGCTAATAAGCTCGAAATAGATCTATCCTGGTCTCTCTCTAATTTAATTTATTGATCAGCTCATAAAACTAACACACATATCTAAAAAATCACACAACGTAATTCTTGGCTTGCTGTCTAGATGATCTCTGGTGATGAGTCGAAAGGCAGGAAAGGAAACAGTATGTCTCCTCCCTTAATTGGGGCCTATTAACAGGTTGTTGAGAAACAATTACCTACACATATATCTATATAAATAAAAATGTAAAATAGTTTGTACGAATCCACTAATCTCAAAAAGTACTGGACCGATTTACACCAAACTTTCACACAATGTTGACAAGGACTTCTGATAATAGAATAGCAAATCATTTTGTGCCTAGCACATGTGTATCATGTGCAAGGCAGGCACAAATAAAAGTTACTCACTGAACACGGTTTAAGCTCCGTGTAACTCCTCCCATCCGGCTGTACGTCATGGACACGTAACGGCAGAAAACCGCCTTGAAGGAACGTTGCCAGGGGCAACGTGGAAAGCAACGCATGCGCCTCCCTGTTTGCCTGCAGCTGCTCTCTTCCACACGCACACGCACGCAGGGCCACAGGATCAGAAGCGTCCGAGCCCCGTGTGGTAGTTGCCTGGCGGGGGTGTCGGGCGGGGCAGCCGGCCGCGTCTCCACTAGCTCTCTCCGATGGCCACCCAGGTGCACTTTCCGGAGCCGTTGGAGAGAGCTGGTGGGGGCATGGCCGCCTGTCCTGCCCGCGGTGCGCCTGTCGGGCGGCGGGGGCTGCGTGTCGCGGGGCTCGGGGGCGGCAGCGATGCGGGGCTGGTGGGGGTGGGCATGCGGTGCCCTGACGGCCACGCTCACTGTGGGAGGAGGCAGCCCTAGACTCCTCAGCCCGATATGCCGGCCTTTTCGCTGCTTGCGGAGGGGAGGAGGGGAGACTGATACACAGAGAGAGAGGGAGAGACGAACAGAGAGATAATGAATGAGAGAGATCGACAGGCACACACACAGTGACAGAGAGAAAGGGAGGGGAGAGAGACAGACACACAGAGAGAATGAGTGAGGGAAAGATAGACAGGCAATCATACGCAAACAGAGTGACAGAGATGGGGGAGGAAGGAGAGAGAGAGACAGAGAGAATGACAGAGAAAGACAGAGAAGGAAGGAGGAACAGAGGGACAAAGAGACTAATGACTTTGCCCACCACTGTGTTAGGCACAAGGGAGGGAGGGAGGGAGGGGGTGTCTGGAGGGGGTTGACTGAGAGGGGGTGGTCTGGGGAGGGGAGGGCTATTTATTTAGGTAGAGGAATATAGAGAGAGGAAGAAATACAGTAGGTAGTTAGGTAAGTAGAGGGATAAACGAGAGGGATGAATACAGCAGGTACAGGTAGATAGGTACAGGTATATAGAGATACATACAATAGGTAGGTAGGTAGGTAGAGGGAGAGAGGGAAGAATACAGTAGGTAGGTAGGTAGGTAGGTAGGTAGGTAGGTAGGTAGGTAGGTAGGTAGAGGGATAGATAGTGGGAGAAATACAGTAGGTAGGTAGGTAAGTACAGGTAGGAAGAGAGGGAGAAATACAGTAGGTAGGTAGGTAGGTAGAGGGATAGATAGAGGGAGAAATACAGTAGGTACGTAGATAAATAGAGGGATAGATAGAGAGTAAGAAATACAGTAGGTAGATAGGTAGGCAGGTACAGAGATAGATAGGGAGAAATATAAAATAAGTAGGTAGGGGGATGGATAGATAGATAGGGAGAAACACAGTAAGTAAGTAGGTAGGTAGAGGGATAGATAGGGAGAAATACAATAGGTAGGTAGGTAGGTAGGTAGGTAGGTAGGTAGGTAGGTAGGTAGGTAGAGGGATAGATAGGGAGAAATACAGTAGGTTGGGGGTTATACGGTGGTTGTGTGTATGTGTGCAGATTGGTTGGCCATTTAACCAGACTGGGCCACAGCAACGCGTGGCCGGGTTTAGCTAGTATATATATATATGTATATATATGCTGGCATTGCTGGCTTCGGGGATTTTCCCGTGTATATAGCATGGAGATGTTATTGCAACATTTCGGCAAGATCTCACTTGCCATCATCAGGCAGGCTTCTGTCTGTGAGATCTTGCCGAAACGTTGCAATAATAATTTCATGCTATATACACGGGAAAATACCCGAAGACAGCAATACCAGCATACCTACACCCATGAAAATCTACGAAAACAAATATATGTGTGTATGTGTGTGTATTAGGTTTTTCAGCTGACCAATAAATAAATCAGGGAGACTAGGATAGATCTATTTCGAGCTATTTAGCTCTCATCAGCTAGCCATACCCTTACTGGGATTCGAACCAGGGAAGCATTACATTATATATATACAATATATATATGTATGTATGTATGTGTGTATGTATGTATGTATGTTCGGTTTTTGAGCTGATCAATAAATAAATCAGGGAGACTAGTATAGATCTATTATAACACACATATAAAAAAATTACACAACAGAGCTCATGGTTTTCTGTCTAGATGGTCTCTGGTTATAAGCCGAAAGGCAGAAAAGGAAACAGTATGTTTCCTCCCTTAATTGGGGCCTAACAGGGTGTTGTGGAACAATTATATATATATATATCTCAACAATTAATATGGTACTATTTCTTTGTATGTGTGTGTGTGTGTGTGTGTGTGTGTGTGTGTGCACGCTGGTAAGCCTCAAATAAGGGAGGGAGCAGAACTGCTTGTTGTGTTGTGACACAAATATACTGTATACTTATTCCCCTGGCTCAGCTGATCAGGAGAACCTGTGGTCTAGTGGACCATGAGACAGAGAACCATGAAATTACATTGTGTAAATTTTTTTAGATATGTGTGTTAGTTTTATGAGCTGATCAATAAATTTAAATTTGAGAGACCAAGATAGATCTATTTCGAGCTTATTAGCTCTCATCAGTTGGCTTGGATGCATTGCAGCCCCGGTTCGAATCCCAGTGGGGTGTGGCCAACTGATCAGAGCTAATAAGCTCGAAATAGATCTATCTTGGTCTCTCAAATTTAAATTTATTGATCAGCTCATAAAACTAACACAATATCTAAAAAAATTTACACAACGTAATTTCATGGTTCTCTGTCTAGATTGTCTCTGGTGATGAGCCGAAACGCAGAGAGGGAAACAGTATGTCTCCTCCCTTAATGGGGCCCTAACAGGAAGTTGTGAAAAAACAATTATCTATACTAAATACTCCTGTCTTAGCTGATGCAATGGGTAGAGCCTGGTTAGGCTGTAGTACTAGGCTTCTGTCTTGGATGCATTGCAGCCCTGGTTCGAATCCCAGTGGGGTGTGGCCAACTGATGAGAGCTAATAAGCTCGAAATAGATCTATCTTGGTCTCTCAAATTTAAATTTATTGATCAGCTCATAAAACTAACATATACATACATACACACACACACACACACACACACACACATATATATAGTACCATCTTAATTGTTGATCAAGTTAGGACATGTTTGCAAAGAAGGATGGTCTATCAAGTAACGTTATCTCTTGAACAGCTTCTGCCTGTTATTGAGAATTCTACATCTAGTTGATTTGATTTAAAATGGATTGCAGAGATTGCTCTTTTTTCTGTTTCTTTCTGTAAAAAGAGCTTAGGATGGGAAGAAGGCAAGGAAAGTGAGACTAATATAAATAGGTTTTTAAAGTTATGAGTTTTTAAAATTCCTTCCAAAACAAGACAAAAGTGTTACAATCACAAAGAAAATAAAATGATTTGCTATTGTCTTCATAATTTTCCTTCCTGTCTCAATGCAAATAACCCAGAAGCGCAAATAGATTTATTCTGAATTCAGAATAAATGCAGATTTAATGCAGAGACAGAAGGCTATATGGGAAGTCACAAATTATCTGATATCAAGATGTTTAATATGGAATCTCTACTATGCTCATAATCAGAGCCATATTTTCCCCTTCAGCTCAACAGATATAAAGGCGAGCACCTGGACACAATTTGTTATTAAAATTTGGATGAAGATATATAGCAGTGCAGGGCTGGGTTTAGGACACTAAATATGAGTAAGGCAGATATGGCAGCCTGTTACCTGTTCCTCTTGAATTCACTGGTTCTTCCTTCAACTGTAAATGCCATTCAATTGCACTGGGCATCCTATACTTCTTCTATCACCAAAATTGGAACAGGATTCAATTGTTATTTGAACTGACAGTTCTACGGAGTGAAATGGAGACATCATTTTGTTTTTCACTTTAGAAAGTCATGATCCAGCTGCAATAGCTATACAGTACTATGTTCCAAATGAGAAAGCAATGTTTTTTTTATTCCAGGTCTTCTTTTTCCCCATTCCCAAGAATATTGTATGAAATATGACAAAGTTAAAACAATGGTTCGCAAATAAAGTTCACTTCTCTGTATTTTATGCTCTCACTCACTCACTCACACACATAGAAGCATAATTGCCATTAAAATCAGTGTTTATGTCATCATAATCCTATCTTTCACTGTGTGCTGAGTTATGATTATTCATAAATCAAGCATATGTAATGGGAACAGAAGCAGAAATAATCCTGCATTCTAATACAGTTACATAGTTAGAGTGTGTTGCAATTTAGAATTATAATTTATTATTTTGGTAAGCAGCAATAGTGCACATGGGTCTTATGATTCAGTTCCACTGAGCCAAGTTCAACTAATTAGATTTTGTGAACAACATAGTGTATTACAAAGCCAATAACTGACAGCTGTCAAGGTTCTCACTTTCAAGGTTTATTTTGCAACCTTGTTATGCACCACTTGTGCCCATCTTAATTAAGAATGTTAAATTGCATATATTGATACATATCGTGTTGCTGGCATTGCTTGAATTCCCATGGTGACGTATTGAGCAACTATGTTCTCTTAAGCTTCTTTACAGAAGAATGACTGAACTTCCCCCTTTTCTGTACACTTTTATTGACATTTGTCATATTCACATAGGGTTTGAAAGAAGGATTTACATGTGATAATTCATTCCATTCAGTTCCCTCTCGTGTTTCCTGAAGACCACAACTTTGGGACCAGCAAAAACTGCTGTGTAAAATCATAGCTATTTTTCTCAAAATGTAAGGATGCTCCCTATCCTTTTAATTTAGTGCAATAGTACTAATCTAGCAATGAAGTTCCCATAAGACAGGCTATCAATGTTAATTTAATGAGTATCTAATCGGCATTATGCACAGCTGGGAATTAATACAGCTTTAGCTTTCATGCTTAAAGGCAGTGAGTGAATCATATTGTTTCATTGTGCAACCGGACAAATTGTGTGCATGTACATTCCCATACTGTAGAAAACCTGACTTCTTTTCTGTCCCATTTGCTGTGAGTAGTTACAATCGTTTCATCTCTATCTCTGCTTGCTTCTAATGCATGATTTTTGTCTGCTATACAAGGGATTAAAAATGGTTCTCGATCTTTTTTAATCTTTTATTTTAACTGTGCAATTCTTCAAATGCTTATGTGCAAAAATACCACCCTTGAAACACCTACAAATAAAACATATTTAGGCTATAGAAATAGCCTAAAAATAAAACAGTAAAATATTATTTAATATCAAAATAATTGATTCAAGTTCACCTATCAGATTAAGCTATAATCTTAAATACACTTATCATGGTGAAGACACTTTGAATACAGCAAAAGTTACTTCTGCCTAACATGCTTAAGGGTCTATTGAATCCCAAAGGTTATGTAACTTGTCAGTGATGTCATAGAGAGTCACCAGGTGATAAATGGAACCATGGACACTAGTCATTCCCAAACACTAGTACCGACTCGTAATTTAGTGACCAGGCGTTCTGTGAACGAAAATGATCCGTGTGGCTCACACAGGTATTTCCCTACAACTATCCAAAATTATTTTGGGATGTTAAAATAAATGGAAATACGTTTTAATTTGGTGTCAAAAATATCGAAATATTGCCAGATTGAAATGCTAAATGTGAAGCAGGAAGACAAAAGTTAGGTAGGAGTTCAAACTCTTGGCTAAAATTCAGGATTGGCCAATTATTTCCTCTTAATTCTACATGCCAAAAAACCTCAGGACATCGCCAAGAATGATGCAGCTTTGTGACAATGAGGAGACGACTCATCACACAAGTGTGCCTATGAAAGGCCTTCTGGCTTCCGGCATCTAGCTTCATGCAAACATTTCTTGGCTACACTTAAGACAGATAGTTGGAATCAGCCCTAAGTTTCCCAGAAGGCACAGCTCTTTTTAAGAAAATCATACATATAATAGTGCAATTTAAGAATAAATTATCCAATTCCAGTTAAAATGAAACTATATTTTCCACATTCTTAATGTTTTAGTATTGCTTAAGTAGAAATCAAATTTAATCTTCATCCGGACAGATAATAATTATTACTAATTCCACCGCAGGCACCCTTAGTTTTTTCTACGTTTCTATTTTTGCATCTCATAAAGCACATTAGCACAGGGAATCTAAATGTTTAACAAGATTTAAAGTTTAGCTTCTATACTCGCCAAAAGTATGTAAGCTAAATCTTGGATGATATATTGATATCATTGATATTCATTCCAAAATTTATTCATATGTATGTACATACGTACATACGCACGCACGCATGTACATATGTATCCAGCCTTTATTATTTTTATAAATAATTCATGGCAGCAAATATGATACTCCTTCCTCCTCCTTTTTCCCCACAACAAGCCAGCAAGGAAAGCTGGGCTGAGAAAGAATACACTACTGCAGTGATGGCGAACCTATGGCACGTGCACACACTGGCCAGCTGAATTTTTTCATGCTTTTTTCACCCTATGAAGCCTTTGGAGCCTGGGGAGGGCGGGAAAAAGAAAACCCTTGTCGCCCAAAGGCCCTCCAGAAGCTTCATGAACTTCCCTGAAGTCTCCGGAGCGATCAAAATGACGCTGCAAGCAATCGGAGGTCACTTCCGGTTTCGGTGGCGCGTCATTTTGAGCGCTCCGGAGGTTTCAGGGAAGCCTCCTGAAGGTCACTGAAGCCTCCGGAGGGCCTCCGGAGGGCCTGGGAAGCCTCTGGAGCACTCAAAATGATGCACCGCCAAAACCGGAAGTGACCTCCGATTTGCTTGCAGCGTCATTTTGAGTGCTCCAGAGGCTTCAACAACCTTCAGAAGGCTTTCCTTAAACCTCTGAACCACTCAAAATGATGCTGCAAGCAAATCGGAGGTCACTTCCGGTTTCGGCCTTCGGAGGCTTCCCAGTCCCTCCAGAGGCCCTCCGGAGGCTTCAGCGACCTTCAGGGGGTTTCCCTGAAGCTTCCGGAGCACTCAAAATGATGCACCGCCGAAACCGGAAGTGACCTCCGATTGCTTGCAGCATCATTTTGAGTGCTCCCGAGGCTTCAGGGAAATTCATAAAGCCTCCGGAGGGCCGGGGGGGGGAGAGGGAGGCTCTTTTCGCCCTCCCCAGGCTCCTATAAAGCCTCTGGAGCCTGGGGAGGGCGAAAAGAGCATGTAAAAAATGGGGGGGATCTGTAGTGTGCGCATGCGCACTAGGGGGGGTCGCACATTGCATTATGGGTGCGGCATGCCAGCACACGACCCCCCCTGCGCTCCCCCCCTTATGGCATGCGAGCCTAAAAAGGTTCGCCATCACTGCACTACTGTTTGCAGTCTGTTTTCCCATGTTGCTTTTGCTATGTGACTTGTTAAGCACTGTTACCACTAAATGTGATGAGGATTTCTGTTTCTGATTATTTCTGCTTGCAAAAAAACCCACCTTGTTAGACTTCAGGCTACAAATATAAGAACAGACAGAGGATTACAATTTATCATCCTCCTTTCTACAGTTATAGTTTTAGGCTGCATGCATATATGTAAGCTATTCTGCACATATGAAACATATACTTGTGTGTTCTTCATTCATGATAAATGAAAACAGGTCTTCCAAATCTAGGTTTCAAAAATCCAGGCAACTAGTAGATGGTAGGAAAAATATAGGTAATGCAGGGGAGAAATTCAGCAGGTTCTGACAGTTTTGAACAACCGGTAGTGGAAATTTTGAGTACTTCAGAGGACCAGCAAATATCACTTCTGGCTGGCCCCAGAGTGTGGTGGGAATGAAGATTTTGTAATATCCTTACCCCCAGAAGGAGGGAGGGGGGATTTTGCAGTATCCTTCCCCTGGAGTGGGATGGGATGGAGATTTTGTAGTATCCTTCCCCTGTCACGCCTACCAAGCCATGCCCACAGAACCAGTAGTAAAAAAAAATGAACTTCTCCAATGAGGTAATCCCTGATTTATCCCCACAATTGGAACTGGAACTTTTGTGGCTAAGCAAGGCCTTCTCAATTTTATAATCTTTTTGCTGAGGTTTTTAAGTGAATCACCATGATTAACTGAATCTCATAACAATCACATGATCCTGGGACACAGCAACCATCATAAATACATGCTAGTTGCCAAGTGCCCAAATTTTGTTCATGTGACTATAGAAATGATGCAACAATTATAAGTATAAGGACTGGTGGCAAGTCACTTTTTCAATGCCATTATAACTTTGAATACCTACTAAATGAATGGTCATAAGTCAAGGATAAGTCATATATACAGAAAACCACCCATCTGGTGGTTCATATCCTCATCTAACCTCAAACCACTTATCCCTCCTCTATTTTCTTAAAAAAATAAAAATGACGATAGCAAAGGCTTTGTTTTGGAGTTCACCCATCTGCCTAAGAATAATAAAGATAAGAAGTAGGAAGGAAACAAGTATTCTAATGAATCAAAGCAGCTATTTGGATGAGTGACCAAATGTTTGTTGCAAGATATAACCTATTCCAAGTAAAACTGTATTTTTGCAATTGACTTATGGTGATCTTGTCAATGTCAATGGTGTTCAAGATAATACTCCAGAAGTTTTGGGTTTGAACCCAAGGTGCTTATTTATTATTGGTATTGTTTCTTTGCTTTCTTATGCCACAGTCATTCTACTTCTACTTGAAGAACTTTGTATTTTCTGATTTTCTCCAGTTCTTTGTAATCCCACCAACAGTCAGTTTGTGAGATCTCCTTATAGCAATTAACTAGGTGGTTTACTGATTCTTCAACTTCTTTAGAGACAGAATTTGATTTCTCTTGCTGTCTTCTCAATTCTGGCTTTGTATGCACTCATTCTGAAGACTTGATCTTGTAAAGCTAGAATTAGCCCCTCTGTTTCTTTTTTGCTCTTAACCTCTTGCCAGGTATTGTTATCTGCTATGCCTGTAATTTATTTATGGACCTACCTATGTAATATTTTGCCTTGCCATGTCTCTTTTCTATTCTTCATTTTGTCTTTCTTGTACAGTATTCAGGGTGTGGCAGCTTCAGTGCATCTTCCCATATTCTTCAAATGCCCTATTTTTTTCTTCAACTGTCTGGTGTTCTTGCAACATTCCATGCCCACCCATTTTCTTTCATAAGTAAAGTCTGTCAACCTTGCTTCATGGAATCAGGGCATGAGTCATTGCCATTATTTTCTGGTCTTCCTATCCAGTGTTTTTAGTTCTGCTTGAGTCCAGTCCACTATTCCCAGCAATTTATCTAATGACTAGAACTGTCCAGGTGTTACCGTATTTTTCAGACTCTTAAGATGCACCGGAGTGTAAGACACACCAAGATTTTGAAGAGGTAATTTTTTAAAAAAAAAAGTTTTTGCCCTCCTTGGCCCCCAGGAGCACTCTGGAGATCCCAAACCCTCTGTATGTCCATTTTTGTGAAAAACAGGAGGTGCAGGGCAGGGCCAAAAATTATTTGTATTCAGTGTATAAGACACATCCAGATTTTCACCCTCTTTTTTGGGGGGGGAGGTGCGTCTTATACTCCAAAAAATATGGTAATTGCCTCGATGGTATTTCCTACTCTGATTTTGAAATTTTAGATCTTATTCACTATTATGGTGCATTCACTTATAACCTTCTTCTTGACTTCAATATGCTTGATGTTGTCAGCTTGAAGGATGCTAGGTATTTGTAGTGATTGTCTTTATCCAGATTCCTGATGTTGTTTCCATAGGTCATTTTATGCAGTCAGTACTGAGCAACAATTCTATTTTATTATGTTTCATTGCACAGTCGGCCAGATGTTGTCATTTCATCCACCTGTCTAGTCCTTCTCAAAGACTTGGTACTAAGCAGATGTCATTTGATGGGGTTAAAGGTATCATTGCAGGATGTAAGCTGTTCCAAGTATAGCTTTTTGCAATTGACTGGTGATGATTTTGTCAATGGTGTTCAAGTGGTGCTCTAGATGTTTTCAGATTACACCCAAGGCATTTATATTACTATTGATACTATCTTTACTTTCTTTGTCACAGTCATTCTATAATACTTCTATTTGAAAGTTATTGTATTTTGTTATTTTCTTCAGTTCTTTCTCTTCTCTTCCGTTGTCTCCAGGTACTCAATGTCCACTGTCCAGTTGTCTTTCTTATCTTCAATTGTTAAGTCAGAGATGCTATATGGAAGGTGCTTGTGTATTTGAATTATAAAGTTCCAGAGCACTTTCTATTGCTTTGTCTATTTTGTGGTCATAACAGTTCTTGCTTGCAGGCAAATGGTATTTCTTCCAGATATTCCAATGCATCATTGTTGCATCATACTTTGTCATATTGCTATTTGTAGTCAGTCTGTGCATTATTATTATTTACTTTAATTCATTAAACATGAAACTCAGCCAACTGAACATTTAAAAATGCATTACAAATACCATTGAGTGGTGCTAATGGTTGATATGGGTTGCTGCCGTCCTAGGTATCAACCAAGTACCTTCTTAAAATATAAGATTTTCCAAGTAGCGCAGTTTTTTGTAGTTCCGCTGGTGTTATTATAGGAAGCTACAAATGGCAGGCAATGGCATTTCTTCCAGATATTCCAATGCGTCATTGTTGCTACTTTGTCATGTTGCTGTTTGTAGTCAGTCTGTGTATTATTATTATTATTATTATTATTATTATTATTATTATTATTATTATTATTATTATTATTATTATTATTATTATTATTTTGCAAAAGCACCCACAATTTGTTTTCAGGTGTCAAAGTGAGGCAAATAGCCCAAAGGAAGCTCAAGGAATTCTATGTTATTTGCATCCATTGAAATGCAAATAGCTGCATCCAAAAGGCAGTGGAACAATACCGTCTCTGGTCTTCAAAAGTAACAACTTGGAAGGTCGACCTGACAATGTGGACATGCACACAAAGCACAACAAACACACTTCACATCTAACTGTGCAAATATATTTTACTAAAGTACATGAAGCTTGCTATGAAGGGTAACAAAAGAATCATTCCTTCAAATAGATACAGTGCAAGTCTATGGGTACAGTTTACTATGAGTTGTAGTTTGCAATACCTTGTGGGCTTCAGGGAATATGTTTTACTCAAAGGAACATGTTACACCTTTCCCATTGGAATTTCATCATCTTAAGCCTAAAAAAACACAAAATCCAGACACAAACAGACCCTTAGCTCATACTTAGCAAAAATTGATTGTAGGTGATCTCTGAGATACACACACACACACACACACACACACACACACACACTCAGTTGAATTTTCAATTGCCACTCTGATAAGAAATAATGATTAAGAAATAATGTCATTAAGATATTAATGATAATATGACAGAGAATAATGCTTCAAGAGTATCTATGGACAAACTGACATTGTTATATATTGCACAGTTCATTCATTTATTTATTTATTTTATTTTTATTTTATCGTACTTTTATACCGCCCTCTCTCCCAAGTGGGACTCAGGGCGCTGCACAGGATCACATATCACATTGTATATATCTGTCTCTTCCAGAGCACCTAAAGGTAGATAAAAATACATTGTCTGGAACCATAAAAATATTTTTTTCCCATCAAGCTTATTCTGTTTATGTATTTACTTATAAATTTCTATATATTTCTACACCACCAATCCCAGAAACTCTGGGCAATGTATGATAAAACAAAAGTGATATAAAAGCATAAATAAAAAAACAAAGATAAAAACACAATTAAGAACCAAAATATTACAAATTAAAAAGGCAGTGGAAGTTATCCTCACATCACCATCCTTCTCGGGTTCTATATCACTCTCTGATTCCCATTCCAATTGGCAGTCAGATCTTAACACTCTTTCAGAAGGCCAAATGAGGAGGACCCTGCCTTATCTCTGAGGATAAGTTGTTACAAAGAGTTGGGGCAGCAACAGAGAAGGCTTCCACCAAACTTTTTACTGAGAAGATCTGAAACCTACCCTAACTGCCTGATCAAGTGGGACTGGTCAGTGTCATTGGAGAGATATGGTTCCTCAGATAACCTGTCCCATGCCATAAAGCGTTTTAAACCTGATAACAAAGATCTTGATTTGGAAGCAAAATGGCACCTAGTACAGCTTGGGGTAGCAGAGTGGTTATATGAGTAACCGGAGAGACACTTAAAACTGCTCATAGTGCCACATTCTGCAACAGCTATAGCTTCTGAAAACTCTTCAAGGGTAGCCCCACCTAGAGCGCATTGCAATAGTCCATAAGTGATTGAAAGAAAAGGTTCTCATTGCAGCAGAGGCTCAAACTGTGCACAACCTAAAGCTGAGCAAAGGCAGTGTCCTTGGATCATGTGATCACCTTCTGACAAGCAAAATCAATGGGGAAACCAGATTCACTTAACAACCACAGTGACTTATTTAACAACTGTAGCAAGAAAGGTCATAAAATGGGGCAAAGCTCACTTTAAAATGTCTCACTTAGCAACAGAAATTTGAGGTCAGTTGTGGTTGTAAGTGGAAGACTACATGTTCTTACTGATACATATTTGGAGATTTACAGTATGAAGATTAATTCAATTCATTTATCTGCAATATAAAATATCTCCACAAAGAAAGCTGCCTTAGTGCACTGAAGAGTTTTCTGCTAAAGAAAATAATATAAAATATTATTTTAAAAAGCAAGGGCCAAGTAAACTGATATTGTATAACTTAGGAATGCTGGACTTTTGCAGTTCCAATGTCTACAAGACTTTTTAAAAAAAGTATAGCCTGCAAGAAAATTGTACTTAATTAACAGCTTTGAATAAAATCTGATTATTATTGGCAAAACTATCAATTTTGCAGTTCAAATGTCAATCTAAAATGGATTTTATTTCCAGTGAAGCCTCATTAACATGCTTATCAAGAGACGCCTTTTCCACTATATTTTCCTTAACCATTTAAATGTGAGAATGTTCATCTACGAAAACTAAACATCCTGAAGTGAGGCTGTATTTCTGTTTAGGAAGCAATAGCAACTGAGAGAGACATTAAGATGCAATCAAAGGGGATCTCAGCTTCACTGAGTTCTCACATGACAGCTTGGATCATTTCGGATCTCTTCCAGCAGAGACAAAATAGCATCAAAAGCAGGAAGCATTTTCCCACCCCCTTCCTTCCAAGGATGAAAACACAACATCATTAGTCAAATTTACCCTGAACCTCTGCCTCCTCATGTTGATTTGCACTCAGGTTGAGTAAACATATCTTTCCATCATGGTAAATAATGTAAAAAGCTTATCAGTAACTTAATTGCTCAATGAATGATGCAGTATAAAATATAACAACTTTTTTTTTACTATACTGCTGAAGCATTTTTTTAAAAGCCCTCATCTATCTTCAAAGAAAACATTTTTTTCCTGAATTTTAGTTATGAAGGAGCCAATCTAGGTTTTTCTTTCAACTTCTAAAAAGCTACCAAAACAAAAATATGTAGAGGTTCCAAAAAGAAAAGAAAAGCAACTATAAATTTGTTTTTATTCCCTGAAAGTGTTTTGTCTTCTATGCTAATATGTTCATATAACATTTAGCCTGACAAATGATAGCCTTAGAAAAGCCAACCATAGAGATTAGTGATAGTAACTAAAGAACATCTATTAATCTCTCCTAAGGAAGGATTTAATTTTTTTTGCTTCAGGTTTATATTGACCACCAAAGTTTACAACATGTTAGAACAGGCTTACAGAAAACTTTCCTCATTTCTTGAACATTGATAAACAGGACTGTGTGCTACCAAGGCTTTATTTTATGTTGTATTGGGGGAGACTGTAACTGATATTTGTAAATAGACAAAGAAACCATAATCAATGATGTCCAAACATTTTAAATTCTATGCCTGAAATGTCCAATTTAGAAAGGGGTCTAATGAGCATAAATTTTTTATTTTTTATTTTTTTATTTTTCGTATTTGTTTCCCGCGCCCATCTCCCACCAGGGGACCCGGAGACCTTGAAGTGTTTCAGCTACCGTAGTCTGTAAGCATCTGATTGGACTAGCTAGATTAACTAGCAGTCTTACAGTTATAAAAAATTATGGACACAAGTATTTATCCTTAAATTCTGTGTATGGACAAAAGTATTTTTTTTAAAAAGACTGGTAAAGTGTATGCCATTGACAGAACAGACACTAGCAAGGTAGATTTGCAGAGCATTGGTTATCATTATGGTTCTTTGACAAGTCTTTAGTTTGTCACTGACATTATCAAAATAGTTGTGACCTATTTTATCTTTTCACAAAAGCTAAAATAAAATGTTAGTCAAATTGGAATTTCAGTTAAACTCCACTTTTTCTTTTTATTTAATCTTACAAAGCAGCTTTTACAATTCGCACACACACCCCAAAGTTAATACCCATTAACATTAATACAAATGCAAATTTGAAAGAATATAGAAAAATGAGTAACAAAATAATGACTATTGATTTTTTTAAGCAATGAAATAAGAGTAGCTAGTCAATAAGCCCACAATACGTCATTATGAGATTATTTTCAGAGTACTATGCAACATTGTGTCCAATTTCTAGTCAAAACATCTCCATATTAATCTTTTTAAACATTTGTGAAACACAATTAGAATCAATAAAAGAATGAGAATGTATAACTAGTGAACCTATATTAAGACAACATACAGATAACATATAGACTGTCAAATTTAGTAATGGACTTTAAAAGTTGAATGTTGATATGGCACAATTCCACATGTAGAAACAAAGCCTAAAACAGATCCTTTGCATAGTTTACTTTTTGTTTGATGCTATAAATATTATAAATAGTAGATGCTTAACTAGCCCAACCTACTGCAGTTTTTAAAGAGATTTAAAAAGTTACGGCAGTTTATATTTGTTTCAAACTTGATTTTTAAAATTGTCATATTGCAGATGGATTATTAGAGACACTTTCAGAAACTCATTTATAGTGGATTATAAGTGAAACAATATTCACTATATGTTTGCTGTAATTCAATACTCTTACATTTTGAAAATTTGGAATTTTAAAATCTTAACCCTCTCCCTCCAAAAAAGAATGTTAAATTTCAAAAGGCTTGATATATAAAATGTAAGCATGTTCATCTCATCTCAATCAAAATTAGCTGATCTGAAATAATGACATAAATCTTAATGCAGTATTAAATCTATGACTAAATTGGTGTAAACGATAACTAGGAACTAAATAAATATATACATCTATACAAAAATAAAAGTTTAATTGTATTCCCTACATGCTACTTTTCCAGAAAAATGTTTTTAAGATAATTACTCACTTGTAGTCTGAAGCAATACAGCACACATATCAACAGAGGGTGCGGGAAGCCCCGTTACAGGGTAGAGCAGAGGAATTTGTGATTTTTCTGCAGGAGAAAATCGCTCAGATACAGAACGAGCTAGCCCCCATTGGGATGCCACGAGACAGATCTTGTTTGGGAGGAGTTTGACTCCGTTACTTCCGAGGATATGGACAGGTTACGTGGGCGACTGCGAGCCACCACATGTTTATTGGACCCGTGTCCCTCCTGGCTTGTACTGGCATCCTGGGAGGTGACACGAGGCTGGCTCCAAGAGGTTGTCAACGCATCCTTAAGTGAGGGTTCCTTGCCTGCTTCCCTAAAAGAGGCTATGGTGAGGCCCCTCCTTAAGAAGCCCTCTTTGGATCCAGCTCTATTAAACAACTATCGTCCAGTCTCCAACCTTCCCTTTTTGGCGAAGGTTGTTGAGAGTGTGGTGGCACAACAGTTTCCCCGTCACCTGGAGGAAGTTGATTATCTAGACCCGCGCCAGTCCGGCTTTCGGCCCGGGCATAGCACCGAGACGGCATTGGTCGCGTTGGTCGATGATCTCTGGAGGGCCAGAGATGGGGGTTGTTCCTCCATCCTGGTCCTATTAGACCTCTCGGCGGCTTTCGATACCATCGACCATGGTATCCTATTGCATCGGCTGGGGGGGTTGGGGGTGGGAGGCACCGTTTTACGGTGGTTCTCCTCCTACCTCTCTGGCCGATTGCAATTTGTGTTGGCAGGAGAGCAGAGGTCGACCTCGAGACCCCTCACATGTGGGGTGCCTCAGGAGTCGGTCCTCTCGCCTCTCCTGTTCAACACATACATGAAGCCGCTGGGTGAGATCATCCGTGGTTTTGGGGTAGAGTACCATCTCTACGCTGATGACACTCAGCTGTATATATCTACCCCAAACCACCCCAACGATGCCGTAGCGGTGATGTGCCAGTGCCTGGAAGCCGTGCAGATCTGGATGGGAAGTAACGGACTCAGGCTCAACCTGACCAAGACCGAGTGGCTGTGGTTTCTGGCCGCCTGATTCAACCAGCTCACTCCATCGCTGGCTATAGGAGGCGAACATCTTGCTCCTGTGGATGGGGCACGCAATTTGGGTGTCCTCCTGGATGCCCGGCTGTCCATGGAAGATCAAGTGACAGCCGTGGCTAGGAGGGCGTTTTACCAGGTTCGCCTGGTTCACCAGTTGCGCCCCCTATTGGATCGGGATGCCCTTTGCACAGTCACTCATGCTCTCGTGACATCCCGACTGGACTATTGTAACTCTCTCTACATGGGGCTCCCCTTGAGGTGCACCCGAAGACTTCAGCTGGTCCAGAATGCAGCCGCGCGAGCAATAATGGGGACCGCAAGGTACGCCCATATAACACCGCTCTTGCGCGAGCTGCACTGGCTGCCTGTCGTCTTTCGGGTGCGCTTCAAGGTGCTGGTTGTCATCTTTAAAACGCTCCATGGCTCGGGACCTAGCTATCTGCGGGATCGGATCCTGCCCCATACATCCTCACGGCCAATCCGCTCCCACAGAGAGGGACTTCTCCGGGTGCCGTCCACTAGACTGTGTCAGCGGGCGACGCCCAGGGGAAGGGCCTTCTCTGTGGCGGGCCCAGCCCTCTGGAACGACCTCCCTCCCTACATTAGAACAACTACGGACCTCCGCTCCTTCCGTTGAAAACTGAAAACACACTTTTTCTGTCTGGCCGGCCTTGGTTAGTCTCTACCTCTGGGGTGTTTAGGGAATTTAGTTTTAATGGGGTTTTTAGCGCAGGGACGATCAATTTAATCTGCTTTTATTTATTGTATTTATTGTTTGTATATATTTTTATATGTTTTAATTTCCCTGTGCACCGCTCCGAGTCCCCTTGGGGAGAGGACGCGGTATACAAAATTAAATATTATTATTATTATTATTATTATTTATAGGATTAGATCTTTCATTTGCAATCAATCAATCAATCAATCAATCAATCAATAAAATGCAATTTGACTTTGAGTTTTGATAAAGAATGTTTCTACTATACTGTTTACAGCATCACCATGCTATTAATCCTTTCCCAACAGAAGAAAATCAGCAAAGGCACAGGACACTGTTTAGAAAATGTATGCCAGCAAAATTATTAAACACATATTTTTCTATACCAACATACATACCAGCCTGACCAAATCCACCTCATACTGAGAGGGAGGGGAAAAGGTTGATTCTCAGTACACATGGCACTTCCACATAAACCTCTTGACCAGTTCAAAAGTTGTTCAGGGCCATTAATTTCACAACATGAAATATATTCAAGACGTGAGGCAACTTCTAGGTCACATAGTATATTTGAATCCCCAATAAAACTAGCATGTTAATTCATTCACTTGCAGAAATGCTGATGCTCTTTGTAAAAGATCCATTTCGCACTTGCAAGAATTCCTGCCTCACCAGAACTTCTGGTCCTGGGTTGCAGCCAAGTCATTAATGGAAAAAGATGGCCTGACACCTAATGGAAACTACAGGATGGATGGATTGATGGCTAGCTAGCTGACTTCAATTTTTCTTCTTCTTTTTTGCATATCGCTAAAGAAATGTTCATGTAAAGATATTGGTAGGGTCTATTTGTATTTAAAAGCAGTTAGTGTATTCTTCATTCATATGGACTGTATGTAAAGCAAGTCAAGGCAACTGTAAATTTTGCTCCTTCTTCCTAACTAATTTAGATTGGCCTAAATCAGGGGTGTCAAACTACCAGCCCACATCACACACTGACCATGCCCATTACTGGTTTACAAAGGGCAGGGGAGTCGTGATACATCACATGGCATTGCTGTGACGCCGTGAGTTTGACACCCCTGGCCTAAATGAAGATTGCAGATCATTTTCAACCTTTTTTGAGGTACTGAGAAGAATACAGAAGTATCCATAGGCTATGTTCTCTAAAGCAATTGCATGAATTCCCAATATTTACCAAATGCAAATCTTCTGGTCTCACCTCATCACCCTCCACTGTATTTCTACAAAAATGCAGCATCTAACACGATGATGGCGAACCTTTTTAGGCTCATGTGCCATAAGGGGGGGAGCACAGGGGGGGGTTGTGTGCGGGCCTGCCGCAACCATAATGCAATGTGTGACCCCTCCAGTGCGCATGCGTGCACTACAGATGCCCCCCCCCCCCATTTTTACATGCTCTTTCCGCCCTCCCCAAGCTCCAGAGGCTTTATAGGAGCCTGGGGAGGGTGAAAAGAGCCTCCCCCACCCACCCTGGAGGCCCTCCAGAGGCTTCAGCAACCTTCAGGAGGCTTCCCTGAAGCCTCTGGAGCACTCAAAACGAAGCTCCAAGCAAATCAGAGGTCACTTCCGGTTTCGGCGGCGCATCATTTTGAGTGCTCCAGAGGCTTCAAGGAAGTTCATGAAGCCTCCGGAGGGCCTTGGGAGGGGTGGGTTCTTTTTGCCCTCCCCAGGCTCCTATAAAGCCTTTGGAGCCTGGGGAGGGTGAAAAAAGCATGCAAAAAAGGGTGAATTCAGCTGGCCAGTGCACGCATGTGTGCTGGCCAGCTGACAGGGCATTGCCTGCCATAGGTTCACCATCACTGATCTAACACAAGCTATAACTAAAATAATAATCTACCAAAATCTGTTATCTGGCATTAAGAATGCATAATAAACACTAGGACTTTCGCTGTCTTATCAAAATTTAGAACTTAATGGTAATGGAACATCTGGACTGTAAAAAAAGAATAAACCCAGGAACTGACAATTTTGGTTAGGAATCCATGTGAGTGAAACAATCCTACCATAACTTTTAAAACCTTAAAATACCTTTACTAAAAACTGCTTAATACACACTTGAAAGCAAAAGTAAAACGTGCAACGTAGTTGCTGAAAAAGATTCTTTAATTCTCATAGGCATGTGTACAGGACTTTTGCCATAAGTAATTACAGGTAGCCAAGACCTCAAATTACAACTGTTCATTTAACAATGGCTCAAAGTTATGATGGCTTTGGAAAAAGTGATTTACAAGCTGTCCTCGCATTCATGGCTGTCAAATCATCCTCATGGTCACATGATCATAATTTGGGTGCTTGGCAACCACCTCGCATTAACAACTGATTGCAACATCCTACATTCAAGTGATCGTGATTTGCAATCTTCCAGCCAGTTTCTGACAAAAAAATATCCACCGGGGAAGCTGGATTCGCTTAACAACCACATGATTCATTTAACAACCATGTTGATTAGCTTAACAACCAGGGTAAAATGGCTTTAAAACTGGATGATTCATTTTATAACCACACAAAATTACCAGAGAAACTCCAATCCCAAATGTAAATCATAAATCAAGGATTACCTGTAATTAAAAGATAAGAAAACAGGAGAAAGATCTAAAGGATAGTTCTTACAATGAAAAGGAAAGCAATCAGACTGTTCTACTGGCTTCATGCTATTTTAACTAAATCAATGATGCCTGATGTTTCCAAATCATTCAGACTTATAAAAGTAAAAGGGGATTGCAATGAGGTAGCTAGAGCAATGGACATTAAAGTGGCAAACTCAATTCAGTCATGGAGTAAATTAAAGCATATTAGAACAATATATGTTAGTAATGTTTCAGTTGTTTGTGAATAAACAGTAAAAATACTGGGTGGATTGTAGTTCATGGCTTGATTTTTTTTTTTTAAGTCAGATTTTTATGTAGCTACCAAGAAGGCAGAAAAGTTCACAATGAGCATCATTAGGAATAAAAAAATTGCATTGCCAATATTTTAAAGCTTTATACATATCAATGGTTTGACCACAACTGGATTGTGGTAGAATCTTTCAGTCAGTGCCTCACAAAAACAAACAAACAAAAAACAAAAGGGTACATCAAAGTAACTCAAATGATCAGGATCCTAGAAAACACTCCAAAAGTATTTAAATATTTGAAACTTTTTAATTTCAAAAAATAATGAGGAAGGAAAACATGACAAGAGTTTATAAATTTATGCAAGGTGGGAAAAATGTGGGGCAGGAAAATTTTTCCTGTTATTTGGTAGGCTAAGAAAAACTCATGAGTTATGCTATGAAAATTCAAGACAATAGAAAGTGAAATGTTATGGCACTGGTACCATAAAATGTAGAAATCAATGACAGCTAATGTGGATTGCTTTAAAAAGCCTCCCTTCCTATTAATATTCAAAAAGATGTTTGAAGCACCCATCTTCCAAAGAACTTGCAAGAATAATAAATGTAATGCTGTGGTTGAGTCAGCCTGTAGTTGGCTATATGGAATTGTTGTTGTTTTTTTTTACTGTAGTGGGTTTTTTCGTGATTAATTTGTTTTTTAAATTATTTTGCTTCTAATGAGTTACTATTGTACTGCAGTGGGATGCAAGCCACATAACCTTGTGAAAGTATACAATCTGAATAAATAAATAAAAATAAACAAAAATGGGATTAGATAAATTCCTGGAGGAAATAGCTATTATTTATAATGGTGTGCATGACTTCTAATACCAAAGGCGATAGTTGCATTCATACCATTTGTAGGCTTCCCATAAAAATAAAATTGCCACAGCGGGAATAGAAAAATGTATTCAAAAGGATGGATCTAATCCAGAAGATTCTTATATTATCAATTTTGTTTAAATAAATCCGATTATCCATTTCTGTTTCTTACAATCTAGCCTGCACTTGAGTGGCTGGTTAAAACATACTCAGTTATGTCTGTTTCTTATCTGATTTTTTTAAGGTGGCTTCTTCCTGGAAGTATTGATCTTAGGGGCTTCAGCAAGATATTTATTATTTCTCCTGTCACCAATGGAATGTATAAATTAAATGTTCATGATCAGATGACTAGCTAATGACTCTAACCTTTGGGCAGTGTTACAGAGCTATAAAGGCCTGCCAATGGAATTGGTAGGCTCAACCTGAAATTCCCTTGTTTTAAAGATACAGATTACTATCCAGACATATTAATCATCTCCACAAAATATCTGTTTGAGCAAAATATTTACAGTACCAACTATTTTTTTCTATGTCCACTCTAAATCTAGATATATGCATTTAACAAAGAGATGTTCTTTGTGTGCCATGCTGTATGTGTATGAATTAGATGTGTATCTTTTGTAAGCTTCTAATGTAAGCATTGAACACAAAATGAAAAGTCTTTGGCAACTATTCCCTGGAGATGAAGCACAGAAATAAATTATTAAAAATCTGTCCATTGCTTTAGGCTGATTTTTGCTTTCATTATTTCAGTGCCCAGAGGATGGTTTTTTTTTTTTTAAGAAAGTATATGGACTAGATCTCATTAGATATTAAAACAGATTCATTTGGATATCTATGGATGGAGCCAAATAAATTTTACTATGTTATTCTTAATTTAGATGTGGGACAACAAAAATATATTTTAAATATGATTTAATTTTATATTTACTGTTAAAATATGTTTTCCCCAAGAACTTCATGTTTTACAAAAGTGTTAATGAGATTGAAGCTATATTTCAAAACAAAATGTTGTTTCACAACATAATTAAATACATAATATAATTGTGTTTGTCAGGCCTGCTGCTAAATTTAACTGTATCACAATTCTTATTTTTGTTAATTTTTTCAGTGAAAAAAATAATGCAAATATTATCATATGTAGCAACTACTGGAAAAAATGACTTAGCCCATACCCAATTTAAAAATCACATTGCATTTCATTTATGTCAATAGATTTTCCTCATAAAAATTACCATAAATGTTGCACCAAATCCTTTTTCCATCCTTTTGACAGAATGGTCCATCATTTTGTATAAACCATGAAACTAAATGTGTTACACCCTCTATACAAATAATTACATCCAATTGCATGCATACAAGGATCCCACAATGTATTAGTCTTTTTTTAATTTAAAAAAACCCTTCATCTATCACATTGACCCACAAAGTCTCCTGGATTTAAGCTAAGACAAAGATTAGATATGGGCTTGGAAAATCAAAGCTTTCACTATTCCTTGAAATTCATGGAAGACTATTCATATATTTATGTCTCATCCAACTTCCTAAGGATTCACAGATGCATGATGAACAGTAAAGGCATACAATCAAACTGCTTTATAAATGGTTGTAAGAGCAATAACCATTTACCATTTACACTTATCCCTGATAATGACATTTATCCATTTCATCAAATAAATGCCAAAGCTGTACAACATATCACCATCTAGGTAGTTTGGCACCGATATAAACATTCTTAAAAATCTGCTTCTAGAGAGACACTTCAAAATAATTCACATGAGCAGAAACAGGCAGGAAACAATTGTGGATAGAATTTATGCTTTTGCCAAAACCTTATAGACTGAATGTTGCATTTACCTTCCCTAAAACATAGAATTTGCCAATTGGAAAGGATTACACAAATCATTATTCCATCCAATCTAATCCGCATATATCTTATATTATTTTATCAAGATTGTTTGTCCCATTTTTCTAAGTTAACTTTAAAAAAAATCCCAGCATTACACTTAAATCATCTTCATATACTGAAAGCACTGGAAGCATACAGAAATAATTGAAGAAACATGTAGTGTCTAGAATGAGAATTTAGAAATACTGCCTCTAGTTCCATTATTGTTCCCAATAAATGATCTAGAGTATTAGTAAGATGACTCAAAGCCTATAAATTGAACAAATGCTAACTCAGAAAAAACCTCAAAACATTTTATAAGAAAATGCTTTATCCTACCTGAAATATTTCATATGTTTTTAGCAATTTAAACCTAATGATTTTGTTCTATTCCTCATAGTGACTTAACTCTTCTTATAGAATCACATAACCACATAGTCTTTACTTATTATTTCTATTTTTGCACAATGGTTGGATGATTCTACAAGTTTATTTGAATGTACACCTTTTTACGGTGCATCTGAAATTCTGTGAACATCTAATGTAGTAAGAAAGTAGAAGGTGCAGACTACACTTTTCACCATTAATGGTGCTTTTTATTCAGTGTATTTATCTGTTCATTTATTCACTGAAGCATGTGTGTGTGTTGTGTGTGTGTGTGTTTGTACATGTTATTTTGTCTCATTTTTCCCATTAGTATTCCTCAAGGCACTTCATGGGATCACCTTTAACAGCAATTGATCAATAAATAATCCATTTCCAATTAAAAGAAGGCTCCAAAAAGAATTATGAATAACAAAAATACAAGACAAAACAACTTAGCCCTAATCCTGTTTTTAACAATTGCACTGTAGCTGCAAAACAAATAAAAATAGATAGCAAAGCCTTTAGAGGGGTAAAAGATGTTCTTAAATTGAAGAACCAAGGACCCCAAAAGACCTGATCTTATGCTGTAATCTGCATGATAGAGATAGAAAGACAATAGTGGACCCAGAAAATGTAGTTCCTATAAAGAGATACAAAAACATTAAAATATCCAGGCTTCTTTGTGACCGAAACACCATGATCACTGGGAGGAAGGGGAAATCACTTTGCCTCTATTTTCCTAAGATTTTGGGTTGGTTGAGAGTTCTCTTCAAAGCAAATCAATCTAATGTAGGTCCAGTAGATTCCCATCACACTCGTTGCATAACTTCTCAGCAGATAAAAGAGAAATTGGAGGAGAACAATAGTGTGTGAGGTTGAATTTTGCACTTTTTGAGAAAGTGATCTTTTGAAATTCTCCATATCCATTTTCATTCTTCATAGTCAGAAAGATATTGGAAGAAAAGATAGGTGGGAAATAAGAAAGTAGCTACATGCAGATGCAATATGTTATGAAGAAAAGTATGGTGAAAGAACCTAAAGCGCTTAGATTAGAAGCATTCATTTTTTTAAATAAAAAATATTGTTCTTACAATTAACAATGATTTTCTTCACTTGAGGTACTCCATATTTGGTATACCAACTAGAAGAATTCTGTTTTAATAAACAACAAAGCAATGAATGATGTTTTCTCCTCAGTTTGCTTATTTTAGTATTTTAGAGAAAAGTAGCTGATATCACAACCCCATAAAAGGTATACACTTTGTATTTTTCAAAAATTAGGTTCTTAATTTTGTGTTAGCAGGTTTCTTAGATAGGCAGGCTTATTTAATTACTGCTAGATAAATCTGTAGGTGAAAAAAATCAATCCTATGTAGTCTCCCAATCTAATGTTTTGGTTTCTTCTGTACATACAGGTATACATTTACCTGTATTTCAGAACATTCATTATTTCAGAACATTCATCAGAAGCCTAGAATTACTTTTTAGTTCCACTAAGCATTCAAGAGATTTGAAAAGAACTCATCTGGGGAGAAAATAAATCCATAAATGTTGGCACTTTGTTATTTCCTAAAAAGTTATGCATGCACAACATATGACAAGAGTACGACATATGTACGGACATATTTGAACTGACATGATAGACAATAGTAGTTGCAGCCTGTCATGTCATCCATCTGCATATTAAACAGTCCCCAAGTACACATTGACACAGAAGACCTTAATAGCTTGGAAGCCGTAACAATATATTGAGTTAATAATTGGCATGTTAAAGAGCATCTCCCACTCTCTATCAGTCTTTTAGCTAATTTGCTTATCTATTGTCTTGTCTCTCTAACCATGGATAATTTAGGTAACTTAGAATTGTTGGTTTCCCTTTCATCATTTGCAAAGTGCAGTTTCTGTTTTCATGAAATATTTCTTTGTAAATCAGATCCACAAAGAATTTTTTTAAGTTTGGATCCAACCTAAGCTACCTATACTATATCATTCCTAA
The DNA here is from genome assembly GCA_039707465.1 of Rhabdophis nuchalis. Classification (NCBI taxonomy): domain Eukaryota; kingdom Metazoa; phylum Chordata; class Lepidosauria; order Squamata; family Natricidae; genus Rhabdophis; species Rhabdophis nuchalis. Next base: position 32,978,596 of record CM077651.1, on the reverse strand, counting down.
TTAATAGCAGATTTGAGATTTATAACTTCACTACATTCCTCATAGTTGGCCTAATCTAAAGCCACCTGAAAGCTGTAAGAAATATTGTTCAGAAAAAGTTGTGTATGCAACAGTGGATATATAGATGGATTATAAATAGAGAAATATTATCAAAACCCCAACTCAACCATGAACTTTTTAGTTTTATCATGAAAACCATTATTACTAAAAAAAATCCTAACCTACATTATTAGTTAATTGTCATTACCATATGATACAGTTAAGCCATAATTAAATATAAAATGTATATCCCTATACAGTACATTGTTATCTTCATCATCATTATCCATCACTTTAATGTTTTCATTTCTATCCAAAGAGTATTCAAAAGATGAAAAACAAGAACTAGGCTATGTTTTAAATACATTTTAAATACATGCAAAATTACTTCCATAATTTTAAAAGTAAAATATATTAAATAAGTTGTGTACATACATACAAATCCACATTTTTGCTAATAAAAGTATACAGTACAGTATAGTACAGAAATTCGCAAATACACTATGGTATATAATCATTTTTCATAGTATATTGCAGATGCATTTTCAAGTTTATAGTCATTTTTTTCTTAATAGCACCAGATATATTGTATACAATATTGAGCAGAGTTATATGCCTTCTTCACACTCTGTTTTTCCTGATACGTACATTTTTATGCAAAGAATTAAACCTGCTTAATTCTTTGCATTTTTTAAAAAACCTGTTAAACCTGTAGGCAAAGACAATCTAAAGTAAAATCATACACCTGCTAACCCCCCCCCCCCCCCAAAAGAGAAAAGTTTCATCTTTCTCTGTCTCTTTTTCCCTTGTCTTTAACTTCCATAATGTAATTTGACATGTTTGGGCTCAATTATGTTTATCTTATAACATCTATGCCATAAAATATTATTATTGGTCTCCTCTACCTTACTCCTTTACACTTCTCTCTCTTAACAGTTTAACACCATAAAGATTTGCTGCCTCAAACTAAATCTCTATTAATCCAGCTTTTTCCCGTAACAGCTATGATAAATTCACCAATCAGATATGAGTGCAATAGTTCCCATTTGACACTGTGCAGAGCAACACTATTCAAAGTTAGCTTCCTGATGCGACCCTTATGACTATATATTCCATTAGGCTGATTTCCTTTACTTAACATCAGAGATGCAAGACGTTGTTGGCTACTATATTCAAAATCTTGTTGAATTAGAACTTCTGGAATTGATGTGTTAGTGCCTTGTCTGAAATCAAAATATAAGTGTCCAGGACTACCCTATAGAATTCATGGTATGTATAGATACGATGTATGCATTCAGTATACATATTGTATGTGTATATGTGTACATATATACAATAGTCTGTACACATACTATACAGGTAACAGGCTGTTTTGTAAGGGCCAAAAAGCACAGGAGCAAGAAATTATCTATCTTCAGAAAGACTCATGATAGTTCTTGGTCCCATGTTTAAAATTGTCTTCAGCCTCTTCTTCTAAGGCATGGATTTCACAAGGATGGGGAAACAAGGAATATGAAATTGGAACACATACACTAGGCACATATTTTGGCAGCTATGTTTTCTTTGCCGAGATCTAAAATTATAATTAATTCAAGAAAAATGTATTTAATGTATGTTGAATATCTACATACATTGTTAGGAAGGATGTATGCATTATCTAAGGTTGAGATGGGATGCTCAAAATATGATAATGAGCTTTAGTGGACAAATCCTGTGGACAAATTCACTCATGAATATATTTTGTTCTAGACAACCCATTGGATTTTGTAAAGTTTTAAAAATATGTGCAAATCGTAAATGAATAGGAAGTCAACAAAGTAGTTATTGCATGCTTTCATAAATAAATGTTGATGAAATGTTATAGTACAAAGGTGGATGGACACCTATTATTTGTCAGTTATGCTATTATCTGAGTAAGTTTCCTCTTTATATACTTGAACAGTAATTTACCAAAAATAATTCCATTTGAATTGATAATTAGTCAGGTATTTAGAATGTCTGCAATCATGTTATATGCTTAATTTACCTATTTTCAAGTAAGTGAGATGATTTAGATATTGATAATTTAACAATATAACGTTGTGTGTATATGTGAAATGAACTTTGAATGTCTTTGTGGGATTAGTTGTTGCTTCCTTCTCCTATAGTGAAAAGATTTATTTTTTTAGAATTTAGCTTTTCGTAGGTACTAGGCCTGCTGATTGTAAAGCTCATTATCCCATGCCAAAACAAAACCAGCTACAATATCATCAGTGGCTATTATACTGATAAGTCTGGGCAGGCTATTGAAGGGCAGATTTTATCTTTCCTCCCTAGCAACCTCATTTAAGTCTTAAAATGGCTCAGATAGTTACTATTCCAAATGTTACTACTTCCTAAGATGTTTACTTGGCCTTTGCCAAATAGAAATTAGTATGAAAACAATTAGAAAGAAAGCTCAGTTAAGGTATATATTATAAACACATATGCATACACACAGGCATACATACATACACACACAGGGTGGGGGGGAACAGTGGGGGAATGTATCCAATCCATTTTATTTTTTTATATGCTGAACTTCATTATCAGTTTGATGCGACATGGACTATCTGCTAAATATACCAATCAAAGGATGCAACATATTCTTAAAGCAAAAGTTGTAGGTCCTTCATTCTCTAAATCAATCTGTGCAGTGTTTTTTCATTGTCCTGTGCACTTTAAACAACCAGGAGTTTAAGTCAGCTGCAAAGTAAAGCATCAAATGATGAGGGAGGGGATCTGTTTTCAAAATAAAGAGAGTTTGGTTCAATAAATGGGGAAATAAGCATAAGTCTGGAGATAAGACATTAGGCAACTTGTGACCAAGCATTTGTTTTAGTCTTCAAAATACCTTTGTAGAAAGGGCTGAAAAAGTCCTATCAGAAATTCTGACTACTCTACTTCCGGAATAGACTATGCAAGCTTGATGGATCAGTACCCTGATTTTGTAGTTGTTTGTGGAAATGAATAGAACTGCTAGAGAGAAGGAAGACTGTGGCCTAGACTGGGGATTAGTATTAGGTCCTCTCCCAGCTAAAAATATTTCTGTCTCACAAAGCTCTTGTTCTTATGAAAACAAAGAAATGACCTTAACAGATTTAAAATACACAGGAAAAATACCACATCCACTTTTTCTTTCTAATTTATCACATGCCATTTCTCCATTAACTGAAAAATTTGATTTTTTAAAAAGTCTAATTTCAAATATTAATCGGCCATTCACTAAATTCCTACCAACCAGACTATACTTAATGACATTTTTTTACAGATGTTCTTGAGATTGCCTACAGCAGACATCAAAAGTCAAAACTTCTCCAGCCTTTAATGGAACCTCTTTAGGAAATGCAATGATAAAAAGCAGAAATATCAACAAATATTAAACAATTTCTAAAAATAAAGACAAGTAGTTTAGGTGATGATTTCAAAGCAAGCAGTTTTTGTTTATCATTATATCCAAATGCTATGCGTATTGCTTTCAATATACTTTCATTTTATTTAGAGGCATTAAACTATTAGAGAAAACATGCATGCAGGCCATTTTCAAAGTATAGTGCCTGGTTTCATGCAAAGCCATACTTTGCAACATATTTTAGTTTCACGAAATATTGTTTTGGGCAAATACTATAAAAACGTGTACATATTTTGCATACCAACTTAAATCCACACAGAAGAGCTATAAGGTTTAAGAATAATTTCAATAGCCTTCACTGAAAATACTTACTAGAAAATCAAAGAAAATACAGGGTGGGTAGTTGTAAAGAATGTCATTTAATTTATTATAGGAAGCTAATATATTCTATTTACTACCTCTCTTTTTTGAAAGGTAAGAGACCATTTTGTACACATATATCCATCCATGCACCATTCATATTACAATTGTCCATTTTGTACTAATAATCATGATGATTGGCCATCCACTGCTTCAGTGGATGAAAATGGCTTTTTTGGTGTTACAATGTAAAACTTACATTTTTAACTAGGTTAATAAGGGCCAGGAGACAGTTTCAACAGCAGGTTATTTGCCTTCAATAAATTGATTCCTTCTTCCTTTACATACTCTGTGCATTGGGCAAATGTAATTGAAGCAGACCGGGCTGGCTGACATCTGTTTTGTTACAAAATATGCATCTGCCAAGTAGCTGGACAGCAATAGCCATTTGGTATTCACCGAAAGTAGTCGCAGAACAATAATGACAATAATTGCTTCTGATTCTTATGTTTACAACATTGCCAAAGAACCATTAGGACTTTATTTATAGATAATGCTTATTAATCACATGGATTTGAATTTTCGAATGTATTAGATTAATATTCTTTTGTAGACTCTTTCTGAACTAAAACCTGTGATAAGCACAGTAAAACCTATTTGAAAAAATTAATATACAATTTATAACCTGCAGGCAATACAGGGCGGATACAGGTTATATGTCTCAAAATGGTGTTTCAGATCTTCTGCATAAGAGTTGCTTGTGTCTCTGAAAAAGGGTTACAGTAATGAATGAAGTACAGCCAGACTGCTGCCAGAAGCACACAACATGGATTATATCAGGTAACTCTACTGTTGTTTAAGTCACAATAGGTTCCAATTTATTTTCCAGTTTATCATCACTTTTAAAAATCTGGATGATCTAAATTCTAGACATCTAAAGGTCCATCTTCTGCCATATCAGCCTACCCACCCACCAAGATCAACAACGGGTGTTTTCCGTCCCACTATTATTGAGATCAGTACTTCAAATGATAATAAACACCCAAATTTTATTTTAGCCATGCTATATTTATCCTTCTGGATTTCAAACATTTTAAATGGTATGAGGAAACCCACTCTTTTGTGCTCTGAAATCTGAGCATTATTTAGAGATACATTTCTTATCAGAAGTGCAGTTTTCTCTCCCCTACAAAATCTATGTTTTCTGTGGACTAGATTTTGATCTGGAGCAACTTTCTCCTACATCGTACCTTTTTATTTTGATCTGTTTGTCTTTCTTTCATTTATGCATATGTATATCACATATTATTTATTATATGTTTGTTTGTCACACATCTTGCCTTGAGTATATGTGGCAAAAGAGTATATAGTATGTCTAATTTACATTCTGTTGATTTCCAGGGTTTAACATTGAATAAGTCTGAAACCTCTGAATATTATTTTTACTATAATGTAATGTTTTACTATACTTTACTTGGTTTGCCTTCTATATTTAGGTTGCATACCACTTGGAAAGACTTAACTGGAAAAGATACAGAAAACCTACTAGCACTAACATTAATTAATAAGAGGCATATTTCCTATCAAACTAAATATGTATTTGTCATATTTGAAATTTGCTACATATATACCAATCGGAGTTCTCTTCAAAAAACAAAAAAGTTAAGATACTATTCTTCACTTCATATTGTATATATATTTTTCTAGATCACACTGATACATGTGTTTTTAAAGTATCAAATTTAAAGTGTTTGTTAATACATAGAAATCGGCCTACTGTGTTACGTGGGACTTATTCACATCTAAGTTTGCAGCTTTAGAAACTAAAAATAATGTAATATTCAGTACGAAAGTGATGATTACTCTGTTCAGTGAGAATTTTTTCCCCACATACATCTATGCTTGGGAGAAAGAATTAACTCACTATGTCTTTCTTCAACATAAACACACCTAGATTCATTCTCTGAAAACAGCAGACAGATTAGTATATAACTATTATACTAAATATATTTTGTTATTATTTTAAGAACAACTTGATTTTGTCTAGATTTTTCATATCTAATCATATTATCACATGTTTTATTTTAAATAACGTCTCTTGTGAATTCTTCAGAAGTTTTGAAACATAAATGCATTAAGTAATAATGGCTTTTAGGTTTTTGATGTTTAAATTCTAAACATCATCATCGTATGTTAGCAGAATAGTTTTTCATATGCACAATATTAAATTTGAAAATGCAATCTAGTCAGAGTACTTTTGGCTAAATCAGGATTCCTCAACCTTGATTTTTCTTCTGTAAAATGGGCATAATAAGGTTTTCTTTCACAAGTGCATTGTTGAAAAGAAAGATATAATAGATGAAAGGTGCTGAATGTCAAAAACTTAATTGCTAACAATGTAGACTGAGGGAAAAGGAGTACATGGGAATAATGTAACTACATGAAGTATTGGCAGCTTAAATTTAAATTTATCATTAAACTTTAACATGGTGAGACGAGAGAGGCTGCTACAGAACTTTTGATGAGAAAATCTGCTATTAAACAAACAATATATAAAATATATAAAAAGCATCATGGGTTTTTTTAAAGAAACTGCTTTTCGAGTATAAGATAAAGAAATATCAACTTTAAAATTTATTTTTGTTTGACTTTTTTCATCTCATTTTGTGATGTATTATTATTTATTATTTAAATTACAATTATTTTTAATTTAAAGGAAAAAAATCCTTATAGATCAATTTCAGTTTGTTTACACGGAGCTTCATTAGTAACATTCCACATGGATAATTAGTCATTTTTCTTTTTTAATATATTTTTTCAGAATAATAAAAACTAATGAATGAAAAATATTTTTCACTTCTTTTTTAACTTCATGAAGTTTTTATTATTGATATACTAATATGGTTTTTAATATGATCCACAGCAAATTTTACTTATAGTCTAATAGATTTATTTGAAAGTTTATTAGCTGGACAAAACTCAGTTTCAAGAAATAGTTCTATGCACACTTGCATGAAAACTAGCTCTACTTAAAGGGACTAACTCCCAGGCATTGATTCAATCATAATTTTAGGGGATAAAGCTAATTAAGACTACAATTCTATACCCATTTACTTGGGAGTAAATCTTATTAAAATGAATGGGAGTTTAACAAAGTTTAGTTCCTATTATCAATATATTAAAGCAATGTAATTTTGATAAACTCCAAAGATCTCTAGCATATTGTGTCACAAATAATAAAAGATGTCAAACTACTTTCATAAAAAAGTGGAACATCTATAAAAAAAATAATTAGGACATAACTCAGCGATGCATGTAGTTAAGGGGTATCCAACCTTGGCAACTTTAAGACCTGTGGACTTCAACTCCCAGAATTCCTCAGTCAGCCATGCAGCCTTAAAGTTGCCAAGGTTGGACATGGACACACACACACACCGAATCTAGTGAAACATAACGTTTACCACAGTATGTAGCAATAAGAATTTCTAGGCAAAACATAACAGCAAATTCTACGTGTTGTTTGTTTCCCTCACATAGAGATATAGAGCCTTTAGACATGGAGGTTTATTTATCTGTATCAGCTGATATCCACTTACAAAACTATTACCTATGGCACATGGTATAACAAACTGTTATTCAAAGAAAAAAAATTATCAACCCCTCTGGGGAAACAGAAGGCCATAGGTTTGCCCAAAGTATTGCTGATCTCACCATTGTCATGGAAACATCCTTTTTCTCCCTCACAGCAATAAAAAGTAAATATAAGCCACTGTTGTTTTGTCTTATAAACAAACAAACACATTTTGTAGATGTCTAGAATACAAAACTTAAAATTACAGAAAAACAATGTGGAAAATATGTTTACTTTCATACCTTGCTGTTAAGGACAAGCAAGCTTTGTGGATCAGCCAATGTTAGATTTCTTTATTTCATATGTAAGTGGCTTAACAAAATTCTATAAAAGTGTGGAAATAAATACTCATTTTAATCATAGTCACGTAGAATAGTATTTTTTTATTTTAAAAAAAGTTTTGTACTTGTTTGTTACCTGCTCTCTCATGGTTTATTTTATCAAAGTCAACTAAATTTTTAAAAACTCTACAATTAAGAGAAGTAATTTTTATGGTATCTTCAACCTACACTACAATCCTAAACATATGTGCTTAGAAAAATTCTTAGCGAGTTTGGTGGAGCTTCTTCCTCAATAACTGAAAAGAAGACTGAATCTAAGTTTCAGTTTAAATATTATTAAATAAATCTTTTCCAACATGAAAACTCGTAGAATCTTAAGGTGGTGGCATATACACATAGCTGTCATTTCAAATCACAACCAATGGTCTTCCATTTCCTTTCTTCTGGTTACCATCTTTATTTAGATTTAAAGTCCATGTGTTTTGAAAAGTATCTTGAGCTGTTAGTGTTAAACAGACCTAAGGTAACTCTTCGCAATGAAAATGAAATTAAACTTATAACAAATGTAGATTTATTACTGACAACAGAAGATTTAACCTTGTGATTAAGACACATGCTGAGTATTTGATAGGGTGGCCTTAACTTGATTCATTCAAAATTTATAAGCATGTATATTTTAATTCTGATTATTGGCCTAACCAAAATGGTACTCCTAAATGCATTTTCTCAAATATAATTTTTATGGACATCCAGATATAATTGTATAAAACATCTATTTTTGTAGCTGCTTTACTTTCTTATAATAAATACACTGTCTTATTGAGGATCTCCACTAAGATAATTAACAGTGCAAATCCTCTGTGGTATTTCAGGAGTAAATCCTATTGAGTAAATAGGCAATGGCTTCCTTTAAAATAGATACATCAGGCCGCAGCCTAAAATATACTTCCAATTAAATATTTTCTTGAACCAAAACAAAAGTTCAAACTAGCTATTTTAGCTTTTTACTATAAGTTAAGGTATGTAATATTAGGTTACAAAAGCCTCATTTCAGCCTATTTATTATTTGAAAATGTTAAACTGCACTGGTGTAACCTACAAAGTAATATGCGCATATGAAATTTCTGTGATAGTTCACTATTAATAAAAGGATTCCAGAAACATTGTTTCTGTTAAGCTTGTATTATTCAATGTAATCTTTCCATGTTATATATATAATCTCACTATCTAACCCCAAATCCCAGATGGGATAAGAAAATAAATTTTAAAATAATACTAGAACATTAATAATATTATCATAAATATAAATCACAGTTAAAGCATATATTAATTAATTATATCAAATTCAATCTGAATGTCCTTTTTTGTAAGACTTTTCTTTAAAAATATTAAGCTCTAAAGCTTCAAGGAGGGTGCTCCATAGAGTTGATCCATAAGGACAGAACAGATCAAGGGGTTATCTAGTCTAGTGCTTTGTCCCCACAGTGGTCAGTCAGACAGCTACGGGAATCCACCAGCAGGGCATGACATGTGGGTGTCAGCACAGTGCCCTCACTAATTACCAGTGCAGATTTATGGATCTTCAAAAAATTATCTGGATCCTCCAAGAGGCACATATGCAAGAAAGTAGTCCTACGGGATGTAGGCTCCAAACCACTGTAGATTAAAATCAGTATCTTCAAATGCAGCTGAAACTTGATGTATATGTGTGCATCTGTTTTAGAAATTAGCACCAAATAGAATTGATTCCAGATAAATAATTCCTAATTTAGTACCTTATATTTTTAAGCTCTGTGAAAAGAAGATTAAATCCAAGTTATTGGTGTATTTTTTTCAAGCCGATGTTTTTCTATTTTTTTTTTCTAAGCAAGCACTAAAGTATATTTTCAGATGTCAGACAAATTCTTGTACATTTCAGTGTTATCAAACAGCTTCATTTTATTGTATTTATATTTTTCCAGAAGCTAATTTGTTAATATTTTATTTTTAAATTAATGGATTAAATGATTTATTTGTTCCTTAGTGGCATTTTTCTTGTATACATTACATATAATGCTACAGGTTTAAAAACTTTTTAGAATTTAAGAACATCAAAATCAAATTCAACTGAAAAATATTCTTGTTTGTAAAACAGGTGCAAAAAGTGATAGATGTTGTTTTGTCTCTCACAAAATAGAGATATCATTCATTGCATATAGATGCATGATATTGCCAGCTGCTTGGTTTTTGTTATAGTTAAGCTCCATATTGCTATTTCATAAACTTTGCATGAATATCCTTCAATGGGATAAATAAGAGTGTGCTTATACTATACATGCATACTATACATGAGTTTTTATATGGATGCATAAATGTAATTGTATGGATGCATTAATATGTCTGCACTAACAGGCAATAAAATATTGTAATAATGTGAAAAAAACCTTACTAATATTCTAATCCACAACTTTCTAAAGTCAAATCTCCTTCAAATTAATAGATTTAAATTAGTTTAAATACACTTAACTCTTTTACAGCGTTGTGAATCAAATTATTATAGTTTGATACAAACACCCAGAAAAATTAATTCAAACCCCAAAAGGTTTTAAAGAAGCACATATTTCATACATTCTATTTAGTTCTTCATTATTTTTGCATATAAAAGTAAGCTGCATACTTTCATAAACCTTTGTGCTTTTCATTTCCATTTTCTTTAGTTAAACAAGTACCAGTAACATAACTACATGAAATGAGATTGGTTTATAAATAAACAAATTATATATGCATGTTTGCATGTATGTGTATTTCTGAGCATTAAAAAACAAGGTATAAAATATGGGATGCTTATTTTTAAATAAATGTGTTTAGTTCTATAAACAGTTTTAGATTGTCACTGGTTCAAAATAAGCTCCTAATCATATTATACTGAAGATTTTTGTTATAGTATCAAACCAAAAGTTTTTCTTATTACTGAAAAAGTTATCATGCTGCTTGAGTTGCCAAATACAGAGGAAGTTGGCTATCCTGGTCTGATAAATATACACAGACAGGAATTAGATTAAAAACTATGTTCCTAGGGTCAAAGAAGGACAACAAAGTGCTAAATGAAATACGATCAAAGGACTCAATACTGTTTCTCTATCCCACTGAAAGCAATGGCAATATTCTGATCACTATCATGTGCTTGATACTTTTATTATTTGTGAGGTTTTGTTAAACTTCTTATAAATATTTTAAACTACAACTCTCTATTTTAATTTTGTGGTTAAAAACATATTTTTTTAAAAAAAATAAATATTTTACTTGTGTATGGATTATTGTAATATTTGATTGCTCAGAATAAAAATAACCTATTTTATTCAGGCCAAATCCTAATGATTAACTATTTTGTACCCAAGACACTAATATTTATATACTACAATATATTACTGATATACAACAAATAAAATAGGTGCCCTGAAGATATTATAAGTGTATTTAATGCATTTATTTCCTATTTATATGCAGGTGCTTACAGGATGATAATATTTGTTATTTATTGAAACATTTAGCTTGATAAATAGATATCCAAAATTCTTCTTCTAAAAATAAGCATAAACACCATCTAATTATTTTCAGTGGACTTAAGCACACTGAATTGTGTGCTGAAATATAACCAATATTTCACATTCTCTTGTCAGTATGTTTAGCTTTCAGAAAAATTGATTTTTTTAAAAACATTGTGATATTAGTACATTATTTTGTTAAAAGCAGTAAAAGCATTTTTCAAATCCAAGTGATGGCTTCAAACTGTGAAGGTACTATTCAATCTCTATTTTAAAATTATGCAAAAGGTTGAATTTTATTAGTGGAATCCAAATCAAATATTTATACCTAATGAAATAGTAATTATTGTGAAAAATGAAGTTCAGATTAATTTTATTTTTTTTAAATAGCATTTACATTTCCCATCTTTTTAATAACTTTCACATGTCAAAAACTTCATATTTCAAAAGAATATTTTTCCTTATTGATACAACTGTCCATTTCATACTACTGATTCAAACAAATGGAATTGCACTAAATCACTTATGCTAAAATCTTGCACGATATGTTTGACATTCCAATTTATATTATCACATGTTTTATTTTTCCTACCTAAAGTAAATAAATAATTTTTAGGATGTTATACATATTTAGCTGCAGAAAGTGAAATTAGATATACATTTTAAAAATACTTTGGTTAACTTAGCAGCTCAATATGATTAGTTTATTCATTTGCTTATAAATGGTAATTATTACTCTAACTTGTAATCTAATAAATAAATAAATGGTGTGTTGCATTTATTGATGGATTTTTCCTCTCATAATAACTACAAAATTGTAGCTTTTGATTGAAACACAGCATAGAAAAAATGTGTAAGGTCTTTCATACATAACTTGGACAATATAATTGTTCTTCATGCCTAAAAGTAAGCAATGTCAAGATAAATGATAAAGAAATAGATTAAGAGATATGAAATATATTATCAAATACATTGTTGCAAAAGATAATTATAAAGGAAAAATGTGTCTGAAAGGATTGAAAACATGGCAGCCAGGGAGGAAAAGGTCCAGTAACTTTGTGATAATAGCATACCATAATGATTATTAACAAACCTAAAAATTTAAGGCAGCAAACACATATACTCAGATACTGAATATAATTTCAATTAAACAATAGAAAAATTACATGCGTATGCCTGCTATGTATAATCTCAACAAATTACAAAATTCTTGGCTGAGTTCAATAAACATGGTATTTTTATTTAGCTCTACTTGGCCAGCCTACAAACTTCTTACCTATCAAACTGAAATCAGTCAGAAATAACCACCACCACAACCACAACTGTAGCATACCAAGACAAAAAAATAATGTCTTCCTTTCCCTTTTTATAGTTACTAAATTTTCACCGAGACAGAATATTATTCATCAGGTGAACGAGGCTTGTGGGGTTTGTTTGTTTTTTAAAAAAAAAAACTTACTAGGAAGTGAAGGGTGTTCTTCCGCAAATCGTACCAACCTTTCTAGGGGCTCCTGGGTTAACTGATCAGCCCTGTTAAGGAGGAGACAAGTGAAGAAGCAAGTTTTTTTTTCCCCCTTCTGGTATTTTTGGTCCTCGCGGTAAGGAAGAGGGAGGGGAAAGGAGGACGGAAAGAAGGCAGAAATAAAAAGAGAGCGCGATCGGACTGAGGTACCCAATTTTAGTCAAGGAAGCGCAGAGGGGGCACAGCATTCAAAAACGCGGCGCTCCTCCGCCGCCGCCGCCGCCACCACAAACCAAAAGCATCGCCACAGAGCAGCGGAGGCGCGCGCGGGCGGGCAGGCGCGCACACGGCTTATCCCCCCCCCCCACACACACACACTCTTCCGCGCGCGAGATCAATAGCAAACTTAACGATCCTGTCAGCCCGGTTTACTACTGCCAGGCTGAGAGCGGAGGGTCCCCCCCTCCGGATCTGGGTGCCCGCGGTGGGTTAGCCATACCAGCCGACCGTCCAGACAGCGGCAGCGAGCTAGGTCTCTCGGAGCGGGGGTGTGAAGGCGAGGCGGGGCAAGTGCGAACGGGTCACCCAGGTCGGCGGCGTCAGCCACCCACCCGAGGCTGTGTCCTTTCGTTACCGAAGGCGGGAAAAGACGGGACGGCGGGAGGAACAGCCGCTGTATGTGTGTGCGCGCGCGCGGGCGCGCGAGAATTGTATGCGAGACTCATTAATGCAGCCTCCCCCCCCGCCTTCTTCCTTCCTCCTCCTCCTCCTCCTCCTCCGTTGCCCCCCCCCTTTTCTCCTCAGAGCTGTTTCCCGTCTGGAAATGGAGGCTCCCCCTGTATAACATCCCTCACCCCCACCCCCAAAACTGGAAGCGAGGAGCCGGCTGACCAGCCTTTTGCCCCTCCACCCCCCCCCCCGTCCGATAAACACCGCTGAGGGGAAGACAGGCCGGGGACGCGCGGGAAAGGTGGCGGCGCGGTGAAAGGTGGCGGCGCGAGCGAGCGAGCGCGGCGGACGGTCAAGGCGGCGAACTGAATTCTGGAAAGTGAAGCGGCCCCGAACGGGAGACGGGTCGGGTCGGGCCAATGGGTCGCGCCTTTTCGGGCGGGCGCGCGGGCGGGCGGGAGACGCTCCGGCAGTTGCGCAGGCGAGGCGGGGAGCTCCTTTCCCGCGCTTTCCGGGCGCTTTAAAGGAAAGGCAACCTGTCAGCCCGCGGCTTGACACACCTTCCCGTCGAGCCGCTTTCGTCCGCCTGGCTGCTGCGAGGCGGATCTCACCTGCCTGCGTTCCTCTCTCCACCCATTTTCTCTTCCCCTCCCCCCACGCATCTTTAGCTTAAAAGCCTCCCGCGAGGGTCAAACTGACGGCCGCGATGCGTGAAAGGCGCATCTCGTATGTTTCCCGACGTCCAAGGAGGCGGAGCAGATTCTCCGGAGAAGGAAATCTTTCGGAGGCCGACAAGAAAGCCGAGGCGATGTGCAGCAGGACGATACACGCACCCACGAAGATGTAGTCTAACCTCGCCCCCTCCCCACTCTCCTATTTCCAGCTACTAAAAGTTCTCGGGACCGTCGTTTCTTTCTCGCCTTTCATTTCACCTCTTCCTCTAGGGTTCGCAGAGGACTAGCCTCTTGAGTCCGATTTCGCACTTTCACACCCAAAGCAAAGAGGCCTGCTTTTTCACCTACAGTATTTCGTGTGTGGTTTGTTTGTTTTTTAACTGCAAAGCTAGAGTGGCTCTAGCCTCTTTCTACTACTGCCGACGCTGAGGCTGGTTTATTTCCAGAGGAAAATCGTGACTTCTTCAGAGCGCTTGTTATTTCTGGCCACCTTATAACAAACCAACGGCTCAAAAACAAGGATTTTGACTTCTTTGCTACGGCTGTGTTACCACTGGGAGAGGGGAAGAATGGGAGGCCAGGTGCTGCATCAATCTGGCCTCTTTGCAACAAGGTGCAAAGTTCCGCACAAGCGGCTGCTTAGAAGGGGACGCAGATGATCTTTAAAGATTTGAGGGCCTTATATAATAAAATGCAAGGGGAGCAGATTATTCTAAGCGTTCGGCTTGTCGCCGATCCAATTTTATCTGGATTTACTCTAATTTGTGCTGCACAGCCCTGGGGAAATAATGCCTTGATTAATGTAATCCTGGGTTGGGATCCGTCACAAAGGCCTTTCTCCCAGGAGAAGCTTCCTGTTTGTCAAACAAACATTTAAAAAAAAAAGCAGAGCAGCAAGTATTGCAATCTGCACCCACCTTTAGAAGCTGGGAGGAGGGGGGAATGAACTGACCAAACATTACATACATACATACATACATACATACATACATACATACATACATACATACGCCTCGCGTCTTTGTCTGCACGCCTATCAGCGCGCCCAGGTGGCAACCCCGAGAATTGTGTCCCTGTCTCCTGGTGAGCATCTGCCTGCAGCCGTTCGTTCACGCGCATGCGGGCGCACGTTCCCTTCCCTCGCTCTTTCGACGTTCTGTTTTGCCATGGCTGGCTCCCCTGCTCCACCTCGTTCAACATACAGCAGCTTGCCTGGAAAGTGAGTCTTATAATTTAGAAACCAGGCCCGACCCGTTATTTTAGCGCTCTACTCAAGGAGGAAAAGACAGAACACACCTACACAGGCCCCATTGCAAACGCACAGAAGATCTGCTCCCAGTCCCTCAAGTTAAAATTCCCATAGAAGCACAACACGCCATCCCTAAAAGCCTTGCCAACTTTCGCACAGCCTAAGTAACTTCCAAAAACCATGCGACACAAACATCTTCATCCAAGGACCGGTTTAAAAGAGCCTAATTCCCACAAAGGTGCTATATAACCTTTTCATTTTTATAAAGCATCTTTTGGGGGAGGGGAGATGACTACCTTTGCAAAACTTGCTGCCATGATAAAATACCCATCTCCCTTGGCCCTTGTTCCCAGCGTCTCCCTCCAAAAGATGGCCCTACCAGGGCTAGCTGGATGGAGGGTTTAATTTACCTCTATGGGGAAGCCTGAGGAAAAACCTCCACACAGAATAGCTTATCTCTGGTGGCAGAGTTGCCACCAGAGTTGCCACCAGGTTGGTTCTTGGAAACATTTCCAATTTCAAAAAGGCAGCTTAAAGGCCAAATCTGCATCAGATTTGGCCAAAGACCCCCCTGCAGGAATTCAATGCCTGAGCTTTCCTGGATCTCTTTCTCTCCCTAGTCAGGACAAACCCTCCTCCCATCTCTTAGGAGTTTGGGACCCTGTGCGGCCTTGAATTTTTCGGTGTGGAGAGAAGGAGGGAAAATTCACAGGCAATTTATCTTTGTAGTGAAGTTGTACCTCCCCCTCCATCCATATAGATATTGCCTAGGTTTCATTTACAATAATAATCCCAACGTAATATTAATAATGTAACAAGCAATTCCCATCCCTCTGGTAAAGATATACCCCCTTTCTGAATTTTTTTTAAAAAAACAGATTGGTCTACCATTCGTGTGTTTGAAATTAAAAGGGACAACTGGAAGATTAGGATGCCCGCCCTCCCTTCCCATATTTTGTAGCCATGTTTTTTCCAGGTGGTCAAACTGGAGACAGAAGGGACGCACAGAGTGGGGAAGGGAGGGACCATCTTTGATCACACTTGTTACAGGCGTCCTAACTGAGTTCACCGAAAATGCCGCGTCAGCCCTGCCCGTTTTCCGAATCTTCTCGGAGATAAGCGCTTATATAATAATACGCATCGTCCGTCCCCATTAACAAATACATCTAAAACGAAGTAGTGGCGGCGATGATGTGAAAACACTCACACAGAGGGAGGAGGTAAAAAGAGAGAGAGAGAGAATAGGAAATGATGGATAACTTGGACGGCGAACAGAACGTGAAGTGGGAGACACGAGCACGCGCGCACACAAACGCACACACCCCGCACAAAAACAGCGGCGGCGAAATTGCAATCCCCCCTCCTTCTCTGAAGGCGAGCAGGCGGCGTGTGTGTGTGTGCGTGCGTGTGTGTGTGTTGGTGTGAAATTCCAAAAAGAGCAACCTTTTAGCTTGACCTGCAATCTGCACCGAGCTCTTCAGACAATAGACAAGTTCAAATGTCAAATTAAGCGGGGGAGGGGCGAGGGGGGAAACGAACAATGTAAAGCAGAGCTGCCTAAGTATTTAGTGCCTTCTCCTTGGGTTCTCCACACACACTCACACACACACACACGTATATAAATATGGATCTGGATATATGCGTGCGTTTTATTTGTTTAAATCCACGGATGCGCACGCTGCTGAAATACAGATGAAAGACCCCCGAGCGATCAAGCAGCCAGCTCACAATGGGATCCTGCCTATAATAATAGCAGGGTTGCTCTTGGGTCTCACCCACCCCACCCCCCACTACCTCGCCACCCACCCCCATCCCACCGACTCCATCTTCAGGCCTTTCTGGCCATTGTGTTTAGGGTTGGCACCGGGGTCCCCCCTAACTCAAGGAAGCGCCCAGATTGTTCAGAGGCAGAGAGCGATTCCTTTCCGGGTCGGGCAGAACAAGGGGCGCCTCCTTTTCAAACTGGCTTTAAAAGCCTGCGGGAGAAGGGTGACATTGTTCGGTCCAGTCGGCTGCTAACTTCCCGTCTCACTCGGCCGGTTTGAAGGGACGCCTCTCCCCCCCATCCCCGGCTCTGAACAATCAGAAGGCGCGCAGGCACTCCCCGCAAAGGCGCCCTTTCTTCTCCCCCTAAGCCCGGCTGAGGCCTGCTCCGTTCCTGCCTGCTTGCCTGCCTTCTAATTTATTACACAATCCGAAGGGCTTTTGTTAGGCTGGTAACAATAAACAAAGGCCAGCCTGGGGCCCTCACAATGAGACCCATGGATAAAAAGAGCAGGCCTGCCCCACTGTTGTTTTCTTATGGTGCCTGACACTCTTTCAACGTAGCAGGCATATATTCTGCCTGGCCTTCCACCCCACCCCCCAAATTCCTAAAAATAAAAAATAAAACAAAAAATCAGCGGCTTTAGCCCTTCTCCTTGACAGGGCAAGGAGCCCAGCTCTTATCCACAGGCCAGTCCTGATATATTTAAAGATCCGTCTGGAAAGTTACACTGGAGACAAACTCAGCTGCTCTTTATCCATCCTTCCTCAAACTACTGGCAAAAGAAAGGCGTTCTTTGGAAAATTAATGGAATCTTACTTGTGCACTGTGCCTTTTAATGCAACTGAAGGTTATTAATTATGAAATTTGCTAATTAAGAATTTGGCTCAGCATGGATCCATATTATACACAGCTAAACATTCTGGCATGTAAGTAAGCTACTGTACTATTAAATGCAACCAAAAGATGCAAGAAATCCCTAATAATAATTCCTCAATAATACTGATTTCTACTACAAAGGCACCTATCCATAACTAATTAATAAATATCCCCTTAATACTAATATCATACTAATATTAAAATCTTAGTATTGTGCCACCTGAAGTCACTGTGTGTGAGCCATATAAATTTATTTAATAAATAATAAAACCAAGCAAACAAAAACTACCAGTGTGGTGAATTCTTTATAGGTGTGTGTGTGTGTACACAAACTCATAGGTGTACACATAGGTATATAAATGTGTGTGAGAAAGAGGGGTGTAATGAAATAATGTAGCCTTGTCGATTAACTTGTTGCTAGTTTTTTCATTGTGTTCTGTTGTTTTATTTGGGGGAGGGGGGTTTGTAGTCTTTGAGCCAATCAAAGAAAAAGCTCAAAAGTTGCATTTCTGAATGACACGCACACAGAGACACGCAAATGCAACACATTTAAAACATAAATGAAAGTTTCATTGAATGGCAATGCAGAGGGAAAAGAGGAAAAGGCAAATCAAGGTCAAAGTTGGAACATAGGGGAAGAGAGGTTAAGGTATCAAATATTGTTTTAAAATGCTACTTGGATCCAAGAACACATGCCCTAGGACTTGCAAACTGTGGAATTAACAATCATCACTGAAATATGATAAAGTAGTGGCGGTAGTGGTCTGTGAAGAAAATTGTGCCCTAGAAATATAATAGTCTTGGGGTATTCTCAAAGCGTTAGCAGACAGATCCCTCAATATGGAAACTTCGATTTGTGTAACTAATTCAAGTAATTGTCAACAAATCAATCCAAAATTCCTTAAATTTGATTTGGGAATGTTTAACCATGGAAAAAGAGGTTGGGAGTGGAGGAAAGATCTTGAACTTGTTATTAAAGAAGGGGGAACAACGCCTTAAGTTTATTTCATTATTCTTCAATCACGTCTGCACAGATAAGATTAGGAAGGAGGGAGGGAGAGAGGTCCAACTTCTGTTATGTCCACCTTGGTTGCTGTGTTCTGAGACATAGTTGATTATAGCTTTCTTGCCCAACTTGGTTCCCCCTCCAGTTATTCTGGACCACAACTCTAATCACCTCACAATCAGCGTGCTCATGGGTTGTGATGGTTGGAGATGATGAGAGCTGCAATTAAACACTTTTGGGGTGTACCAGATTCAGGAAAACAGAATGCAAGATTCCAGAACAAAAATGTGGTAGACAGGGAGGATGGATAGAATAGAGTAGACATACACAAGGATTAGTATGACTGTTTAACAATAGCACCACGTATTTTACTATCTATCTATCTATCTATCTATCATCTATCATCTATCTATCTATCTATCTATCTATCTATCTATCTATCTATCTATCATCTATGGTATTTGTCTAAGCATTGAGTGTCACAAGGACTCTGTGATACCTGAAAAATTATTGATACTCTTAATTAGTATTAGAAAGTTGTTTTAGCTCAGTGAAAGCCAGATAAGAACAGAAAAATAACAGCCAATAGTTAGCAACCACACAAACCATTTTCAAACGATCTTTTCTATGTTAGGAAGACTTAGTGAGAATTTCAGTCAAAATTAATAACCAGGCAGCACACGCCTAATAGTAGGCTACTATAGATTCAAATATATAGGATGAAAACACTTGTGTGACTTGAGATCTTGAGTTCTAGACAGGGATAGTTTATTAATTATTTATCTCTAGGGAGAAGTTAAAAATCACTTCTCTCACTTCAACCATATCCGTATTACATTTTTCTTCTATAGTGTTTGTTCCTTTAGCAATCATTACTTTCTTATTCTTAGGGACAAGGGAATGTCTTGAGTAAAATAAAAAATGCCTACTCACTGAGGAGATTAGATAACAAAACAAAAAAATATTCCATCACGTGAGAACAAATTAGGCTTGCTATTTGGGTTCTCAAATAGGCCCCAGAACTTCAATTCCTGGTGCAAGAAATCGCTTTAGGGCACATTGCCCATTCTCACTCTCGTCTTGTCTTCTTTATTACTTTATTTATTATATTTTTATCCTGCTTGTATTATTTGTATAAATAATAACTCAAGGGAGCAAACGTCTCCTATTTCCCCCACAACACTGTGAGATGACTTGAGCTGAGAGAGAGTGACTAGCCCAAAGTTACTCAGCTGGCTTTAATGCCTAAGGCAGGAGTAGAACTCGCAGCCCACTGGTTTCTAGCCTGCTTCCTTAACTACTACCTAGACCAAACTGGCTATCTGAATGTTTTGGGGTTGGGGTGTCTTTTTAATGAAATGGAAATAACTTAAGAGTGGCTATTCAGTCAGTGCTCTTAGTGGTTGACCAGCCACAGTGACAAGGTTCCCATTACTGTTGCATCCTTTGTTGCCTCTTTCTTATGGTTCTAACTCTAACTAACTGCTCTAACTAAATAGCAGGTTGGTGTTTTTAAGGGGGAGAAGGGCACTATTTCCTAGCTACATGTTTTCTCATGCTCACAAGGCATAGACGTAGAAAAAACATACTTTTATGAAATATAGATAGATGGAAGATAGGAAGAGAAAATAACCCCCTCCTTATTTCTCTTTCTAACAAACTTTTGGGAGAAGGCAGCTGATGTTCAGTGAAAGTACTTCGAATCCCCTCGCCGATCGCCACCACAGCGTGCCCCCTGCCGGTCAAGACAGACAGCTTCCTCGAAAACTTAAAAAAGTTTTATTTTGTTCAACATACCGCTCGGTTAAAAAAAAAAAAAAAACTAACAACCAATAAAATTCCCGTATAAACTCGTACTGTAAAAAGCCCCAACAAAATAAAGTAAGTTTTAGTGAAGCTAGAAAAAGCTCTGGTTTTGGCTTCGTTCCTCTTTGGCTGGAGCATGGCCTTTTATCTAAAGCCCAGTGCACAAACATATAGCTTAATGTGACTAGTGTTCTTCCTTTATTTCTTTCTCTATGGCAACCAATATGTTCCGCTCAGAAATGTTCCCCCATCAAGGAAACAAATGATCTGGAGGGAGCAGCTTTATACGGCATCTGTTCCAATGGAACACACAGAGTTAACCCCAGTCAAAAGGGAAGCTGAGCGCGTCCACGAGAGAAGGGAGAGCGGCCATTCTCCCCCACCCCCACCTGAAACCGACACCTCCCTACCAGCCATCTCTCGATCTAATATCGGGATTTGCTGTGTCGCGCCGCGGTCCTTTTGTTTTGCAACTCAAAATATCCACATGTGTGAACTCTATTCTAAGGAAAAGAGGAAACCCCGGAACATGAACAGAAATAAGATAAATAAATAAAAGTGGGGGGGGGGGGAGAGAGATGTCGGAATATAAGAGAAGAAATCATCCGGATGGGGAGGGGGGCGCCCACCGCGTTAGGGATTTAGAGAGCCGGCTAAAGTTTCCTTTCGGGTCTGCCCCGATCGCCCCCCAACCGCTTCGTCTTCCGACCTGGGCTTGGCTTTCCTAACGACTCCCGTTAGGTTACCCTTCCGATCTGCGCCTCCGAAGGAAGAGGGCTGCCAAGTCCTTCCGTGAAGCCCGGGCTCTAAAAAGAAGGGCGCCAAGGAGGAGGACGGGGTGGGGGTGCCTCGGAGAAAGAGGGAGGGAGGGAGGGAGAGAAAGAGAGCCGGGGTAAAGTCGGTTGCTTCTGTTTCAGCCCCAGCCTCCTCAGAGGATAAAATGAAGGGACGTCCTGGTTAGTTTTGATTGATTATACTCTTTCTGATGGACTTTCACTACAGAGCTCTAGATGTTGTGCTTAACCGTCTGTTCCCTAGTTACAACATTAACCCTCTGCGCGCATCACTGCCGGCCTTCGTTGACGCCGGGTTGCTACCCCCTCTGGGTCAGTCCGCGTCCCTAAGAAAGCGTAGAGTTGGTGTTTTTAAAGGTACCCTCACCCCTCTCTCTCTCTCTCTCTCTCTCTCTCTCTCTCTCTCCGGGGGGGGGGGAACGGCACCCCTCTCCGACCACTTCTTTGCCAAATGAGAAACATTCTCTTTCTAACGACGGCCTTCCTTTCTTCGGCCCTTTCCTCCAAGTGCTACACCAGTGCCCCCCAAAGTGCACAAGCATCACAAGCACTTAGAAATTGTTTTCTTTCTTAGGTTAATCTTTCACTAAGGTGCTTGAGAAGGGCGGGGGGGGTGTTCCTCTCATGCACCCACACTGTTCCAGGACGCATGGGGAGGTGGGGGTGGAGGGGGGAAAGAGAAGAAAAAGTAAGAACAAGAAAAGGGGAGAAATATAAATCCACTTACCAATAGGCGCTCCAGCATGTACAGAATTTGTATTTTAAGTGCTTTGCCATTAAGGAGGAAAATTCACATTCTCGACTGCAGCGCAACGATCCAGGGAAAGATTTTCCTTTGCACTGACTCCACTAAGCCCAGCTCTCCACTAGTCTATTATTTTCACTAAAATATATGAAAATTTATGCAAATGAAAATCAGCACTAACTGTTCTCCTCTTGTTATACTTTGGATTTTTTTTTCCCAGACAAAGCAATCACACTCTACAGGAAAGCGGGGTGGGGAGTGAGTAGTTGGGGAGATGAGGAGGATTAAGTTTTCTTTTATACATAAAATAAATTTAAAAAAAATAAAACGTCAAACTCAGTCAGCAACCTTCTTTGTTTGGTGAGTATAGGCTGGGTTCCGGGAGAATTTTTAAAAAAAAATATATTATTATTATTATTATTATTATTATGGTTATTATTATTATTATTATTGCGTCTGCAGAGGCGCTATCACGTTTCATCAGGCCACCTGAGACGGCTTTTGAAAGCATGTACTGTGAAATTCATAGCAGTAATTTAGACAAAATCCTCACTGTATATTAATGAAAGACGGCCCCATGGCACCGCCGCTATCCTCCCCATTCAGTGTAAACAAAACCACGAGACTCGCTCGGTTTTTGAGCCTGATCCAAGCAAAATCGGCTGGAAAAGAAAACATGGGGTTCTGGCACCGACTATTGACTCGGCTGCACCTGGAGATCTCACACCGATTCAATGGAATCTTGTCTCCGACCCTTCATCTCTCTAACTCGGCTGGAAAGAGGAAAACCTCGGGAAAGGCTCGGGCAATTAAAAAGAAAAAGAAAAAAGAAATAAGGGAACTCGGGCTATTTCGCCTTTCCTGAACTGAGGCTGTAGATCTCGGAATAATTCACATTGCTGTCTCCCATCCTTCACCCCCACCCCACCCCCTCCTCCCTTGAAACCAACCTAAAACGGCGTGTCGTTTTTAACTGTACAAAGGCAGGAGCTGGAGCGAATCCTGAACCAAGGCTGCCCGGTCTCGGGTTCCTCGCTCCACCGGGCCAGTCCCACATACCTTCCCTTTTCCGGGGTGGGGAGTGTGTGTGTGTGGGAGGGGGGGGGAGAATTGGCATTCCCCTACGTTGGACTTTTCTGCCGCAAGCCTGGGAATTGGAAAGGGAGGACGGCGCACGGCGAAGGGGTTTGTGTTGCCCTTCTCAGTGTAAACACGCTGGGTTTATTTTTATTTTAACCGAAAGAGAGACCGGGCAGATGAAGGTGACAGGAGCGGCCGCCCCCCTCCCAACGCCCCGCCGGTCCCCAATCCACACTGAACGCCCGAAAGGTGTGTTGTTGTGTGTGTGGGGGGGAGGTTTCTCCCCAGAATCCCCAGGCCAGGTCCGCGCATCCTCTGGCTTGGCTCTCGCCACTTTCTCTGCCCCGTTGTTCCTCGAAGTCGCCTCGCCGCCGCCGCCGCGCTTGCCTTTCGCACGGCTCGTCCGCTCTGCCTGCCTGCCCGCCTCCCTCCCTTTCTCTCCCCGTCTCTTCTCGCTCGCTCTCCCGCCCACCTTAACTCTTTCAGCTGGAGGAGCAGCCATCCAAGGAGCCGGATCTACCTCCTTGCAAAATACCCTCGGATAAAGGGGTGAGTTTGGGGTGGGGGTGAAGGCGAAGGCCGCTAGAAGGAACTAAGGGTCCTTTGGGGCGGGGGGGAGTGTCGGAAAGGCAAGTCCTGGCATTTTTTTTAAATTTTTTTTATTTTTAGAAAGCAACGGGAAAGCGCAGCGAGGGCGCAACGAAGCATGCCTCCTACACGGCCCCGGGCTTTGCAACGGCACGTGCTGAAAGTAGAGCCTGCCTTCCACTCGGTAAGTTCTCCTCCCAGGACCCGGTGGGTCGCGGGCACAGGCTCCTCCAAGGGAGAGAAGTGAGCCGGGCGTTGCACTTCCCACATGACGCGCAGCCACCGGGACAGCCTCAGACAAAGGAACCGGAGACCGGTTGCCTGCCTTGCAAGGATGGAGGGAGCCAGAGCTCACGGATCTCGCCACGGCTTGCCCGAGGCTTCCCTTGTGGGAAGTGGGCAGCCGCATCGGCATAAGGGGGAGGGAAACCCCTCTTTTTACGCCTCCGACGAAGCCGAGAGAAGAGTAAACTTCGAAAGGTGCCGGGAGACGAGCTTTCCTTCCCTTGTAACACGACGGGGGCCGTGCGAATGGGGGGAAATCCCCCCCCACCCTGACACGTGGATTAAGCGCCCATAAGAGGAATTTTATGCACGCAAGTAAAATATTATATCGTGGATTTTCTTCTCCTACCACCACCAAAGCAACCCCCTCTTCCCCGCTCCTCTTTATCCTCCTCCTCCTCCTCCTTTCCTCTCGTTGGCTCGCTCCCCCCCCCCCCCAATCCCCGGGCGCGCGCGCGCCGCCTCCCGCCTTTCTCTCGCCCTCCCTCTTCTCAGCTCAGAGCCGGGAAAACTCCCGATTTATTCGCCGGGCTCCAAGAGTTAAGACGTTGCGGGTCCTCGGGAGGAGGAGGAGGAGGAGGGAAGCGAGAGGAGGGAAGGAGGCAGCGCTAGGGAGAAGGAACCGAGGGAGGGAGGGAGGGAGGGAGGGACTTGAGGGGGGTGTTAGGGGGGTGTAGGGCAGGTTTCCAGCCTCCGCGACACTTTGCCTAAATTAAAAAGCAACCAATCGGAACGGCCGGAAGGGGGGGCCTCGCGTCCTGAGCCAGTCATTCCGGGCCTGTCAATCACGCAGCGGGTAGCCAATCAGCGGGGGCCCTCGCGCTCGACTTCCTTGTATTTGGGAAAGTGTGGTGGTGGTGCGCGCGCTCTCGGCTGAGGGTAAACATTCGGCAGTCCCTGCTCTGCGAGGGAGGGACGGAGAGAGAGAACTGTCAGAGGGAGAGAAAGAGAAAGAGAGGAGGGGGAGGAGAGCAGGCGGCGGCGGCAGCAGCAGCACACCAGCAGCGGCAACGAGGGGAGAGCATTACCGAGCTGAGCCGCTGTACTCCAGCACCGCCGGAGCACTAAAGCTTCGCGAACCTGGCAGCCAACTTCCCCCACTGGAGTTAGTGGCTTTAAGGATAACCTTACATGCGCGCGCCGCCGCCGCACATCTTCTCCTCGCCCAGGCGATTCCCTCGCAGCAGCTGGACCGCCGCCTCGCCTCCTTCCGCCCGGGTCCTGCCCTGATTAAAGGGGGATCAGAAACTGTAAACTTTTTTCCCTCGGTTCGTTTGGCTTGGAGAAAAAGGAAGACAGAACGCCTCGCCCGCGATTCCTTTCCCCATGTGAAAAAAGGAGGAAGAGGAGGAGGAGGAGGAGGAGAAAGAGACATCCCGGAGGAGGGAAAAGGCAGAAAAGGCGAGGGGGGAAAAATGCCTTCTCCAGACTCTTCTCGCGAAAAGGTTGCCAAAGGACTCCTGTTTCCAAGGGACCCGGGCGCTTCAGCCGGACGCCAACTTTGAGCGATGCGGTCTCCTCAGCTTCGCCACCGCCGCCAGCCCCGCCAGAAGTTTTCTTAGGACACAAAACAAAACTTGAGCGTTGAGAGGAAAGGAAGGCGAGTGAGACCATCCGAGGAGCCGAGTCGCGCCGGCGGAGAGAGAGAGAGAGAGAGAGAGAGGGAGGGAGAGAGAGAGAGCGGGCGCGCGTGACGGGCGAAAGAAAGGAGCCCACCCGCGTTTTACTTACCGCCGTACAAAGCTTTACAAGAGGGGGCGAAAAAACGGGGGGCAAAGAAAGAAAGAAACTTTCCTGGAGGGAAAAACAACAACAACAACAACAACCAACAACCTAGGAACTGCCAGAGAACGATGCTCCTGAGGGAGAAAAGCAAAGCCAAAGGGGGAGCTATTGTGGGGTGACCCCCCCCTCCCCTAGTTTTCGCTCTTTTTTCTCCCCCCCCCCCCCTCTTTTTCTCCCTGCCCCCCCCCCCTCCTTTGCAATATACTGGCGGCTGCTGACAGGTAAACAGCAAGAACTCTTCGGAGGGAGCCGAGGAAGCGCTGGGGGTCGGGCTGCCTTTTCGGAAGAAGGAACCGCGAGCCCAGGAAGGTGCGCACGGCGCGGATCTCGCCTCGGGGCCGGGCGGCCGGGCGGCCGGGCGCGCGGGCAGGCGAGGATTCTCCTCCCACGCTCCTTGGCTGCGGAGGCTGGAGTGCCAAGTGGAGTGGGGGGAAGAACAGCGGCGGCAGCAGCAGCAGCAGCGATGGCTACGGCGGCGTCTAACCCCTACCTGGCAAGCAACAGCATCCTGTCGGCGGGCTCCATCGTCCACTCGGACTCCGGGGGGATGCAGCCGGGCAGCGTGGCCGTCACTTCGGTGTCCGGCGGGGGCTACCGGACCGACCCTTCTTCCGTGAAGATGGTCCAGAGTGACTTCATGCAGGGCGCCATGGCGGCCAGCAACGGCGGCCATATGCTGAGCCACGCGCACCAGTGGGTGACAGCCCTGCCCCACGCCGCCGCCGCCGCTGCTGCCGCCGCCGCCGCCGCCGCGGAAGCCGGCTCGCCCTGGTCCAGCAGCCCGGTGGGCATGACGGGCAGCCCCCAGCAGCAGCAGGCGCAGCAGCAGCAACAGCAGCCCGACGTGAAGGGTGGCGGCGGCGGCGGGCGGGACGACCTGCACTCGAGCGCGGCGCTGCATCACAGGCCCCCGCCGCCGCACCTGGGTCCCCCGCACCAGAGCCACTGGGGCTCCACCACGGCGGCCCACTTGCCTTCCATGGCCAGCCAGCAGCAGCAGCAATCGCTCATCTACTCGCAACCCGGCGGCTTCACGGTCAACGGCATGCTGAGCCCCCCGCCCGGGAGCCAGAGCCTGGTGCACCCGGGCTTGGTGAGGGGCGACACGCCAGAGCTGGGCGACCACCCGGGCCATCACCACCACCACCACCACCATCCGCATCCGCACCAGCACCACGGCGGCGGCGGCGGCGGCCTGAACAGCCACGATCCGCATTCGGACGAGGACACGCCGACCTCGGACGACCTGGAGCAGTTCGCCAAGCAGTTCAAGCAGCGCCGGATCAAGCTGGGTTTCACGCAGGCCGACGTGGGCTTGGCGCTGGGCACCCTGTACGGCAACGTCTTCTCGCAGACCACCATCTGCCGCTTCGAGGCCCTCCAGCTCAGCTTCAAGAACATGTGCAAACTCAAGCCCTTGTTAAATAAGTGGCTGGAGGAAGCCGACTCGTCCACGGGCAGCCCGACCAGCATCGACAAGATCGCCGCGCAGGGCAGGAAGAGGAAGAAGCGGACCTCCATCGAGGTGAGTGTCAAGGGGGCTTTGGAGAGCCACTTTCTGAAATGCCCCAAGCCCTCCGCCCAGGAGATTACGAACCTAGCGGACAGCCTGCAGCTGGAGAAGGAAGTGGTCAGGGTTTGGTTTTGCAATCGAAGGCAGAAAGAGAAGCGGATGACCCCTCCTGGGATCCAGCAGCAGACGCCCGACGATGTCTACTCCCAGGTCGGCAACGTCAGCTCCGACACGCCGCCCCCGCACCACGGACTTCAGGCGAGCGTGCAGTGAAAAAGACAGAAAGACAGACAGTCAGAGAGACAGAGTCGTCGTCACAAAAGTGAGAGGAGTTATTAGAGAGAGACAGAGAGAGAGGAGGGGGGGCGAGAGGAGAAGGAGAGGAGACGGAGAGAAAGCGAGGGAGGCAAGCACAGCGCTGGTGGGCAGTCCGGGTGGGGGAGGGGAGGGAGAGGAAGAAGGGAGGCAAACAGGGAGGAAAAAAACACGACCAGACACCTGCAGCCCACGTTTGTGTTCGGTTCCCCGACCCCCATCCTTTTTACCCGTCTCTGTATCAGAAACATTGAAGTCCAGCCCAGGCGTGGGAATTCCATCTCAGCGTGGAGAAAACAGCGTGATGGAAACCCAGACAGACCAAAAATTCTTTTCTTTTGAGTAGCATTCTACGACAAAATCTTAATTACGTCCTGTTGTTGCCTTCAGGCAGCGACCAAACAAGCACTGTCCCCAACTTTTATTCTCTGCCCCTACCTTTCTCTTCTCCTTCGTCATTGCCTAGCCTCACCCACCTGCCACCGCACTCACCATTCTTTTTCCAAGGACTGTCCTGTGAGATTCCCTGAAACTTTTCTGTCCAGCTCAAACACGTGCACGTATAAACACAGACCGGCATTTAAAAAAAAAATACACGCGAAAGGTTAGAGAGAGATAGAGCCGCAGCAGCAACAAAACCAGTAATAAATATTCGCTGTTTCCCAGAACTTAGTTATTCTTGGCCAAACTACATTAATTATCGGTGCAGAGCAGGAATCCACTTGAGAAGGGGGATATTCTGCAAAATGGGGGGAGGGGGAGGTGACAGTCTCTTTAGATAGGGGAAAATGGGGAAATAATGCACTCAACAGTTTAAAAAATAAGCAGTCAGGCTAGGAAAGCGAATTTATTCACAGTGAGAAAGAGAGAGGAGGGAGGGAGGGGATAAAGGAAAGAAAGAAAGAAAGAAACACGGCAAGTGGAAAGCTGGCCCTGAAAAGAAAAAAAATGGGGGGAAGGGCTCCTACTGCCGGGAGGGGTTGGAGGGGGGAAAGCAAAGCAAGGTTGTTGATCCTTAAAGTTGGAGCTCCATAGAAGAATTTTGCATGAATTAAGAAAAACAGCGACATAAAAGGAATAATTCAGGGGCTGTCAAAATTATGCTTCTGATGGCTGCCAATCACCCTGGAAGATAAATTTTTAAAAATCTCACTGATAATTTTTTTATTAATATTTTTTTTATTTTTGGACTGATTCAGATAAAGGGATTTAAAAAGCAACTGGGCATCTGCAACTGCACTTATCTGAACTTCTCTCCTAAATCCGTTGCCAACTTGCTTGAATGGGTGCTGTGGAAGTGATTCTATAATACTGCCATTTCCTCGCAGTGTTTTTGGTAGGTTTTAATAAACAGACTTTTCAACAAACAAAAAAAAGAAAAAAGACGGCAATAGAGAAATGTTTAGATCCATTGTTGATCTAAAAAAATTTGCTTTATATTTTCATTAAATGACTTCTTTTAATATTTTATTCAGAATACCTATGAACTACTGCAAAACGGTAATTTATTTTTTCCCCAGATCTTGTATTACGTGTTTTTTTCAAACGAGCACAAATTTACAAAAATAAAATGGAAAAAAAATATGGACAGCTATTAGGTAATAAGGGTATCTTTTGATGTGATAATTTGATTGTAATTTAATTTGAGTAGTGATTCCGTAAGAGCTGATTGAGAAAATAAATTTGTTAGAATGAAATAGTCTTTTGTCTGATACATTAAAAAATGTGTCCAGTAAATTGTCTTAAGAAAATACTGAAAACCTTTTAAATGACGGAATCAAAAATAGAACCAAACTGTTTTCTGTAGCTTTTGATGATATTTTGAGAGAGGAGGGAGAGAGTCCTTTCTTCTTCACCAGTACTGGTGAAATTAGCCATTTGGAAGTAGTTCCACTCCTAATAAATCCGTAGGTAGTTATACAGTATTTCTAGATCAATGCATCGAGAGTGTATATTGGATTGATAAAGCAAGACTTTAGAAGAGAAAGCCATTGTTTAATTCCTTTTTAAGGAATAAGTTTAGCACAGTAATCCCAGGTGATAAGCTATCTATATAACGCCCTACTCCTCCGTTTGCAATATAACCCGTAAAGTGCAGTTTCCCTGAGAAAATATATTATTTCAATACATTGTGGTGTGTATAACTTTTTATTTAATTTATCGCCATCATAATTTAACAAATGATACTTCTGAATATATACATATGAATAAGGAGAAAGAGAAAGGGAAAAAAAACACCCAGAACTTTAACTAGAGTTCTGATAGATTATAATTGTTGTACTGCTTTAGAGAAATGCCTGGGAGGTGACATGGGTGCAGATGCATTAGAGATAGTGCCCCCTTCTTCCACATTTTACATTAGTCTTATATGATAATAAATGTGAATTTTGGTGATACTAAGGATATTGGTAGATTTACCACTAACATGCTGGCTATCCTGTTTGTTACTATTACACAAGAAAGGCAAAGAAGCTAGAACAGGTTTGAAGTTTGAATCCCATGTTTGCAAAATGTAAATGTGTATTCTGCAGCCCCCACAAACAGAAGCAGAAATCAAAAAGTGATGGTCAACCTAAGGTTTTAACAGACTGTTAGCCCATTTCTTTATCTTGATAAATGTTTAAAACAAATAACTGATGTTATTTCTTTCCAGTAAGTTTTGAGACCAATACCCTGAAAGGCATTGTTTTAACTTCAAATTAAACTGGTAAATACGGTACCACATGCTTATTGACTTTGGCAACATCCTGAAAAGGATGGAAGAGACCTTGGTAAGACTAGTGTAGGATTTATGTTACTTTAATTTTCGGAGTCCCCGTTACAGTTTTACAACTTAAAAGAGAATGAAGCTATTGACTGCGTGCAACAGAAGCAAGGAAAGAAAATTTCCAGTACTGAGGCCATAAACTTGATTTTATGTGATTGATATAGTGGCAACTACATGAGATAAAATCCTACATTCAAAGCAGAGAAAGACTGGAAAGGGATGAGGGCTTTTGCCAGAAAATGAGTCTGTATATAACTTGTTTTATTTATTTGCTTATTGCATTTTGATGAAAGCCTCTATTTTCAGTTAAGGAGGGTTTTAGATCAGTCACTTCTGAAAGCAAGTATTTGCAAAATATGTGTCGATATACACACAATCTACCAAGGTGCCTGCCTATTTTCCTTCCTTCCTTCCTTGCTTCCTTCCTTCCTTCCTTCCTTCCTTCCCTTTGATGTTTGTAGGACTGGAGTTTCAGAATTTCAAGGCCCTCCAGCACTAAGAGGAAGCATTAAGGAGAACATATGTTGTTATATCATGAAAATGATGGAAATGCTTTATCTCATCAGATCTCTTAATGTTTCTAAGCACTGTATTAACTGACCAGTTCTGTCTTCCGTGATTGGTAATTCAAATTGCAACTCTTTAAAGGCACAACTGGAAAAAAGTTTCATTGAGCATAATGGGAGATTTACTTCTGATGAAATGTTTAAGATCACACAGTTAGGCTCTTTTCCTATATTCCATTCTATCAAAATGGAAAAGAAGGGGGCAAAATATTTTACAAACGTTATGAACTCAATCAGTGATTCCAAGATTTGCATTCCTTTTCTGTAAGCTTTTCTATTCTCCCACCCTGAGTTTCTAGTTGACCTCATTACGTTCAGTCCAAATCTCTAACCAATATAAAATGTCCAAATCACCTCACTGATCACTGTTTTCGACAGGCAATTTTGCAGAATATAAACAGAAACTTTCGGCTTGTATTTAAATCACAGCAGATTTTTTTAAAGCGATACTTTATCTTTTAATGTAGTCAATGGCATTTGCATATTGCAATGGTCGAAACTTGTTTTATATGAAGGGTTTTCAATTGAATCTTTGGAGAACAATCAATTCTAATAAGAAATGCAGTATATATTATTGATAATTTTATCAATAAGTGTCATATTTTCCATAATTTAACAGTTACATTTGTTTTTAAAAGATTATATATTTGTAAAATATTTATCCTGTCGAAAGCAACAATATATCATTGTATTACTATTTATTCATTTATTTTTGTAATAAAATATCAACATCTTCAAGCTAAAAGCAAAATGACATTTCTATATCTTTATAGAGATATATTATACATTTATATATATACCTGTTAAGATGTAGACATATTTCGATAAGTAAGGATGGAAATTAAATCTTTGACTGGCAGCCCTCGGAGATGAACTGGTGGCTCCTTAACTATCCCATAGCTTAATTTTTGCATGCAATTCCAAAATAATCAATCACGTTGTAGGATGGTCCCATACATATTGGTTAAGATTGCAGACTTGTATTGCATTGGATTAAATGTCATCCTTCCCAGTCTTAGGATATTTTCAAGTGGGAAAAATGATAGAAAACTAAAGAAAGGCACAGACTCAGAGAAATATTTGTCTTTTTAATGCCATTATTTCAGTGTGTTCAAAGATCTGAAAGAATGAAAAAGGACTTGCTAGTTTTGATGTCTGAATGGTGGGTGATGTGTTGAGGACTCAAGAGGTAGATGGCAATTGTCTGATCACTTCCTACAAGCTGGACACAGAGTAACATGAGTAACATTAAGAAACATTAGGCTGGTGCATGCAAACCATTGTGCGTCTGAGAGAGAAAGAGAGAGAGACTGACTTAAGATGGATTAGATCACCAAGAGCACATCTGTAGTTTTCCAAAGTCCATAGCACAACTTCCTGAAAATCTTAAAACAGTTTGGACACCACTGCTGTGGGTTTATGGAAGTTTTAAAAGAAGAGAATGAAACTAGGCATGCAACCCTATATATGTCTGCTCAGAAGGTAGCAGCCCCGTTGAGTATTCCCAGGTAAGTGGGCAGAACAGCACAGCCTGTCATCACTCAGCCTCAGACTCCAGTGATGCAGATGGTTGGCCTTGTTTCTCCAGAGACCAAACTCTGCTGGTCATTCAAGTGACGTCACTGGGCTTCTAATGCTATATCCAGTGAAGAGCTTGAAAGGGAGGGAGAGACGGTGCAAACCCTTTACAGGAAGTAAGGCCGGCTGAATGTTGCTGGTAAACCTGTGTGGCAAGAAGGATAACAGCCAAAAGGAAATTGGGCATGCACTACAGCTTCTTTTAATCTTGAGCCTGTGGTCTCGGTCTCAGTCTCTCTCTCTCTCTCTCTTTCTGAGAAAGCTATTAAAGAGAAATAACAAGAAGCATAACCCCATCCCAAAATAAATAGGAAGTTTCTGGATTTACTTCTAGGTACAAAATAGGTTTAAATGCAGGCGGCCAACCATTTATCAAAATTGAATTTAATTAGAAGTTAAGATGGAGCTGTTGTATTTGATTTAAAACAGTTCAGTCTTACTAAAATCAAAACTCAATCTTGTCTTTCTTCACCCTGACATCTGTACTTTAAGACCTTAACATCGTACCAGGCAAGATGCAAAAAAAAAAAAAGGAGGTAGAAATAAGGGCTTGGAATGAAGCCTTATTGGACTCAATGGAGGTCACATCTGGGAAGAGAAGTAAGGGGTAGTTCTGTTAGGCTGGATGGAAAGATTTACTTTTCTTATGGGTGGTATGCTTCCATCTCTTTGATACTCATGACATGATCAGGTTAGTGCCAAGTTATTTATACCATTTAGAATGTGTTTGGGGTGATTTAGAAGATCTTTACCAATGTACAATAACTGATTGGTGTTCTTTCTGGAGCAACTGGCCCAAGAATGGGCTGTAGAATTGATTGTCCCCTTCACTATCTTTCCCCTTCACTTTTCTTACTGTCTGGTTCCATCCCCTCTTTCTTCTTCTTCTTGTGACTAGCACTGATGATGATACCTAGTTAAGGGTAATGAAGCTCTATCAGAGAGCACCAAGGACCCCTCTTTCTTCTTTGCACACTGTTTATAGGGTGCAGTTGATGTGCTCAGGAAATTTGATAAGCTCTTGTGAAAGATCTTTGCAACAGAGAAGGGAAGGAAATACTATCCACAGTGTGGGAGACTATGATTGGGTAGATTAATGGAAGAGCTTTAAGATGCAGTGGAGTTGGCATGCGTTGAGCAGGAGAAGGAGGAAAGGAGAAAGGAAGAAGATAAAGACTCCAGAGCTGGATGGAATAAGGAATTTCCTGATGGAAATGCAACCCAAAGTCAATATGGAGCATGCAACCTGGATTTGGGTACAGAGGAAGAATTCCCCTTGGCCAAAGTTCTTATCCTTCCTGCATAGGGCCGTTGAACTGAGGTGGTGAAGAGCACAATTTTTGTTAAACGTGTTATTAAATAATATGCTATTATTTGGCCAGAATTGCCAGCTGTTGCTCTCCCTACAAGTTCTCTTCCTCATGGTGACCATTAAAGTCAGACACGCAGGATCCTTTCTTTAAGATTTAAATTTCGCGGATGAATTACCATAAATAGGTTGCTTAGCAACTAAACTGAAGCCCAGCTAAGAACACACAAGCTGCTTTTCCTTTCCTTTCCTTTCCTTTCCTCCTTTGCCTCTTCCTCCTCCCCTTCCTTCCTTTTCTCTTTCTATCTCTTTGGCATTCTCATTAATGAAAGAACCATTCAGACACAGCAACCTGTCTTTGGATCATCGCAACTTCTGCCAACGCCATCCGAGAGTACAGGCTTACATTTAATTACAGATCAGAACAGTTTGAATGGGATGTTTTTCTCATCTATTTCCCCAAACTCTGCACCTTCAAAGGGAAGGGATACTTGTGTTTAAGGGTGTGACTTTAAACAGTCTGCTTTCCTAAGAGTAAGTCCCAATGAATTCAGTGGGAATTTTTTCAAGTATAGAAGGCTGCATGATGAGATGTTTCCCCTTAGGAACTGTAAACTACTTTCTTCGCTATATCTTTCACTGAATATTACAGATAAGTGCAGTTTTTAGTCTTACTTCCACTCTGTAATATTTGTAGTCTCAGAAATCAGAATATTTGAAGAGAGAATAATTAAAGACGCAATGAATACAGTACAATAACTGAATCTGGCCAACTAGATGGAGTATTTTTAAAGTTTAGTGTAATATTTGCATTATGTCCCTTTATCCATCCATATTAGCATGTATAGCTTTCTTTTGTTTTGTTTTTTCCAACCTTTTAGATATAAAATACATTTTGCAGTGGCTAAATAAAAACTAGACTCATTCTTTTGCAAACTCAAATACTTCTACAGGAAATTAACCCGTATCTACTGTGTGTGTGTGTGTGTGTGTGTGTGTGTGTGTGTGTGTGTTTGAGCCTTTTCAACTTAATTTATAAATAACATTCCTCCACCTAAGTACTAACCATGCCTAACCCTGCTTAGCTGCAAAGCCACCCCAAGGTCAACTGAATGCTGCCATTCACACACCTGGAAAAAGCCAGTGATAAACCAGTTCCATACTGTTGCCACATGGAAGCGTCCATGAAATCATCAGGACTCAGTGGAGATTTTATCTTTACCTATTTCAATTTCATCTTTAACCTTCTCATAGTGTGGGTGACTACTATTAGATCCCTTTGCTAACTTAGCTTCAAGGGGGAGAAATAGCAATACATCCCAATGTAGACAGTTTCTGGAACTGACTATAAGATGAAGTTGAATATTAAGAATCTGTTGGTTGCTTTTATATATTGGGATATATAAATGTGAGTGTAGGTTGGAAGGGAGTCTTTTGGTCACAGGGGAAAAGAAGCATATGCTAAATATTATTTCAAATAATGTTCTCTCATACAGGAAAGAAGGAAAAAATCCTCTCCTGTCTTCCTTTTGTATTAAACTGTCTTTTGGAGACAATGAATGACCAGAGAAGACACCCCCTAGAGTCAGACATGACACAGTTTGGAAGTTCATATGCCAATACATATGAACATCACAGAAGGACTTTAAATTATCAGAATGTTAAGAGTTTTTAGCAGCTTACAGGGTTTTTTTTTAAGTATTTACATAGACATCCCACTAGCTTCAAGATTATTAGGGACATCTCCTCACTAAGGATTTATAGCATCATTTATAGCGTCCTTCAAGTGTTTGTAAAGATCTCTCTCTGCATTACTGTAATGTGACTCTACAATGGTTGGATGGCAGTCTTGAAAGTATCTTCTTCCAGCCCAAGAGTCCTTGTAGGAGCTATTTCGGGCACATGAAAAAGTTGAGTTTACAAGTCAAATTAATTGCTGCTACATTCTGTCAATAAAAAGTCTATGGAATGACCCTTCGGAGTTGCCCTAGGACGCTTTCCGGAACTGCGGGCCAACCCCAGCGGTCTTGGGGAATCTCGGAGGGAGGAAGAGAGGTTAAGGTTCAGCACGCAAAGCGGCCCACTTGGTCTCCGGACTTCAGGATCACCCTTTGCCCAATCGAGCCTGAGAAAAGCCTCCAATATCCTTCTCTTGGCTTTAGGCTATTTTTTCCCCGACTGAAAGCGAGGTTGCTTGAAACACAAGGGTGTCAACTTGGATCCCCAACTGCTTCCCCTCAAGACACACGGTCGCCATATTTGCTTTCCCCTGCCTGGCTTCTGTGTGAACTGAAGTTCTCCTGCAGAATTCTTTTCTTTCTTTCTTTCTTTCTTTCTTTCTTTCTTTCTTTCTTTCTTTCTTTCTTTCTTTCTTTCTTTCTTTCTTCCCTTTTTCTTCCTTCCTTCCTCTTCCCCCTTCTTTCCTTCTTCTCCTTTTTCACACCCAGGAAGAACAAGATTTAAGGCTTAGCATGACTGTGCAGAGGAAGGCCATTTGCAAGCCAGCCCGGCTTTCTTTTGCACGGTGGTAACTCCTGCCTCGGCCTCCTGCCCTTTCCAACTGGAACGGTTTCTTTGAAGCCCGGAGCAGAGGAGAAGGAAGGGAACCGCAAAGCTGCTGTGTTTACGTGCCCCAAATCGGCATTCAAACAACTGGAGGCTTTTGGGCTGAGACCACGTTGTGTGTACAATAGCCTTTCTGTTATGCCGGCGCGAGAGCTGGCGGCTGCCTCCGCTGCCGCCAGCGGTTCCCCAGACCTCCTCCTCCCCCCTCCAGACCCAGCGGCGAACAGGGAGCGTTGACTCTGAAGCTCCGCGCTTCATCCTGAGCTGGAGAGACCGCGGAGAAGGAAAGGCATCCTTTACGAATCGCCTCCCACCCCCAACTCCCGCGCATCTAGCCGAGCGCCGTTCTCTGCAGACTCTTTATATCAATAAAGTTACCCCAGAAAAAGCAAGCAAATATCGTTTGAAGCCCCTCTCTTTCTTCCGAATCAAAGGCAGAATGAGTGCCAGCTCTCGGGAGCCGGGAGCCGAGAAGCTCTCCTGCGCACCTAGTTAGTTGAAGAGGTTCGGAGGATGCGCCAGGCAGCTGCTCCTGCGCCGCTTGCCCGCATTTCGGTGAGTTTGGGCTGGAGGCGGCGATCAAAACTCTAAAAGGAAAGGACGGCGGCCTCCCCGAAGGGCCTTGGCATTGTTCAAATGCCTACCTCCAGACTCGGTATTTGCCATTTTCAGGATCAAGCTAGCTTCAAAACGAGTCGCTCCCAGTGAGAGTTAAGATCAGATAAGGCGGGCGTGTTTGAAGAAAACTTTGCCAGACTCTTACTTTCTTCCCCACAAGGCCCTTTAAAGGAGCACGAAATAAAAGCTGAAGCTCTAGCCAAGAAGTTTGCCAGATAATCAGGAAGGACTGCAACGGAGGGAAGGCAAAGGCTATGTTGGCCGTCTCTTCTTCTATTGTTTTGAACTGGTGAGGAACCGTGGATTTTGCTCCGTGGACCTTTAGAGACTCTCACAGAGGTCCTCCAAATCTCTAACTAGGCTACCCCACTATCACACGCCCTGTCCCCCACATCACCAGCATGTTCCTTGGCTGCCCAACCAGCCCCTGTGCTCGGTTTGTGCTTGTTATCTAGAGCCATGTACACTGAGCGTTTGAAGACAATTCTTGTATATTACTCTGTGGTTTAAAAAAAACTTTTCGTATAGGTCAGAGAAAACATATTTCTCTGGCAGAAGATGGAAAAGGGAGGGTGTAAATACAGCGTTGGCAGAGGAAAGAGGAAGAAACTGGGTAAATATACTAATATTGGGTAAAATATTCTAAACCTTTTTTTCATAACAGTGATTCACCACTGTAACCTAATAGCACTTAGCTAGGAATAGGCGTCATTGAACTCAATGGACCTTACTTGGCTTAGCAGACATGCCTAAGATGGTCCTTTTACATCATAACCTTATGTATACGATTCCCGTAGATTTCTCTCTGGGTGAATATGTACAATGTATAGGACCTAGTCGAAGGTTTGTTTTAATAACGATGAAGGTAGTTATGCAAAGCCGGATCCATACACATACCTCTATATACTCACAGAAACATTTTGTGATGGATATTACAAAAATATTGGGGGTGTCTTTGATCCCCTTATTGGCTCGGAGTATCAGACTAGACGAGAAACGCAATTTTAAAGAAAGTAGAAATTTACCCTTATAATGAAAGGGTAGCCCTTCACCCATTTAGGCAGAGCCCATTGGGGTATAAATTACTTCATGGGTGGTGGCAGCACTTGGTTCCTCTACTTACAGTTTCCAAACTGTCAGTTTTAGCTGAAACTACTTCTTATAGTTTGGTAGCCTGCCTTTCCCTATCTGGATTGTTCAGCACAGAAAGATAAATCCCATTCCTGCCCAGCGGGCCGGAATAAAGTAAAGGCAGTAGAATTGTTAAGAGATACCCTTGCCCAAAAGCCTACTGAAGATCTAATTCGCTTCTACTCCCATGGCTCAAGCCCATTGTTCAGAATTCTTAGGAAAAGGGAACAACAGTAGCCCTTGTAAGGAAGTGCTCCTTTGAACCTGTTGAAGAATAAGATTTTGTTGGACTCAATCTTCTCCAGAACAGGAGTCCAAGATGGTCACCTATGGATGTCCAGCCCCATTTTGATCTGGCCTTTGGACTGGGTCACCATAGTTCAGGAACTGATGTTCAAGATAGAAAGCGGGCCACTTTCAGAATTCGGACTTAATGGCCTTCAGCACTCTTCCCATTTCATGGTTATGAATATCTCTTGATTCATTTCATGGTGTAAGTATCCTTTTTATTTTTTTATTCATACATACATACACATATACGTACATACATTCACACACACACATACATATACATATACACACACACACATATATCTCCAACCTTTTTTGCTCTTACAAATAACTTAAGGCAGTGAACCTATCCAACATATTTTCCTCTTTCTGTTTGCTTCACAAGAATCACCTTGTGAGGTGAGTTGGACTGAGAATGACTGGCCCAAAGTTTCATGGCTTTTCATGGTTAAGGTGAGACTTGAAGTCAAGATCTTCCACTATCTAGCTTGGTGCTTTAATCACATGAATGGGCTTCTGGGTTTCGTCTCCCTCACTCCCCATGCCTGTTGTTGATATTCCTATATCTGAGAAAAGGATACTAATCTTTCTTACTTTTCTTTTTCAACTGGGAACTGCACTTTTTTTTAAAAAAAAATGTGATCAAAAGAGTTTCTGCTCCATTTCACTTTGTTGTTTGCTTCCTCTCTTCTAGTCTCCTTCCTGCCATTGTCACTTTTTTTCTGAATGCAAAAGGATCTCAGAGAGAGGCGAGGGAGAGTAAAAGAAGATGCAGCCCCTGTGAATATATTCCTACATCTTTCCAAAGATTCTGACTACAAGCAGTAGAATTATAGATTTGTGTGTGTGTAATGGAGCATCCTAAGGGTAGATTAGAAAAGAGGGCTGTTATTCTTAGATTCTGCTCCTGTCAGCCTCTCCTTCATTCCAGCTTTAAAACAACATCCCTGTGAAATTGGTTGGACTGAAGTTCAAGACACCCCTTGAGCTTCCATGGCTGAAAGTGGACTCAGAGGTTCTAGCCCAACACCTTAACCACTGTAAAAAAAAAAAAGTAGCTTATTCAGGGCTGACCAATAAGAGATACACATTTGTGATGGTGGGAAACTCAGAAAAGCAACCTGGGTAGGTTGGTGTGCTGTGTGTCTCCATTCAGCAGATTTTAAGAGTCATCCCCTCACATTTTTCCCCATGGGCTCAGTCAATGGATTTCCACATTATAATTTCTCTCTCTCTCTCTCTCTCTCCTTTTTTAAAAAACTTCTTTTAAAGTAGCCGCCGGAAAGGAGAAAAATAGTGTGACTGGCCAATTTATTTACTTCCGAAAACAAACAGGCCACAGCACATTGCCGTTACTTGAGCCCAGAGCTATTTGATCAGCAACTGTTTCAGGGAGCTTCCGCGGAGGCCAGGCACGCACAAATAGGATTGGAGAAGGAAAAATGCAGAGATTTCCTCCCCCCCCCCCTATAAATAAATAAATAAATAAATAGCTCCCTGCCTCCCACCCCACTACCTCCTTTTGAGCCCTTTCACCTAGCTATCCTTGTGAACCGGCTGAACGCCTCAGAGAATAGCTCCATCCAGCTCTATTTAAATCAAGCCGCTCTTCGCCTCTGACTTCAATAGGAGATGGATTATCTCCCTATTATACCTCCCAGGCCAACGGCTAAAGGCGGGTATAGGCGGAGGGGCGGTCCTGGACTCCCCTTTTGTCAATGTCTTTGCCCCACAGTTCTCTTTGCTTCCAAGTTTCCTACCCTTGGGAGGTTTCTCTCTCCCCCCCCCCCCGCCCTGTTCTTCTTCCCTACATTTCCCCCCCCTCTTCTTCTTCAGCTGACTGGCAGTTTCAGCTTCTTAAGTTTTTGTGATTTCTCTGATGACTCCTAAGTTTGAACAATTGCACGCATTTTTCTCCCACCTGATTTTGTTTTCTTTCTTTCTTTCTTTCTTAAAAAATAAAGCCCTTTGGGTTTGTTTGCTGTTTAAACGCGCACAGCACAGATGAACATTTCTTAGGAAGTATCCCCACTCGGCTCCTGGAGGGAATTCACTTTGAAATAAGCATGCTTTACCATCCAATTTAACTCCCTGGTACCCAGCGCAGGTCAGTCTGGTACTGCTCCCTTTCCATCTATCTTTCACCCAGCAGTTACGGTATACTGAAAAAGGGATATTAAAAGGTTTCTGTGTCAAATCTGTACCCTTACACAGCCAATTCACAAAGGTGGTGGTTACTGGTTTGTCTGTGGAGGCCAGCCTACACCCAGGGACACATTTGTTTGGTGTGGATCGGATCAGGATCAGGCGGGGAATCCTGAAGGGCTGCCTTGAACTGAATGGCTATCTTCCCCATCCTAGCTTACTAAACAAGGTTGCATTGCATTATCCCTGTTCCCACAATACAGTGAGTTTATGAACTAGCCCACCACGTTCGAGCTATTGTAACTTATTTCTGTAGAATTGTGTACGGGATTGCAGTGAAAACCTGTGCGACTATGAAAAGAGAGTTATCCCTGCTTAAGGTTTAAGGAATGTTCTTCAACTATTAAAAGGACAGGATTGTGTGCAAGGGATGGGTGGGCAGACCTTATCAAGCAGAGACAAACACTTCTGTTCTAAATGAACAAACAGAAGTCATGGCTGTCATGCAAAGATAAAAGCCCACTCTTTTTATGCTAAATATGCTGATGACTTTTAAAATATATTTTAAAATATATTACAGCCTTATAGTTTCTTGCTATCTCCATCAAAAATGATTTTAATAATTCCCGTTATACAGAATGAGTCCGTCCTGTTCTCTTACTTCTAAAGCTTTCCGTATAGAATCCTTTTCTGGCTCTCTCTGATAATGCAAAATGATACAGTCTGAAAATAATCTCCTTCAACCATTTCTTCCTACCACACTCCCCTCCAGAAATGTTATCCAGAAGAAATTGTTGTATAGGGGAATTTCTTTCTCTGGCTGTATCACTGCCTGTATGGTTTCCATGGATCAATATTTTCCTCC
Organism: Rhabdophis nuchalis; assembly: GCA_039707465.1. Taxonomy (NCBI): domain Eukaryota; kingdom Metazoa; phylum Chordata; class Lepidosauria; order Squamata; family Natricidae; genus Rhabdophis; species Rhabdophis nuchalis. The sequence continues at coordinate 32,936,941 of CM077651.1, read as the reverse complement.
AAGCTTGTGGTGCCTACAACAGCCTTGCCAACGTGATGTTTTCCAGATGTGCCAGACTGCAATTCCTCTAATCCACAACCAGGATGGTCGTGCTGGAGAAAAGTGGTGGAAATTGTAATCCAATACATCTCAAGATTGATAGAGGATGACACAGAAGATGCATCCACTTGCTCATCTTTCCTTAAAGTACAGGAATGGTTCACCTGCAATTTGGACAAGCCACCATTTTTAATCTCAGATAGTATGGGGTTCAAGCATGTTCTGGGCTACTTAGAAAGGGAGTATCATTGAAAGGGTGAGACTACTACCCTGCTACATTTGTGATCTTTGGAGTGAGGCTAAAATCCAGCATCCTACTTGAAAGCGAACCCTATTGATTATTTAGCATGTCTTCAAAGTTCAGAAGAAGTGGCTCACACTTCTTGTTCAGTGGTACTAAGTGCAATATTCCATCACATTTGGGGGAATATTGTTTCGGTTTTAATATTCCTATTACAGTCCTATGGGTTCTATGGGTTCTATGAGTCGTCCAGTTGTGGCACATAAAATGGGCAGCCCTACAAGTCTCTTCAATAAATCAATTTCTACCTTCCTTTTTGTTATGAAGTCACTTGAATTCCCTTCTATTCCCTTCAGGATTTCTGAAGCGATTTCATTATTGTATACATGTGCCACTCTGCATGTATTTGGTCACGCCGATTAAAGCAGGCCTAACTTCCAAATGATGGAGACATGACTGTTTGGTATGAACTATTTTGAAGCAAGGGCAGTGACTGCAGAATGTTGAAAGGTGCAAATATGCATAGTCTCAAGGATCTCTGCAACTGAAGTTCAGGGATGTGTGTTTGGAGAGAGTGCATAGCAAATGATGAGTAGCAAGTAAGCCTAGTGCGTTTTAAACACTCTTATTTTCTGCCAAAGAACGATGCTTAATCCCCCAAAAAAGACAGAGCTCTCCAAAGGGAACCCCCAGGTAAGTCATTAAGTCTTGGGGTAAATATAATTCAGCTGCACGACTGGCAGGAACAAATTAGAAAATGGAGGGAGGCCTGCTGGCCCCTGAAGTCAGAGCACTCCTGCTAATTCCACCCCAGGCTTTGGGTCTGCTTACCGCCAGTATTTTCTTCATGGTTGACCTGTAGCTGGTGGTGTGGGGAAGGAAAGGTTTTGTCGGAAGAAGAGAGAATTTCCCATTCAAAGTGGACCAGGGAGAGTTAGAAGGGAGTTTCAAGCCCTCTTTCATGCTGAGGCCTTTGACACATAGTTGGATGGCGGGAGTTCATCTTTTCATAAATCTGGAATCACTAAACTCTCCCCAGAACTCTCTAGCCACCATTCCCTTTGGCGCTTTTCCTCTGAAATCTTTTCAGAAGATTTCCCCTCACCAAGTAAAGGGGAACCTCCAAAGCATGCTGCAGTCCCGATCCCCATTCTCTCTGGCTGCAGGAACACACGGGGAGATTCTGGAGCTGCAACTTGCAGGAAGACTTTCAAGGCTGCAATAGCCAAACTGCCTGATTTCCATTTCTCTTTCTCTCTCTTTACCCCACCCCGCCCCAATCTCTCTCTTGATCTCAAGTAAAAGACTCTGGGTTGGCTAAGTGTCTGGCCCCCAACTCCCTCTCCTCTCCTCTCAACTCCCTCTCTTCCATCCTCCAGCTCTCATCATCACTATGGCCAACATTTCCCCAAGGGGTAGCAATTCTGCTGGGAAAGCGGGAAGCCCGGACCTGCGGATCGCAAACCTTTTTATCTGTGGGCCTTCCTGCACCTTCTGACCTGAGCCCCAAAATGACTGGCCAAGGGGAGGAAGGCAGCCTCCTTTAGGCTTTCTTTTTTCACCAATACGGGGGAGGCAGAAGTGGGGGTATGGGGGTTGGGAACCAGGTCTAGCTTTCATTTCTACACCTGCAGCATAAGGTGCTTTGTTATTCCTGCTATCTCCCACGCCAATCAGAATGCTAGTGATCCAGACCTTTAAGGGTGTAAAGTGGAAACAAGGGAAATATCTCTCTCTCTCTCTCTCTCTCCCTCCCTCCCTCCCCCCCTCTTTCTTCTTCCCCCCCTCCTCCTTTCCCATAGAGGTAATTGAATACCCCCTTTTTATAAAGGATCTGAATGGCACCTAACTGAGCTTTGCCCAATCAGGTACACTTTGGATAAGACTACATCTCCCAACCTTCACAACTGGCATGTATCACCCGATAAGTGGCACGTTGTGAACATTGGTTAAGGGTGCTCACAAGACTACAAAGTGAGTAGAGTGAAAAGGCAATAGTGATACCTCCTGTCTCTAAATCCAAAATTTGTACTTACCATTTCTGGATTCCGCGCACTCAAACCCTTTCTCTTAAGTTTCTAAACTAGCGCCTCACGAACTTGGCGGGAACTGGGTTCTCCTGTGAAGCTTTCTGCTTTTCATGAAATTCTGGAGTGATTTCTTAACTGAATTCACCTGCTCAGGATGGGGCGGTCTTCAGTTTCTTTTCAAACACCCTTCGGCCTTCCCTAACTTTTTTCAGATCCTGAGGCCACCGGACTGAAAACCTGGATGGGATTATTAGTAGTAGTTAGCATTACTATGAATGCCATTCCACCTTTCGGGTCCGAAGGTTGGATATTGTATAAGAAAATATCCTTGACACAGCTTTGAATGTATACATTTTCTCCCTCCCTTCCTCCCGCTCTGCCTCCATCTGTCTTTCACGCGCACACGCGCACACCCACGACTTTCTTCCAAGTTCCTACAGCAATTTCGGGGATAGTAGCGGAGCGAGCCTTTCCGGATACCCCTGCGCACTGCGAAGTTTCATTCAGCTAACAGGCCAGCAAGAGATTCTTCGGGCCCATTGCCCGCTCCTAAATTTACCAGTGAAATACATCAGATTACTGCCGTCCGGACCTCCAACTCGGACTTCGCACCCGGGTCGGCTCGTCAGCCCAGCTTCCCACCGGGCTTCTGCTCTTTGTAATGCCGGCTCGGCCGCGGTTCCCAGTCAAAGATTAACCTTTGGGGGAAATTGAGGTGTGGGAAGAAAGGCGGGATGCGAGCGCTGCCAGGCATGGGCAGGCAGGGGGTCGAAAGGGTTCATAAACCCGAAGCTCTCCGAGAAGCCACGGAGGGCTGCTAACTTTTCCCCGGAAGACAAATGTAGGGCTTGCCAAGGCAATATGGGCAAAAGGTTAGGCAACAAGAGGCGCGCTTGCAAAAATTAAATCCCGGCCCCGTTTGACCCAAAGCCGCCACCCGAACCTCTCCGTTCTTGGGATCCTTCCCGCCCAGCCCGATCTTTAACACGGCAGCGCTAAGCCCCTTTGGCGCGAAAGTCAGCCTTACTTTGTCCAAGGAGGTTTATCTGTCCGGACAAGGCTGCTTTCTTTCAAACAAAACAAAACAGCCAAGCGACGAATAAAGAGGGTCTTGGCGAGAGTCCAAGGAATGCGGGCAGGTGGGCTCCCCAAAAAGGCAGAACCTCCAGTCGAAAAATTAATGGGAGCGGGTGCAGTAAAAATGCCAGCCAGGCGGCTGTGGGTTTTTAGTCGCTCTGGGCCTGAAGCTTTAGGAATGACTTTTATTCAGAATATCTTGGGGTTTTTTTTTGAGAGGGGTCTGGGAAAACTTCGCTGAAATCTACAGTTTGCTCCCGAGTAAAAGTTAGCGCTGCAGGAATAAGGGTCTCAATAAACAGAGCTTCCTTCTAAGTAACCCCTTTCAAGTCCGGAAGGTACTTTCTGCAAGAGAGAACGTTCAAATATTAATTTCAACCAGGTTTCTGCGTTAAGGGATATAAACACTTCTTTCTGTCAGTCACACAGGCAACCGCATCTAAACCCAGGGACGGGATCTAAAAAACCCGGGAAGACTTTCTGGAAAGTTTGCCCAGGAAAATGGCCTTTTTCGCTCGGTTTACTCAAACTGGGCGCTCTTCAGCTTAAGTTGCGCTATATATAACACTATATACAGTACTTCCTTCCTAACCGCCTTGGTTGGAAAAGACACCCCAGCTTTCCCCTTCTTTTCTCACAACCCTGATCCCTCCAGGAAAATAAATATATAAATATTTTTTTTTAAAGATCTTCCCTGGACACAAGGTTATCCAAAAAAAGGGTATATTCAGTCCAGTCTGCTTAAATCAGAAGGGAGCCGGGAGGTATCATTAGAAGTCAGACCTTAAGGCGTTATTCCTCCAAAGTTTAATCCAGACGGGAAACATACAAGCCATCCCGTCGAAGTTCTCCAGATGATCTATCATCAGGAAAAGTCTTGCCAGGCCGCGTTCTCCCTCCCCGCCCTTGAAAGTTTCCTTTCGAAATGATTGCGGCTTCTAGGCTGAGAACCACATTTCTCCCGGTTTCAAGATCTCGCTTCTTTTTGTTTGGGACTTTTTGACTATTGGCCGTAAAGTCTGGGGCGCCATCTAATGGCGGCAGCGAGCCCTTCTGCTCCGTGCAGCCTCCGCTCCTGCAAAAGTCGCTGCCTGTGCCTTTCCCGGGCGGGCCTCTTTCCCCCCCCCCCCCGGCCCTGCCTAAGTCGGTTGCTTGGCTCGGCCTGGCTGGTACCGCAACCCCCGAACTCAGCATGTGTGAGTCTGTTCTCTGGAACGTGCTGCCGGATAAAATGCCCATTCCAGAGAAAGGAAAATGAGTTGCATTTTGCTTTGAAAGAAATAATTCGGAAAGAAAGACTTTATCTGAGATTTCCCCGCCTTCTTTGCTTCAAAACAACGGAATGGCGGGCGGGTAGGGAGAAATCCAGCCACAAGTCAACTCAGCAAAAAAGGTGCAGCGCAAAAGAAAAAGCTTTCCGCCTTTTCCACCCCTTGGTCTAGTTCAGGAGGAGCACCAGCCAGGTACCCTTCTCTTTCAGCAGGGTGATGGGGCAGAGTGATCAGAAGATGGTCTTAGAGCCAGGGGTCTCCAACCTTGGCAACCTGAAGCCTGGAGGACTTCAACTCCCAGAATTCCCCAGCCGGAAAAGCTGGCTGGGGAATTCTGGGAGTTGAAGTCCTCCAGGCTTCAAGTTGCCAAGGTTGGAGACCCCTGGTCTAGATAGAACTAGCTTCTAATGCTGGCTTATTTCAATCATTCTTGGTTTATCCTGCTAGGGGGATGGGTCTGCAGCAGGGGTATGGGGGGAAAAAATCAAGGTGATGGCTTGAGGCATGATTGAAGGCTCCAATCCACCATACATGCAAAAAAGGGATTGGGGGCCTTTGATTTTGCCTCATGGCTGCCATCTCGATTTGCTCTCACACAAATTCCCAAGACTGATGATTTAACTGAAAAGAGAGAGAACCGAGTCTCAAAATCTAGATCAACTTCAGTTATGGACTTATTTGCCGTTTTATTTTATTTTGAATTATTCAACAGATATCATAAGCACAACAGGAAGATTTTTTTGTGATACCTCAAGAGTTCAGCGTGTTTTAGGTTTTTAAAAAATAATAATAAGGCTTAATTGACCACTAGGCCCAAGTGCCGGATGCTAAAGATAATAGTTTATGGAGGAGGCAGACTTCAATGTAGTTGTTCTGAATATGTATCTGTGAAAATTTAGTAAAACTCTAGTAGCACCTTTTTAGAGTAACTGACACCCTCAAAAGATTTAAGCCTTTTAAATAAAATTTGTTAATATAAAAATGTGCTATCTTTATGCCTCATTTTTGGCTATCACAAATTAATACAGCTCTCCTACAAATACTATTTATACAATATTCTTCTGGCTTTAAAGTTCTATCCCAGTCCTAGAATCTTTTCCCTTTTCATAACATCCCAAGATAAAGCTGTGATCTGTTACACTGAAAAGAAAAATATCAGGATGTTTTTTTAACTTTATTGGAAAAAAGTACTGTACATTGTTTGTTTTTATTTACATAATTTTCTCAAATTCAGTTTTTTTTTTTTTAAAGGACCCTACTTAAAATAACAGATGTTTTCCATATGGGAAATGTCCCAGTTTCAACATCTAATATTTTTCAGGACAATATTGTGGTTACCAAAGAGTTAACAGTATCTCTCTTTGCCTACAGTCTTTAGAGGAAAATTACTAGTCACAATAGAGCAGGGGTCTCCAACCTTTGCAACTTTAAGTCTGAAGGACTTCAGTTCCCAGACTTCTCCAGCCAGCAAAGCTGGCTGGAGAAGTCTGGGAGCTGAAGTCCTTCAGACTTAAAGTTGCAAAGGTTGGAGACCCCTGCAATAGAGAATACTAAACTAAAGTGATCAACATAGATTACCTGATAACAGCCTCTAACAACAAGACAGTGCATACAATTCCATTTTTTGCTGAAGAATATGGTTATTACAGTGACCATTCCAATTGCTAGCTAAGAATAAAAGTATATGTCTGACTAAATTGAGTAATTACAATGTCAGTAACAGTATAAAACATGATGTAATATCTTTAAATATTTTAAATGCAAAAAGAAAACTGTGAAAATGAGCAAAATAAATTCACAACTCCAAAACCTTAAGGTAGCAAAAATTTCCATTTCACAGCAATAAAATGGTTTAACAGCAAAATATTCTGAATATATATTAATTAAAATTCATTTAATATTAGCAAGTGCAAGAGGATGGACATTTTTGAGAATGGAGTTTCATAAAATAGGGACCACCACTGAGAAGGCATTGTCAATTGCCAAAGCAATTAATCTTAAAGTCAGATCATTGTTCATATGGCTCAACAATTGTAAAAACTAAATCTGAGGATTTAGTTAATTAAAACTCAGGAAACCTTAATCTGTATTTAATGTCAAAGCCTAGTCTAAGAATGCTAGGGTTGTGATCTAAAGAACGAACACATGAGGTAATCGACCTTACTTCATACAGCTTCTGCCATAATAATGTTGATGCTATTTAAGCATTTTACTTGGTAGTTCTATCCTTGAAATTTTATAACAATCTTCATTTAATTAAGATCTGGTTTTTAGAAAAGTCAAACAATACAGTATTTTAGTATGTATCTGTTTGTAAAGCTAGACATTTATCAAAATAATATTAATGTCATGTAAGAAACATTGTTATGAAGTTATGTTTGATCACTATTAAAATATTGCTAGCATGTTCATATTTGATGTCATTAGTGATCATGTATACATGAGTAGTGTCGCAGTAATGTATTTTACATATTGCAGGGACCAATCTGATAGAAACAGATATTTGTTATTCGAAGTGACAAAAATTAAGGCAAGGTATTGGCAAGGTAAACTTTCCAATCATTTATTTATCTGTGTGCACAGACACACACACACACACACACACACACACACACACACACTTTTTGATAATTAATATATCCTAAATAAAGTGGCCATATCTCAAAACAGTACATTCCGGCCAACATTGCCACATAGAAAAGGGTTAATGCAGGGATGTCCAAACTTGGGAACTTTAAGACTTGTGGACTTCAACTCCCAGAATTCCCCAGCCAGCATAGCTGGCTGGGGAATTCTGGGAGTTGAAGTCCACAAGTCTTAAAGTTCCCAAGTTTGGACATCCCTGGGTTAATGTCATGTGAAGTTTTATGATGGGGATGGGCTGAGGGTCACACCTGGCATGAGACTGGAATTACAAAAAGGAGGCACAGCTAGATAAACAACTGGGTGAACAAGGAAAACTTTTTGATTAAATTTATATTAATTACAGTTGGTTAATATTAGTTCCTGTGTCCAGTATTGAATAGTCTCCCCTATTTGTCAAATTAACAGTAAAAGCATTGATTGACAGTACTGTTTAGTCTCTTTCTAAATCCAGCAAGTAGTGGAAAGTAGGATGGAAAAAGTAGCGAAGGAATTGTTAAGATGGTTGGTATGGCTGCCTAGAAAAAGAAAGATGGTGCAGGGACTTACCCACATTATAAAGAAGGAATTGGGACAGGAGCCCTCAGAGGTTAAGGTTGAAGAGATCAGAAACCAAATTTCTCTAGGCTGTAACCTCTCCTCACTGTTCTCTTCTATACCTATTCTCCCCCATTTGAAGAAAAGAAAGTCAAATCTTGATGCTCCCTTCTATGCTCTACAGATAGCTCATGTGAAAGAAATACAGGTTTCTTCCTCTTGATTTTATTGCCCACCACATTTCACAATGCTTTCTGGACACATAGGTTACAATACTCCAGCAAACCCTGTGAAAGGTTAGAAAAGCAATCAGATACAAAAAGAGGATCTGATTCTTTATTTCAGCAACATAAAATGGTGGAACAACAGGAAACAAATATGTCCCTTCATTGTATCTCTCTTAAGGAATTACTCCCTTTCTTCCTTGCAACTTTATAATGTGGGTTATATTATGCACCATCTTTCTTTTTCTAGGCAGCCATACCAACCATCTTAACTTCTCAGAAAGCCAGAGTCCATTTGTGACAATAAAACAATGGGCCAACCAACTGCAGCAGTCCTCAACAATTTTAAAATGTCAATTTCCATAATTCCCCAGCCAGTATGAGTCCCTTTGCCCGAAGTTGATGTCCATATATCTTAAAGTTTCCAAGGATGAGAAACATCAGATTCACGCAAAGATTCATTCTACAGAAGAGCATCTCAAAAGAAAAAGAAAAAGAGACAACTGTTGTGTGGCCTTGTGATGCCATTGATTGCTCAGCATGCCCAATGCTTCATCATATTCCCTTCACTTTCTGGATATCAGAATGTTGTTCAAAGCCCTTTTCCTGAGGTGCAGTACTCTAGATTGTATTGTATTTAAGAGATTGTATTTAATATCCTTATTATGACTATATAATAAATGGAGACAATAATATGTATTGTATTGGAGTCTACAGGTAGATGCTGGCCGATTATGTACTAGATAAGGCAATCTGTCTGACTCCCAGATATTTGGCAAAGGATTCAGCAGAAAAGTATTCCTTAATTCAGGGGTCCCCAACCCCCGGGCCGCAGACCGGTGCCGGTCCGTGGCTTGATAGTCAGCGGGCCGCAGGGCCGAAGAGGAGGAGGAGGAGGGGGCAGCCCCCTGGGCAGAGCGTGCACCGGGGGCGGGAGAGTACAGGCGCGGCTGCTCGCACCGTTGGGGGCCGAGAGGGGCGAGTGAGCAGACTCACCCCCCGGTGCGCGCATGCGCCGCCTGATCCCCCCCACCAGTCCCCCTCTAAGCCGGCCGAGCCATGCCCACCGGTCCGTGGAATTTTCTTTAAAATGAAACAGGTCCCTGGTGCCAAAAAGGTTGGGGACCCCTGCCTTAATTGACAGCAAGTAACTTATTTTATTAGATTTGTTCCAATACAGAAATCATACCAATGTATGCCTCATGTGCCCATAATTTTATAACTGAATCCACAGTGAAGGTTGTGGACTTGACAATCTCTTGAAAAATAAAATAGATCTCATAAGCTTGAAATTTGCCCATGGGTTTCATTGAGTCAAATAAAACGAACAACTGAAAGCTTCCACATCCTCTGATAAGAGAGTCTCTTTTAAGTACATGAGATTTGCTGTCAGGAAATTGGGTTTAGGATATTTTAGACTGTTTACATTTCTTGTGATTATTAATGCTGGGGACATTTTTGATAATTTGACCAATTTCAGCTGCTAAATGGATAAAAACACATTTTGGTCTAACTTTTTGGTCCAGGCAAGATTGGATTGTGGGCTCTGTAATTATAATAAATATTCTGTACCATTACCAATGTAATCTTATATAAATATGTAATCTTATATAAATATGGCATCTTATTAGAATATCTTCTCGCTGAATATTTAGGGTTTTATTTAGGTTAAATAAAAAAGCGAAACTTGGTGTGTAGACTTGCTTCAAAAAGTGATGTAAATGTCAACATTTTGAATTGAAGGTGTTCACTGTGAAGACATCTGTGTATTTCATTAGGGATGTTTCTGGCACAAAATCATTCTTCTTTAAAAATAAACTCTCATTCCAATTGAGTTGGAATCCTGGTGACTTCATTATCATATCCATTACTTTCTTCTGGGCCATAATTCTTTTGCTTTTCTACCAAAGTGAAACATTAGGTGTCTGAAACATTTGTTCTCATATTATGGAACATAATGCTGACCATTCAGAATGCCAGAAGCTTCATTGCTGTGCATTTATTTCCAGGATTCAAAACTTTAAGGGGAAAAAAAATAATACCCAGAGCAGAGAGTCAACTTGGTTGTTTTATATCTTCTGCCTGACCAGGCAGAGAATTGTGACAATGCCTTCTTGATGAACAAAGCTTATGACCTTCACATAAGGGAATATTTTTTATCAAAATCATACATTATATTTATACATCGCTAATGAAAATATCTTAAATATAAATTGAAAATTACAAAGTGCAAATCCACCCCCACCCCCCCACCCCCAGTTACAGCAGGTTATACAAACGGGAATAGTACATGTTGCCATTTCTGGAAATGCAACCTTTTTTATTAAGAGACCAATGCAAAGTCTTAAGTAGTCAAACTTAGCTACACTCATTTCAGATTTTTCAGCATATGTTTTTTCCCCCCGAAGGCCATCGATTCCTAAATTTTATCATGGAAGGTAGAAACTTTAATGCTTTCAATATTCCACAATAGTAGCAGTATGGTTTGAATCAGATACACAGCACAATGAGGAGTTTGAGAAGGAAAGAACAGCCTTCTGGTTTTATTTCTATAGGTATGAGCAGGAAATCTGCTAGTGAGACATTTTAAGAAGCTTGTTTGCCCTTAGAGCCAAAAGGCAGTATGTGCAATGTGGACAGAGAGGCATAGCTGCAACAATAATGTTTTTGACTCAGTTGCAACTTGGCATTAACACTGTCTGGCAGATTCATTCACCCTAATTGATTTGCACAATTTTAAAGCCCAAGTTAGTGTACTATTAGCAGTTCCTTACAAAGCACATGGTTTTGTATATAAAACTTCCCAATTCAACTTAAGGTAATTTCTATTTATTGTAAAAGCATCTTCCCAACCTGTATTTTGGGAAAGATTTCCACATGGAGAATTAGTGTCCATAAGAAAACAAAGGGAGAGAAAAAATAGCACTTGATAGTGGAGATTCAAATGTAGAAATATTACTTTCATTTCAACAGAATTACTAGAGACCATTTTTGCTCAGTGTGCTATTCATTGTTGATAGGCAATTTCAAGATCCTGTTCTCCTTACTAATAGTCCTTATATTTAATCTCAACATACTCTGGCAATTCTTTTAGAACATACCATCAAGTAGATTGAGAACCGTTCTCTACAAAAACAGAACATATGGCTTTCCTGCATTGGAAACATCTTCCCAACTGATTATCTTTCAGTAGAAAAGAAATGATTATGAAAAGAATACTCAGTTGTTCATTGACAAAAGCAATTCTGGAATCAAGAACTTTAAGAGGACATCAGAAGGAATGATGTGTGTATAGAGATTCACAATTATCCAGGTCATTGTCGTCCCAAAGGTATTTTTGTTTTCAAATGGTAACTGGACTTTATTGTTTTAAGAGTGTTCTACTCTGGCTGCACCACAGGACCTGTCTCTATATGCAGTCTCATCACCATCTTGAATGAGAGCAATGACTGTTGTATCATCTGCAAACTTCACTACTTTAACAGAGGGATTCTTAGAGATGCAGTCATGGATATATAGAGAAAAAGGTAATGGAGACAGCCCGCAGCCCTGAGGGGTTCAGGTTCCGGATCAGGGTGGAGTTGATTTAAGTCAAGTTGATTTAAATCACTAGTAAAAGGCTTGATTTAAATCAACTACATTTAAATCATAATTTTTAAAGAACAACCGTCATCTCTGTCCCACAGCAGCTCCTCCTCTGACCCACTGTTGACTCACCAACAGTTCTAGTATTGCAGAATATACAGCCTCATGCTACATAACTAAGTTCTATTTCATGCTGAATAAACTAAATTATTAATGTATCTTAAAAAGAAAACTATCTTTAGATAGATTTTTTTTACTCCAAAAGCATTTTATTGAAATACATTTGATTAAAAAAAAAAAATCCTGTTTAAATTTTTTAAAAATCTGATATATTTTTTTTAAAAAAAACATCAATTTTTATCCACCCTGTTTGGGATGTGATTTTCTCTAACTTCACCTGTTGCTCCTGTCAAAAAGCTTATTTTATTTTATTTATTATTAAATTTATATAACCGCACCCTCTCCCCGAAGGGACCCGGGGCGGTGCACAGGAAGTTAAAACAAACAGTACAAAATATAAATAATTAAAATCGAATTAAATAGGTTATCCCTGTGCTAAAATTTAGAAAGTTAAAACATAATCCATTTAAAAACCCAATTAAAACAATTTATAATACAGACTGAAGGCTAGGTAAATAACTTAGGCCAAACCGGCCTGATGGAACAAAAGTGTCTTTAATTTCTGGCGGAAGGTGCGGAGGTCCGTGGTTGTTCTGAGGTCGGGGGGTAGGTCGTTCCAGAGGGTTGGGCCCACCACAGAGAAGGCCCTTCCCCTGGGCGTCGCCCACTGGCATTGCCTGGTGGACGGCACCCGGAGAAGTCCCTCTCTGTGGGAGCGAATCGGCCGCAGGGATGTATGAGGTAGGATGCGGTCTCGCAGGTATAATCCACCTACAGGTATGGATAGATTAGTTGAATTAGTTTAGATTTTCTGGAATGATGGCATTGAATGCTAAGCTGAAGTCCACAAAAAGGACTTGTGCATAGGTCCCTGGGTATTCAATATGTTGCAAGATGTAGTGCAGTGCCATATTGACAGCATCGTCTGCCAATCTATTTGCTCAGTAGGCAAACTCAAGGGGTTTAACAGCAGATCCATGATGATTTTCAGGTGGGCCAGCAAAGGTCTTCAGAACCGCAGATGTCAGAGCCATCAGTCTAGTCATTCAGCTCCTTGATGGAGGATTTCTTGGGAACTGGGGTGACAGTAGAGTGTTTGAAGCAAGAAAGTACATAACACATCTCTAGTGATTTATTAAAGATGCGGATAAAGATGGGGGTCAGTTGATCAGCACTATGAAATATGAAGTAGTTAGTTAGTCTTGGCAAGTTTTAAAAGGGGTTTCTCCTGTTCACAGAATTAGAGTCTCTGGCTCAAGGTCACCCAGCTAGTTTCATGGCCATTTTGACTTATGCTACATCAACAGCTTTAAGAAAAGTTCTGAAGCTTTCATTCTGGTTTGGGGAAAACATCTGGTTGCCTACCTCTGCAATGTTGGCTATTGTTCTATGTGCCAGTGGACATATATATATATATAAGTGTTCCACAACACCCTGTTAGGGCCCCAATTAAGGGAGGAAACATACTGCTTTCCTCTTCTGCCTTTCAACTCATCACCAGACCATCTAGACAGAAGGCCATGAGTTCCGTTGTGTGATTTTTTTATTTTTTTATTTTATTTATTTATTATTTAAATTTCTATACCACCCTTATCCCTTCCAGGACTCAGGACGGTGTACAGGCAGCAATAAAATCAATGATAAAAAATACATGAAATATATATTTAAAAATGTATTAAATAATACGCCTGTACTAAAACCATTAATAAAACCTACTAAAACCATTTAAAATTTTTAATATGTGTGTTAGTTTTATGAGCTGATCAATAAATAAATCAGGGAGACTAGTATAGATCTATTTCTAGCTTTTTAGCTCTCATCAGCTAGCCATACCCTTACTGGGATTTGAACCAGGGCTGTATTGCATATCAGGCAAGAGCCTTTAGCCATTCAACAGTATGCTTCCTCCCTTAATTGGGGCCCTAACAGGGTGTTGTGGAACAATTATAGATACTTATCCTCCTGTTTCAGCTGATGCAATAAGAGAACCTGGCTGGCTGAATGGCTAAAGGCTCTTGCCTGATATGCAATACAGCCCCGGTTCAAATCCCAGTAAGGGTATGGCTAGCTGATGAGAGCTAAAAAGCTCGAAATAGATCTATACTAGTCCCTGATTTATTTATTGATCAGCTCATAAAACTAACATCTATATATGTGTGTGTGTGTGTTACGTTTTTGAGCTGATCAATAAATAAGTTAGGGAGACTAGGATAGGTCTATTTTGAGCTTATTAGCTCTCATCAGCTAGCCATACCCTTACTGGGATTCAAACCAGGGCTGTATTACATGCCAGGCGAGAGCCTTGCCATTAAGCCAGCTAGGTTCTGTTCTTGTCAGCTGAGACAGGAGGATAGCTATATATAATTGTTTCCACAACACCCTGTTAGGCCCCAATTAAGGGAGGAAGCATACTGTTTCCTTTTCTGCCTTTTGGCTCATCACCAGAGACCATCTAGACAGAAAGCCATGAATTCCGTTGTGTAATTTTTTTATATGTGTGTTACGTTTTTGAGCTGATCAATAAATAAGTTAGGGAGACTAGGATAGATCTATTTCGACCTTATTAGCTCTCATCAGCTAGCCATACCCTTACTGGGATTCGAACCAGGGCTGTATTACATGCCAGGCGAGAGCCTTGCCATTAAGCCGATGAGAGGCTAGCTGATGAGAGCTAATAAGCTCGAAATAGATCTATCCTAGTCTCCCTAACTTATTTATTGATCAGCTCAAAAACGTAACACACATATAAAAAAATTACACAACGGAATTCATGGCTTTCTCTCTAGATGGTCTCTGGTGATGAGCCGAAAGGCAGAAAAGGAAACAGTATGCTTCCTCCCTTAATTGGGGCCTAACAGGGTGTTGTGGAAACAATTATACACACACACACACACATACACACAACCATCAAGGTATTCCCTTCTGGGATAAGCAATGTTATACTGAGCAAAAAAGGAATAAGAATTATTAGGACAAGGAAATTAAAATTACATAAGAAAAAGAAAAGATAGCTAAAACAAATTTACTCCGTACCTTTGAATCTTTTGTTGCAACTATCTTGGTTGTATTCAGACTCCATAAGTGGCCTCTTGTTTTTAAAACTTCTATCTAATGTCATCATAAGTATTATGTATACATTTATCCATAAATACATTAAACAACAGAGAGGACATCAGACTTTCTAGTCATATTCCTTCCTGTGTTGAACCATTCACTAAGCACTCAAATTCCTTTTTATCCATACTTTATTTCCATCCCATCAGCTCATCACATTCAACAACAAACCTTGGCAACTCCGATACTCGTGCAAAACATCCATAATTCCAATTTTTATCATATGCTTTATCATATGTTTTCACTAAATCAGCAAACATTCAGTAAACTTTCTCACATTCATACATGTCTCAGTTACCTTTTGAATAGCAGTTTGCTGATTGACACATTTCCAGTCTGGCTAAAAGCCATGCTGTACCATCCAGTTTTTCTCATTGTCACCTTATATCCTTTTGATTGGAATTCTGCCAAATACCTTCCCAGACGCACTAATCCCCTTACAGTTTTTACATTCACTTTTTCTATCTGTCTATTTGTACAAGAAGACAATAATGATGCTCTTCCAATTGTCAGCATTCTCTGTCTCACACATACGCAGACAGGAAAAGCAAGGTGTGCAGTCTTTCTATGCACACACCGCATCCATATTTTATCATTTCTCAATTTATACTTGCAGCTTTACCATTTTTCAACTTTCTCACAGCATTTATGTCTTCCATCTCCTTACTTTTTCTTGGACACTAACCTTATAGCATACAGTAGCTATCTGCTCTTCAGAAAATTGCTATCTGTAATGGTATGGGAATAGGGGAATGTGAGAATGACCTTGGGGGATAGGGAGAAGAAACACAGCTGAGGGAATGGTCAGATAAAAGGTAATTTAGTGCACAGCAGGAATTTGGAAGGGGCAAATAGCTCAGGAGGGACCTATTTCTTGGGCTATAAAAGGGATGGAAAGGGAGAAATATGCTTTCAGACTTGCAAGCTTCTGTTAATACAAAAAGAAAAGATAAAAGTTTCTTCTGTTGGTTGTGTCTGATTTTTTGGGGCGGTGCTAATCTCTGATTCATAGCTGAAGATGATATGAATGAGGTGAGAAGAAGCTATGCAAGAGAATGTTGCAAAAAATGAGGATAAAGCATATGTTATAACAGTATTCTTTAATAGAATAGAATAGAATAGAATAGAATAGAATAGAATAGAATAGAATAGAATAGAATAGAATACTTCATTGGCCAAGTGTGATTGGACACACAAGGAATTTGTCTTTGGTGCATATGCTCTCAGTGTACATAAAGAAAAATAAAATAAAATACATTCATTAAGAATCATAAGACACAACACTTAGTGATAGTCACAGGTTACTAATAAGCAATTAAATCCTACTAGGAAACAAAACAATATAAATCGTAAAGATACAAGCAACATGGTTATAGTCATAAGTGGGAGGAGATAGGTAATAGGAAGGATGAGAATAAGAATAGTAATACTGTCTTAGTAAATAGTTTGACAGTGTTGTGGGAATTAGTTGTTCAGGAAAAAACTTTAATCTGTTTAATGTTTAACATGAATATAGAATAAAGGAACTCCAAAAAGAGGAAGAGATGATTAAGATAGAAACCTTAGAATAAAGTAGAATTAGTTCATCTGACTGTGCTTCCTGTCTGGTCTACCTCACAGGGATGATACTATCTTTGCTATATACAGTAAATCTCTAAAATATTGTATTCTTTTTTTCACTGTAGTTTTATATTAGATCATTCCATCACTTGTAATTTTAATTCTGTTCACTCTGCTATTAGCTCATTGATTTGCACTCTTCATGCATTTATACAGGCAGTCCTCAACTTAAGACCACAATTGAGCCAAAAAATTATGTTGTTAAGTGAGACATTTATTGAGTTTTGTCCCATTTTACGACATTTCTTGCCACAGTTGCTAAATAAATCACTACAGTTAATAAGTTAGTAAGCCAGTTAAGTGAATCTAGCTTCCCTGTTGACTTTGCTAGTCAAAAGGTCACAAAAGGTGATCACATGACTTACCTGGTAATACTTTTTCATACAGGACTCATTTTAAGAGCCCTGATGGCACAGTGGTTAGAATGCAGTACTGCAGGCTACTTCTGCTGACTGCCGGCTACCTGCAATTGGGCAGTTCAAATCTCACCAAACTCAAGGTTGACTCAGCCTTTCATCCTTCTGAGGTCAGTAAAATAAGGACCCAGATTGTTGGAGGCAATATGCTGACTCTGTAAACCGCTTAGAGAGGGCTGTAAAATGGTATATAATTCTAAGTGCTGTTGCGATTGCTGTTTTATCTTCATGCAGTTCTACTTTCAACTTTCACTTCACTTTCCATATCTTTTTCCCAAAGTCACTTTTGATATTAAGATTTTGTCATAAGCAATTGAATAAATCATGCTTTATACTGTACTTACATTTATTCCTATGCTATAGGTATTTATGCTTAAACACAAAGAAACATTTTCCTAAGGTGCCTAGTGTAGTCACCATTCTCATACATTTTGGGATTTCTGAATAGCCCAAACACTTTTGCAATATAGTGCAGCCCACTTATCCATTAATATTGCCTAACAGAATAATACTTCCCTTGGATTGTATTGGCTGTATTCATTCAGCATGTTGCCCAGTGTTTCTCATGCACTGAAGGGTAACATGTGACTATTAACCTATGGAATCCTCATGCTTACAACCTTGGCAGCATCCCCTTGGCCACATAATTATAATCTGGGCGCTTGGCAAGCAGCAGATATTTACCATGGTTGTAGCATCCCAAGGTCATGTGATTGCCATTTGCGACCTTCCCAGCTGGTTTCCAACAAGTAAAGTCAATGGATTTACTTAACAACCATGTGAATCTCTTACCGAGTGACGTGGTTTGCTTAACCACTGCAGCAAAGAGAGATTGTAAAATGAGGCATGACTCAAATGACAACTATTTCACTTAGCGATGGACATTCCAGTCCCAATGGTTCTCTTGAGTAATTCATATTTCCTACATGCTTAGCCCTGTAATTAAATTTACATTGTCACTTCCCTACAAACATGCCTTCAAACTTATTCTATCAGATCAGACCATGCTTTGATTTCGGACTGGTTATATTCCTAGATTCACAGGTATCACATAATTAGTTTTCTCTTTCCTGTCATTAATTAATTCATAGTTTTTACAATTTTCTTCTGTTTTGTACTGAGTTCTAATCTTCCATTTGCTGAAATTATCAATATATACAATGACTGCCATTGTCCACTATGGCTTTGGTCGATGAAGTTTACATATACAGTAATCCCTCGTTTTTCGCGGTTAATGGGGATCGGAACCTTCCACGAAAACTGAAAAACCGCGAAGTAGGATTTGCAATACACTATACCGGAAACTTGAGTTGGTGGACATTGTTTAAAGCAAGCACTAGGGGGCGCTTGCCTCCTACCAATGCATTTTTTTTTCTATTCTGTATTTTTGAAAAACCCGCGACGCACTGAAGCCGCGAAACATGAAGCCGCGAAAAACGAGGGATCACTGTAATGCATTTTAGGGAGTTGTAGTCATAGTCATACCATATGTGTCAATCCTTACAAAGAGACATTTTAACCAGTATGCCATAAACGGAACTAAAGCTTAATTTTACTTCAGCCACGGTCACACCTTTGTATCATACCTACATACTATCAAGACAGGACCTTAAAAGCCAATGTAGTATTTCCTCAGCCTCCCAACTATAATGTATATGCAGTTTACTGACTGCAGGGGAGTGCAGAGGAGTAAGGTCTTCCCTATCAAAAATAGAATATAAACAGATAACATAATAGAAACAGATTTCCACATTTTTGGAATATATAATTATGTAATATATAACTATATTACATAATTATAGTTATGTAAACTTCTAAACTTTAAATAAGCACTATTATATTCTAATAACCCTGCGCTTTCCCTTGAACACATGCTAGATTAATCAAACAATAATAATAAAATTAATTCATGGGCCAAATTTAATCAAACTGCAGGATTTTTCTTCTCAGTGACGAATCAATTCCAAGATCTTTTTTTTAAATTCCTTTTAAAAATTTAAAATATGAGAATATTTATTATGGGACACCTTATATGCTATGTATTATATAGTGAAGCATCCTGAGGAAATTTACCATAAAATATATATGCTAAAACAATGCTTAAAGCAATAATATAAAAATGTTTAAATGAAAGTTCCATTTAAAAGGGAAGGGAAGGAAGAAATAGTGGCCCAGCACTCCATCTCTTCTGAGACCCAATATCCTTTTCATTTGCCCCATCAGCTGCATGCAAACACTACACCACATGCCTCTCATCACATTAAAAAAGATGGTTTAGAGATATAAAGAACATAAAAATAAAAATAAATGTCTAAACAACCCAAAGGTCCTTGTAAATTTCAGTGGATTTCCTTATTCTTTCCCATTCGACTTCACTTTCCAATCAAATCTTAAGTCCCCACATGAGGAGCACATTAAAAAATAAATAATCTAATAATAAGAGAGAGGAAGAATGGTGGAGATGAGAAGATGCCAAAGAGAAATGACATTAAAGTCATTGCAGCAGCCCTGCTGTTTCTAACAGTAATAATCTTATTTGTAAAGCTGGCAATGGGCAAAGAGGGAGGGCAAGGATACTACCACATCTGGAGTTCAAAAATCCATAGAACCAGATGATAGGGGAAAGAAGAAAAATCTAGCTGTTTGCTGCCATCTGGAGGTTGACTATCTAGACTTTTGTAGCTAAAATAGGGTATCCCTAGAGAACAATACTGGAAGGCCAGACAGGAGAAGATATACTGGTACACCTACGTATGAGATATCAAAATTTGGCACCAAGTTCCTAAAGATACTGCAGATGACTGTCACTATAGGGGGCTGGGAAAGAGTCTTTTAATTCTTCCAATTTTACCTATGTATTTTACTTGTGTAGAGTATTGGAAATGAATATCCCATAAATTGCAAAAAGAAATGAAAAAAGAAATAAGCAAGCCAGGATGGCAGTTCATCCAGACAATGACTTTGATGGCAACCAAAAATTGTTACCATCACAAAGAAATAAATGCTCTAAATATTGTCCTTTTGATAGAGGATAAAATTAATTTGGCAGATTGCCCTACTATACAGACATGTATTTGCTTTTTCTGGATAGACTGTTGGTTGAGGCGTAATTTTCCATGGCTTAAAACATTCTTTCAATGCTCCTGGGCTGAACACTATATCTATGTACATAATGTATATATATATGTTAGTTTTATGAGCTGATCAATAAATAATTGAGCTAATAAGCTCGAAATAGATCTATCCTGGTCTCTTCTAATTTAATTTATTGATCAGCTCATAAAACTAACACACATATCTAAAATATTATACAACGTAATTCTTGGCTTGCTGTTTGGATGGTCTCTAGCGATGAGCCAATGGGCAGTAAGGGAAACAGTATGTCTCCTCCCTTTAATTGGGGCCTAATAATAACAGGTTGTTGTGAAACAATTACATATATATATATATATGCTGGCATAGCTGGCTTCGGGGATTTTCCCGTGTATAAGGCATAGAAATGTTATTGCAACGTTTCGACAAGATCTCACTTGTCATCATCAGGCAGGCTTCTGTCTGTCACAGATTGGCTGATATATCAGGGATACTGGATAGCTCAAGGCATAGAGAAGCCTGTCTCATATGCTGGAAAGCACCAGTTCAAATCCCAGTAGAAGGAGTATGGCCAGCTGAAGAAGGCTAATAAGCCTGAAATGGATCCATCCTGGTCTCTTTATTTTCAGCCCTTAAAAATTCTAACATATATATATATATATATATATATATATATATATATATGTATGTATGTATGTATGTATGTATGTATGTATGTATGTATGTATGTATGTATGTATGCAAGATATATATCTTGCTTCTCTCTCTTTCTCCCTCCCTTCCTCCATCCCTCTCTCCCTCCCTCCATCCCTCTCTCTCTCAGGAGAGAGAGCCTAAAGCAGTGCTTCTCAATTATTTTCTGTCATGCCCCCCCTAGGAAGAAGAAAACATTTCGCGCCCCCCGCGCGACTGTAAATAGTATCATTTGTCTATAAAATTGTTATAAGTACACCTCTGCATAACACTGTATCCTTATTAACGTATAAGAGAATAAAAAAAGAAAGAAATGTGTATCAATTTACAACAAAGAATAGCTTTATTAACTGTAGCAGAAAAGATTTAAAGTGCATTAGAAATTTTAAAAAAATTAAATCCTTTGCCGAGGTCAAACGCGCCCCCCTTTACGGAGCCTCGCGCCCCCCCTGGGGGGCCCGCCCCACTATTTGAGAAGCACTGGCCTAAAGTAAGCTTTCTCTTGCTTTCCCCACCCAACATTTCCTCAATAAGAAGAATCATTGGTTCAAAGAATTTTTCTAAATATACGTTCATGCAGTTGCAATTGTATATGCTCTTTTAGAGAGAAGTAATCCTATTGAACCCAATGAACTAATTTCTGAGTTGGCATGTGGAATTGCTTGGTAAAGCATATCTCCACCAATATGCTTCCTCCCAGTCTTCCTTGTTAAAACCATTTCTTTGCAATGGAGGTATTCTAAAGCAACTATACTTGATTTCCTTAATCCTTATTCCCCCCCCCCCCCGGCTTTCCTCCACCCCCTTGTTCTTTTAAATTTCTGTAGAATTATTCCACTGAATATTTCAGCTAGCGATGACAACTTTGCAACTCTGAAAAATCCTCATGAAAATTCACATTTAATTTAAATATTCTTAACTTATTTCTGTCAAGAGATAATTCTAAATGCATTTTGATAATGTATGATGAGCCAGAAGTGCACTGGAACATTTAGAAAGTCTGCAAACTGTAGGGTTCTGTTCCAGACATCATTTGAGATGCATGGATCTGGTCCCTCTGTATCAGTATTCATAAAGATTTAATTCCTCCAACATCCCTGAGCATAATTAGATATGTGGCACCCAAGCATATTAAATGGCACCTAACAAAATGTTACTTTCATTTGCAAATGTATTCCCTTCCCCTCATTCCTCATACAGTAAGTAAGAATTTTCGGTTGGGTTGAAGATAACAGATTGATGACATGTGGTTGTGAATGGCATATCTCTCCATTCCGGATAGTCCCTCGCTGTGCAACTAGCTCAGGAAAGTACAGAAGAGAGTTTCTTCTAGAAACTCGACCTCTAAAGTAGCTTTTTTCATTATCGACTTGTTCGTGACCTCCAGGATTAAAATGAGGATCATGGTGGTCCTTTTTTTTTAAGCTTCTTTCACCTCTGCTGTTTCAGCTTCCCCACCCTATGCTTTGTTGCTGTCATCTGTCTACTTAACTTGTAAAATGCTAAACAAGTTCTGATATTTACCTGTTTATGATTAAATTGCGGAACGATCAGCTTCGTTCTATTCTAAATTAAGGTCTACATTAAATGTCATAGCATTTATCTGTCATAAAATGAGACACCGAGGACCCTAATTTCCTAGGTATTCAATCACTGCCCTACACCATTTCAGAAGCAGCTTGGGAACCAGCTGGCCCACAGTTCACAGCTCTGTGACAGCCCTGAGATGGAATCATAAAAGTCAATTAATCATTAAAGGCTGTTACAAGCGCATATCGAACTGGTCTGGCACAAAATGTTAATCAGCCCCCCTATCAATATAATAAATGTGTGCAAATTGGAAGGATCAATACCCTTTAAGGCCCTAATGAATCAATTCAAGGGCTCTGGGCTGCTCCTTGGGGTCTTGGGAGCATGGCTGCCATGTGGCTGCTACATCTCCAGGCATGCTGCCAACCGAGGTCACCTATCCCAACAGGCGGTTCACTTCAGCAGCAGTTACCACGGTGACAGCATGTCACTGTTGCCCTAGTGTCCTTCTAGGGAAGGTGGAAACCAATGCATCACTGCCTTTGATGGATTTGTCAATAACACTTAGCAGGGGAGGGGAACTGCTCCCATAACATTGGCAGGGCTGCAGTCTCTGAGCAGTGGGTTGGGGTGATTTAATTGTGTGAAGGAAGGTGTGCCTTTGCATACAGGCAGTGACTAAATAGCAGCCATAGGAAGCATGGGGTGCCCACGGAAGGGCTGCTCGCGCAAAGCTTGGGAAATAACAAGAAAGACCGGCGGCAGAAGGGTCTGTTCTAGTGGAACATTAACTAAGTGGCAGCCCCTGTCAGGACTAACCTGGAGAATCTGGGATTAGGAATTTATTATCTACGCCATTGCAATAAATTACTTATGAACAGGATTCGGATTGGGGATTAATCCTCCCGCTTCCCAGAACCTTGCTTGCTTCTTCTATCAGCCAGGAGAGGGAACTGTAAAATAAATGCCATAAGTAGAACAATTCCACTTTTCTCTTTGTTCAAATACTTAGCAGTTTGGTTCCTTTTCACACACTATACCCTGCACCAGTCCATTTCCATGATGGTCATAAAAAATAATCTGTAAAAATTGAAGATAATGGATTATCCAGCTCTGGTTAATTCATTGAATTTGAATACAGGTGAAAACAGAAATAATATTTAGACGGCAGCTCATTTGTGCAGTTGAACAGGTTTGAGCCTGTTTTGGGACAGATTGCTATTCCTCTAAAGGACCAAATGGACTTTCTTCAAGAAGATAGTCTCCCTGGAAGTACAAGTGGCCATGAAAGAGGCCTTCCTAACCAGAGCATCTCTTTTTCAACAAAGCTGATGTTCAGCTATCACTCTGACTAAGGCAAATACTTTACAAAAAAGCTATCACTCCGACTAAGTTATTTGCAGTGGGATTACTGCAGGGGGGTGTCCAAATTTGGGAATTTTAAGATTTGTGGACTTCAACTCCCAGAATTCCTCAGCCAGCTGGCTGGGGAATTCTGGGAGTTGAAGTCCATAAGTCTTAAAGTTCCCAAGTTTGGACACCCCTGAATCAGATATTTTGAACCTTCTAAAAAACATCCAAACAAGGAACCAAAATGCTTTCTATCAGATTATTCTCTATTCTCTTCACTACACAAATTCTCTAAAATTTAAGATCTTTTTAAAGCAGGTGAGATTGGACTAAATTATTTTAGATTGTTTTGGTATATAAGTTTGGATAGATTTTTTCTAGTTTTCTTCTTTACCTAATAAACTGGTTTTTTTATATCTAGATACTTGGGTGAAATATTTTTACAAAGAGGATTTCTTAAAAGTTTTCACATTATTTTTTCTGCATTTCATATATATATATATATATTTACAATAAAGCAGTTGCTCTACCCTCCCTCTCCCCCACCCCTATTTCCATAGAGTTATGCTTAATTGAGAGTCTTAATATTTTTCACTTGAATAAAAGCAGCCTCCAGTACATTTTTTCTTTTCTTTTGTTGAAGGTGGGAAGAAAACTCTAGGATAGAAGTCTATAGAGGTTCTCAGTCATCCAGGTCATGGTTGTCCCAAAGGTGCTTTTTCAGGAGGCAACTGACTTTTATTTTCTTTGAAGATGTTTCACTTCTCATCCAAGAAGCTTCTTCGTCTCTGACTGGATGCTGAAGAACGGAAGGATTTACAGTATATTCCTTGCAGGTGGTCATTTGCATCCTAGGATAGAAGGAATTTGCTAGTAGGGAAAGTTATTCCCACTCCAATTAGTTCAATGAAATATTTCCCAAATACTTACACCATGAAATAAGTGGTTAATTTAAACAAAACACTGAAAGAATATGTATGCACACACACACACACATACACACATTCTTACACTTATCCATAACTGTGGCGTCATCTTTTCAGATACATTTCCATACCTAATCTTGGCACCATCAGTCATGCTCATCTGATCCCCATTGACTGCAAGTTTCCCAGGTACCTACACGGACATAGAAAGTCATCAGGGAATATTGAAAATGATGTTGCTTGCTTACCTTGGCAGCATGGCAGTGATGCTGAACAGTGCTGCAATGGCAAAGACTTTCCAACATTCCCTTCCCCTGGAGCAATGGGTTCTGGCATTGGTTGGTCCATTTTGGCCCTATGATGTGCTGTTTCTCCCAGTTAAAGGTTACAGACACCATAATTTCAGTAGTGTGTGTATACGTGTTTGTAATATATATAACAGCACTAGACTCACATACATTTAAAACACTGAATACAACTGGAAATTTGCTTTAGTGCTTTGGTTTTTCATCTCATTTGCAAACTGGCAGTATAGTGTAATGTGTGCAGCCTTCCCCTTTTGCAGAAAGGCAAGATGGTGAGGCCAAAATACAAGTAAGATGATTAAAAAATCTAAATGCAAGCCAGAAAAAACAAAACCATTCCTTTGAGATTCCTCACTCTCTGTCTCTGTTCCCTCTGTGCCTCTCCTTCCCTCTCTCCCTCTCCCCTCCCATACACACAAACACACACTCCTAATATAATTGAAGCAGCATAACTGAGAGACAGAGAGCGGGGAAGGAAAAGCACGCCTTAGGAAAAGGAAAACCAACTTTCCCCAGGCACTGCCAGTTCAAAATCCCTTGAGCAAATGGAAAAATTGCATCACAGTTTTATTGGAGAATTACAGTAAACCCAGGAGGGTCAATATGTTCAGACCTCAACCCTTGCAGTGTGATTAAACAAAGCAGAACTCAAAGGTAACTTGGCACCTTAACTCTAAACATTTCTAGAGGGTTAGCTTGTACCCACCACTGTGCAAACCAATCAGAGACAAATAATCTATTGGCATCTAAGCAATAGCTAAAGTGGGAGTGGATCTCTATTCAGTGGACAAATGAAGAAGAGTATTTTTTTTTAAAGCAATGCTTTGCAGCTCCTTAATTGATCTGGCATCTTCCTCAGCTCCTTCAGCTATATATGTGAGCAAATCCCAGCCTTCTCATTGTTATTAATTGTATTGCTTTTTAAATATAATGTCACATCACTGCCAGCTAAGCTAATGAAACACTCCCATATCACTACAATGGCAAGAAAGAAAATGTTCTTTTCTTTTTTCCTCCTATGATGTGTTCTTCCAAACCTGTCCGCTAAAGACATTCTGTTAAGACCTTTTCAGAGAGTAATACAAAGAGCATTTCAGGCAGTCCAACATTTCTATTACATGATTATTAAAATGCCTGGGAGGACTAAACAATATGGTATGAATTCAGCTATTGCCAAAGAAAATGCATTATTCTTGCCTTTGATTTTAGGTTAATATCAATGCCCAATTACATTATTGGACTTTCAGATACGGCCTCATATACCAGTTCCTATAAGAGCAGGCACGCAACTCTGTTTAAGAGCAGCACTCTCTAGTTATAATGAGAATCTGAATTATTTATCTCTGTTTAGTCTACAGTAGGTCACTTGACCCCAGTCCCCTTTTTTTTTGTTTTTTGTTCCATGGCTAATCTGGGCATGGCAGAACGGCTCTTTTCACTGCAAATACAATCAGCTGAGCTGTTTCAAAATCAGAGTTCTGGCACTGCATCTCCCATCAACATCAAGCTCTGCAACTTCTTTGATCAGTGGCAATAAAACCTAAAGCTGAAATGGGCAGATTCAGATGTCTGAAATACTGCCACCAATAGGATTGTTCAAGCAAACTGTCAGGCCTGCAGCCGGTTCCTTTTGGGATCTTTGGCCTGCCACATTAATATTCTATTTTACTATGCTGTTTCATGAGTGGAGAATTGGGAAGGGGGATAATAAGGAGTAGAATGTGATGTCGTCAAAATAAAATTCCTTTCTAGAATCCAAGGTCATCGTTTGTCTGTACCTCTTCACCTGACCGGAACTGGATGGGTGGAACTGCCAACATGGCAGTGGAAGATTGGACCATGTGATGGACTTGTGGGTGTGGGGCAAAATCATGAACTTTCAACTGGGTGGGGGAAACCAGAAAGCTCAGATTCGGGTTTTCCCAGATGTGCCAACATGACTCTCTTAATAAATTGGAACTTTGAGCAATACTTTGCTTGGACTCTGTTTTAATTTTGGGTGTTATTTGGAACTTCAAAACTGCCCAATGATGGTTAGTGCTAATACATCACCCTCCAAAAGCATTTGCCTCTTTCTATGGAAAACAAAGTGTTACAGGTCCAACTTGGAACAATAGCATAGCAAGAAAGCACCTCAAAGTGTGAGGCAAATTAAATTCTGACACAAAATGTAATGATACTGACCCACTTTGGTGCATTAGCTCCACATAGCTCCCCTGAATGCCTCCTCACCCATAGTTTCAAAACCAATCAGTTTGTTTGCAGCACATGGAATATTTTTTTCTATGATCACAATATGACTTGGAAAGAGCAGGACAGTATTAATAAAATACCCACCTGATGGAACAATGTGACCAGGGAAATCTATACACCCTAAAAGGCTGGATGACTTATGCCACCATCTGAAAATGTTTTGGTTCATCTAGCTTTGCATCTAGCTTTCTCTTGGATGAATTTCAGCTCGTTCTTCTTTTCTCTTGTTTTTATAGGAAAGAGACTATAAATGTTGCTATATTTCTTATACAGCAGGGGTCTCCAACCTTTGCAACTTTAAGTCTGAAGGACTTCAGCTCCCAGAATTCTCCAGCCAGCTTTGCTGGCTGGAGAAGTCTGGGAGCTGAAGTCCTTCAGACTTAAAGTTGCAAAGGTTGGGGACCCCTGTTATACAGTATCCTTGAGTGAGTTGATAACTTGTAAATCTTTTCCATCGTATTTATATCTCTTATCTCCATCTAAGACCCCATGGGTTGCTCTACAATCTACCGGTATTGAAAGGTTGCCTCTTTGGGGATTCTGTTCTTTTCGTTAAATCTCACCTTAAATTTTGCCTGCCTGTTCTCCCTACCCCTTGTCATCTGATCATGAGTGCCTTATTCATCTACATATGTTTGGGAGAGTTTCTTTAAGACCACGTGGTTTGGATTATTTAAGACAGTAAAGTTGTTTCATTTCTGCGAAGGGAGAATTGATCTCTCTGATGGCATGCTTTGATGAGCCAAGGATCTGTCGCCTATCTGCCAGATTGCTTGTTCATGTTCATATTTTATTGAAGGGCAAACATGGGAAGAAATAGGAGGTGACAGGCTGGATATATACTTTGCATGAAAACCTAATCTGGTTTGTGTGGTTTAGCAAGTTGTGTGAACTCAGCCAATTCTGGTTTATTTACTAAACCCCAGGTAAACAAACTACATTAGTTCAGTATATAAACCAGCTCCTAGGACATTCAACTGATAATTGGTCTTTTCCTCAGTATAAAACCTAAGGATTTGGGAAGTTTTCCTTTCCAAGTTTAAAGTCTGAAAATTGAGTAGTGGCAGCAATAAGTATATAGGAAATGATGCAATTCTATACTGACCTCTGGACACTGAGCTTGTAGATCAGAAAGGTCAGCAGTTTGACGGTTTGAATCCCTAGTTCCACGTAACAGAGTGAGCTCCCGTTACTTGTCCCAGCTTCTGCCAACCTAGCAGTTCGAAAGCATGTAAAAATGCAAGTAGAAAAATAGGAACCACCTTTGGTGGGAAGGTAACAGCATTCCATGCACTTTCAACATTTAGTCATGCCGGCCACATGACCACGGAGGCGTCTTTGGACAGTGCTGGCTCTTCGACTTTGAAATGGAGATGAGCACTGCCCCCTAGAGTTGGGAATGACTAGCACATATGTGTGAGGGAAACCTTTACCTTTACCTTTATACTGGCCTCATTCCCCAAAAGTCAAAACCCTGCTCTGAACCAAAGGACTTTTGAAGCCCATCCCTTTCCTATCAGAAAAGATAACATATGAAAAAAAAAACACTGGCTCAACTATATTTAATTATTATATTATACCCGCTCTGAAAATCCATCCCCTGTCTTTGAACTTAAAACATTTAGTAGCCAGAGAAAAGTATGGCTGTTTTAACCATAACTGTGATTCCAATGTATCATAGATTTTGTGGCTTAGGGTTTCTGTTTTTGAAGTCTTTCCTTTAAAAAAAAAATATCTCTGAATCTTTAGCGACAAGGCAAATTAGAATTCTATATCTAATAATAATTCTGACCTCAAGCTTCAAAAATCATTTTGCATTTAATAAAATCGGTAAAAATTTACTTTCACTTATTTAAAAGCACCTATATCTGAGCAAGATAGGAAAGTGCAGCTTCAGCATGCAGTTTAACAAAACCTCATTTGAAACACTGAAACTTGGTTAACAATCTGAGTGATTTCAGGCACATCTGGGAATATCAAAACACAATTACCTTCAAGCGAAATCCTCATGGTTTTAATTAAACATCCTCATCCTACCAATATTCCCCATGAAACTACAAGGCACTAAAAGAAATGGAAACTGTCTCTTCTTTTACAGTTAAGTCACTTAGAGAGGTCAGTATGCTGTCTAAGCCATAATGTACCAAAGTTATTTCTGAGCCATTTGAGCTTGTAAACAACAACTGATGGCTGAAATGAGAATGGTCCAATTGTGGCTTGTGCAGAAATATGATTTTAAAAAATCAGGGCAGTGTGATATGTGAATCCACTCTACCTTAGATGTATACAGAAATGTAGCCTCTTCTGGAAAGACAGATTTCAATCCTATGAATAGCTTCCTTGGAAATCAATGGAGATGAATATGCTTGGGAAATACTGCTAAAGATAACCACCATGGTGTAATGCTTAAGTTTAGATTGTTATTATTGGGGAAATGGAAGGAAGGAGCAACATGTATCCTTTCTAGCGCTCTATTGTGAAATGTGGAATGTAATTTTAATAAACAAATAAAACAAGACAGGTGTAAATAAATATAATCCTGATTAGGTTAGCTCTATTGATATACAAATCATAACAAAGAATGAAAAATCACATAGATAAAAAAAGCATCAGAAAAGATGAAGGACATTTATATTAATTAAAATAATAATAGCAAATACCAAGCGTTATAAAAATAGGATTTTCTTCAGCATGTTCATCATCTGATTTATTGTATGCACCCAAATGACTGTTTTGGAATTTCAGCTCTGGAATTCTTTGGGGACCCAATGGTATCTTTAGAAGTCACAATGATGTCACAATTATTGCAAGTGTGCAATAGAATATTCATGGAAATGTCACCATTGCATACTTGAATCCTGTTATCTAGTACAAGTATGAAAGTTGTGCCATTCACATGATCACCTTGTCATGCATGTATCATCATCTCTTTCACTTTCACCCATTCCGCAGATGCTTATCTGAAGTTCATTTCTGAAAAAAAGTGTGTAAGTTGTTTATAATGGTGGAATTCTGTTTTTTTCAGGGATTAAGCCTTAATTAGGGATAATTAATTAAAATTAATTAAAAAGAAGCTTGTATTGCACTTGGGTGGTTTATGTCTCATAGTTTTTTACTAGGCCTTGATAACTCAAACAATTAACCTCACCCATATCTTACAATAGAACATGTCCAAAATCATTTTTCTCTTGTGTACCTTAATCAAATCAACCTTTGGATAGTTCTAACTTTAAAAAAAAATGTTTAAAAGCCTGGTGACATCTCATCACCAGCCCAGTCCGTATTTCAGCACAATTCTTTCCTTCTTAAGAAAGAATGAAGATATATTGGTAGTAAAAACAAATCATATTTTTTTAAAATGGAAACAAATGGGTGTGTGCGTGTGCGTGTGTGTATTTTGGCTAGTTGAGCCACAAAGAGAAAGATAGATGATTCAAATCTTATTTGATCTCTTTGTTAATGAACTGACTTCAAATTTTAGTCATATTAAGAGTAGATTCACAACTAACTGATTCTATGAATTTTGATAGGTCTGCATTAAACTGTGCTTGCAAGGTCCTGAAAATACAAGCCAGAGGAAAAGAGGTAGGTAGGTAATAATAAAATGTTTTAGATAAAATTCCCTCTTGAAGCTGTATTATCAGTACATTTTAGGACAATAATTTTAAAGATATGTGTCCATGGTTCATATCATATATCATATCTCACATCACATCTTACATTGTGTTATTATGTTATGAAGGCTGAAGTTCTCCCTTAGGAACAGATTCTATTGAGACAATGAGATTTACACCCATGTATAATTGATGGCAGGAGTGCACAGGAAATCTGCATAGAAAACTACCATCATAAATTTTGGATTATAGTAGGCTGTGAAGATAACGGTAACTGGGACAGCTCAAGAATACATAATATAGTGAAATTTAAAAAAAAGAAAGGTAGTTTTGTTGGTTGTAAGAAAAAAGGATCACAAATCCATACCAGGATTTTTTTTTTTTTATTAGCCAACTCCAAGTTCACAAAGAGTGCAAGCTTTCGGTATCTTTGGAACATATAGTCTGATGAACTGATATGAAAAAAAATATCAAAATTTTGCACAGGCAGTGCTGGGAGAATCCTGAGCAGCTACAATAAAAGTATTGCCCTAATTTGGATAACAGGATAAATTCTAGTAGGACACATATATTTTAAAATCAAAGTTTGCTCTGAATTTTCCAGCTATAATATGAGCCAGGTGTCCTTCAGGCTATGCAGCTGAATGACAGATTTACACAGCAGCCGACAGATCCTGGCCCAGCCTTCTTCCTTTCTCTCAGTCTTCAAAGGGGCTGCCTCCACTGTCTTCTTTCTTTGTTTTCTATCTTTAAAAATTCCACCTGGACAGTGACCTACATCTTCCAGTTAATAATATAATTATTTCATTAATATAAATGGAATTTAAAGCAAGACACTTTTAAACTATAAAGGCATCTGAAGGTGGAAGAAGTGGAGATTCTTAGGTAACATCAAGACATGATCAATCAGCACCATGGACAGCTTGCTTCTGGTTCAATTTTGCAAAACCCGTTTTGCTGTTACCTAAATTTGCTCCTTCTCTATTATGTCATAACACACTTGGTCCTGGAAGAAGAGGCCTATTTGGACAGAGTAATGTGACATTTCTAAGCTAGGCTTTGCTGATCTAAAAATATTTAGGTGACTCTTCAGCTACAGATTCAGGTAAAACTTAATCTGAAACCCGGTAGGTCAAATCATAACAAAGAAGTGAATGAACTTCCATGGAAAAGCTGAGCTGCTCAGATTTAATAATCTTATTTGATTAACCTGTAACTGAGTTGCTAAATTTAGTAGGAAAATGAGGTATCTTTATATGAGAAAAGGAATTGAGGACTCTTTGTAGTGTATTATTGAAGTTATGGTTGGCCACAGTTGAAGTACAAAGCACTTCATGATAACAATTGGTGGGATGGATAAAGTCACAGAAGTCAATAGGAATTTCTGCCAAGTACTTTTAATTAAGATTGCAAAATTTTAATCAGGATTACAAAATGCCTCATGGCTGAGATTTTGATGATGGGAAGGTAGCAATTGCTGGCTGAAGTTCTAAAATAAGAATACAATTACAAATCTGTTTAGTATGTTGTTGTATGTTTTTTAAATTTCCTGTGCGCCGCCCTGGGTCCTTTGCGGAGAAGGGCGGGATATAAATGTAATAAAATAAATAAATAAATAAATAGTGTCATGTGCAGATTAACTGCTATTTCAAAGTCTGCCCTGAATGCTTTTTACTTCTTGTCTATGTACAGTGTCCTAATGAAAGATACTTTTAAAAACTCAGATGATAAGGTTGTGCAGCAAAACAGGCCTATTGAAGAAACAGAGTGAATTATTTGCATCCTTGGAAGGATCTCAAGCCTGCTAAAGTAAGAAATAACCATAGAGTAGAACTGGAGTTTTTCCCCCAAACCTGGCAACTTTAGATTGTCTGGACGTCAACTCAACTGAATTTTAGCATTTGAAGTCCAAACATCTTAAAATTGCCAAGTTGAAAAACTCTAGAATGGGGTGTCAAACTCGCAGACCGTGGGCCGGATGGTTCATGTGCTGGCCCTGCTCCCGCCTGGTTTAGCAAGGGGGGAGGGGAGTCCTGATACTCACGAGACACCACCATGGTAACATGTGTTTGACACCCCTGTTCTAGAGTCAAAGAACTGTTTTCCAAATAGCCTAATGGGGACAGATTGCAACAGAATGTTACATAATTCATTTTCTCAGAATGGACATGGGGAAATGAATAAAATAAAGAAAGAAGTTGAAATAACCTAAAAGACCACCTGGCCGGTTAGCCTTCTGAATCACTTTGCATTGCAAAATTGTGTGGATATTCTTATTAACCAGCATCTAGTCTGACAGGTAAAAACATTTCCTGAATTTTGTTTATTCCCAATGTGCAATTTGAGTTCAGCTTCTCTCCCATCTGCCACATAGTAGTGTCAGGTTCTGTTTTATTCTACATCAGGGGTGTCAAACTCACATCGTTACGGTGGCATCACATGACGTATCGGGACTTTTGCCCCCTTTACTAAACCGGGTGTGGGCGTGGCCAGTGCATGACGCATTGGGCACATGGGCCAGAGGTTTGACAGCCCTGTTCTACACTGTACACAAAGCATACTGATTCCTTCTGTCTGTAAAAGAAAGTTCAGGTTAGGTTCCTTTGTTTTCCTAATAGTAATTATGCCACCCAGATCCAGGTTAAAAGAGAAGTGGTGGAAATGGCTTTGAAGAAGTTCCTTGTTCCAATAACTTATTCCATGGCTTTCAGTTTTTACTTTTTGAGCTCCTCACAGTGAACACCTTGTATTAAGCTTTTTTTGTTTTGTTTATTGGGGAAGCTTGGAGAGTCTAGGCCACTGTTTCCCAACCTTTTTTGGCTATACCCCACCTAAGCATCTTTAAAATCCTGATGCCCCCCCCCCCCCGGTGACATATAATTCTTACTTTACTCAAAAAGTTTACTCACATGGAGGGAGCCTAAAAGGCCATTAACTTGGTTTAAACAAGGTTCAAATTGCCCCCATTAAAAACCAAATTGCCCTCCCTGTGGGGCGTGGGGCCCATGTTGGGAACCACTGGGCTAGGCACTCATTGGTTTCTTAAGATCACCTGTTTCTGATGACTTTCTCACCTGCCATGCCCTCCGTGACTCTTGGAAGGCCCCGTTAAAAATTGATATGCTCTTGGTTTAAAACAACTTTTAATCTCTTTTTCTTTAAAAGTAGTACTAAGTAGTTGTTATAGCTCAGTGCTGGCAATTTATATTCTGCTCTACTTTATCTTCTGTGCATATTTTTCCTGTAGGTTCTCCTTCTGCACTTATCTAATTTATATTTCAATCCCCAGTATTCTCCAGCCAGCCTGAGGAATTCTGGGAGTTTAAGTCCACAAGTTTGAAAAAACACTGATTTAGATTATCTTTTAATATGATCTCAGTTTGTTCTAAGCGTGACAAGGATTCCCTAATGTTTATTTCCTCACTTTGTATTTTGTGTTAGCTAATGGTTTGTCCCTTATTCAGATTTGATTGCTCACATGATCATTCCTGTTAGGATATTCAGCCTTATATTGGGTTGACAATATATATGAGCCTATGTTCTTAAGGAGTTATGTAGCTTTAAGAACTAAGTATAATTTGATTGGCTGTAATTATACAGCTCTACTATAAAGGAAGCTCAGGAACACAAGCTCATTCCCTGTTTGATCCCTGTTCGATTCCTTGTGATCCTGTGTTTTCCTGATTGCCGTTTGAGAAGTTGAAGAAGAAGGAGGAGGTTTAGTTTGCATCACTGTGAGATAAACTCTGTTTGATGTAGGACTGTTATCATTGTTTGAGAAGTTAGTCAGAAGAAGCATTTTAGTTGCTACAAAGTAAAGACTATTTATTTTCTTACTAACACTGTTTTACAGTTTGTATGTGGTTTACAACAACGTATCTCTTTACTGTCCGGTGAATTACACTATTCCACATTTATTTGCTAACACTGGTTAAGGGACCAGAGTTTTAATACTGGTTCTGAACCCAGAGTTGCTAACAATCCCATTATTTCCCTTAGTTTTTTTCTACCCCTTCTCAATATTCATCCACAATTTTTGTATTTTCTGGATTGTGTATTTTGAGAAATAGGACAAACAGCTCCTTTTGTTTTAATCAGAGGAAGCAATTTTTAAAAAATAATTCAGTTTTTTAAAAACAGAACAGAACAAAATAAAAGCTTCTCATAGTTGGATACATCTTCCCCATCTACCTTCATGTTGTTGAATAGAGAAGGAATCATTTGGTTCCCATCTTTCCATCTCTATTCTGCCACTGTTTATATACATAAGATGGTTAAAGCTGGAATTATCAAAGGCTGCTGGGATGTGTCCATGGATGTGTTCAGAATTTAGGAAATGAAGCAAGTGAACTATTTTCTTTGCATTCCTCTAACTTGTAAGGATCCCTCTAGCTTGTAGACTGCTATGTTTTTGTATACCATCTGCATCCACTTTGAGGTCTTACATGGGATATTTATTAAGGTGCAAGCAATTCCTTTAGTTCAGATTGAACAGAGTATACAATACATGAGTCTGATGTTTTCAAAAGCAGTCCTTGACATGAAATTAGCTGCCTGACCTTTCAAAATCAACCTATTGAATATATGTTTCTTTTTCTTGGACTGAATCTTCTCAGGGAAGAGGATTTTTGCTATTTCACTTGTATATATAAAAGTAGATATCTGCAGATATACAAATATGAGC
This sequence comes from Rhabdophis nuchalis, assembly GCA_039707465.1. NCBI lineage: Eukaryota > Metazoa > Chordata > Lepidosauria > Squamata > Natricidae > Rhabdophis > Rhabdophis nuchalis. The sequence continues at coordinate 32,901,576 of CM077651.1, read as the reverse complement.
GTGAGAAACAGAGTGGGACAATGCAGGGTGGGTGGGTGGTGGAGAAGTGACCACTATGTGGCAGTACCAAATAAGAGCCATAAGAGATATACTTTCCCCACTCTCCATATCTGGTTCTGTTTGATCTTGGTTAACTCTTCCTGTAGCACAACCATCCCTTGATAGAAAAATAACACCTCTTCCTGTTATAACTTAGCCCAGGTTAATACAGTATCCTATCTTGTTGTCTCATTCCATTAAGAAGTAGTGACTTTGTTTTATCTGGTTTAAACTCCTGAAACAAACTTCAAAAATGTGACATCAATGGGTCGCAAAAAAAAACAGTGACTCAAGGAGAACATTTCAAAATTTTAATTGAATGGAAAAAACCATCTAGTGAACCTTAAAACTTACATTGAAAGAAAAATAGAAAAAATATCCTACCATCCTTGCAGCAAACCCCAAACTGCCAATGAGAATTTTCAGAACGTTTCAGATTTTCCCCTTGTCAAATCATAATCTATATCAAGATGTGGCACAGAAGCATATATTTTCCTATAAGATGTGGAAAAGTAACCAAAAATGTGTATAACTTGATATACCATATTCTGAAGTCCATGGAACTTTAATTCCAAGATAAGTGTTGTGGCCAACCAGTGACCAGAGGAGCTGGCAGCAGATTCGGACAGTGAGGAGGAACATGGGGCCAGTCCTGGAGTCTGGGGAAGGCTCTGATGAGGGCTCTGTGTCGAAGGCAGAGATGGGGCCAGAGCCGCATGCCAGTTATCAGCTTCCTTTAGAGTCAGACATCAGTGAGGCAGACAAACAGCTGGAGCCTGTTCCCAGGGTGCATATGCGCAGAGTTGCCAGAGGAAAGGAACAGCTAAAGAACAGAGGTAGAGTTGAGAGTAAGGCCACAGGTGGATGATGAATGGCCCTTCCCAGAGGAAATAAAAAAGGAGCAGAAGGGAAGTGGAGTTTTCAGGAGACAATTCCTTCGCTTCATTGGTTCCAAGATTCCTTGCCAAGTTTTGCAGATATTGGCCTGTCAGCATCCCACGCCAGATAAGGTCTGTGACTGTAAATCCTCCCTTGAAAGAAGTTGCTGGATATGAATGAGCAGAATTCACGGTAAATTAATTAATAAAATTAATAAAAGGGGTTTTTGTCAGGACAAGGAGTTTGCTTCATGCTCTCGGGAAGCCTAGATTAGAACAATAAGCAGGAAAAACAAGTGTCCATTTAAGCATTGAAAAATGTTGTTAATTTTGCCCTTTGCAATCAACATCATTGACATGCAACAGTGGTGGTGGTAGTGTGTGTAGAACATTTATCTTTTTTCAGATTTCTCATTTTAGACTTTCACAAGTCTGCTGCCTGAGTGTGTGGAAAATCAGAATGAGATGGACAGCAAGATAGTTTGGTTAAAAAGATCCCCTGACTTACATAAAAAATTATTTGTCTCACTAAAGTTGTTTTTTTATCATCGCAGTGACAATAATGCCTGCTCGTCTCTCTAGTTTTATACAAGTGATTGGCTTTTAATTCATTCACAAGATGATATCTTTAGGAGAAGGCAGGTCTGCCTTTTTCCCCAAAAACAAAACAATGCAGATTTCCTATTGCTTTAGAATTCCAAATGTGATCACATTAAAATAGCTGCAGAGATGATTTGGAGCTAAATTCACTGGAGGGTGGGGGGGAGCGGAGGGAAAGAAGTAATTAATTGGTGCAATGCACAAAAGAATTTTAAAAAACCCCACTAAACTCACACAGCTTTAATTATAAGTGATTGTTCTCAAATCCTTGCCCATCAAAAGTTCTATATTTTGGAACTGTCTACCTAAGTTGATTCAGTTCCTGATGAGTTGGGGCCTCCAATTCCTAGACTTCACAGCTGATGTGGTCATGAGAAATGATGGGAATGGACTGCATTACAGGAGGACTGTATTAATCCTCTTTATTATTCTAGTTATACTGTCCGTTTCTTTCAAAATAACGCTTGTCTACTAGGTGTGCCTGTAACACGAGCTGTCATATGAGGTAAAAGGAGAAAAAAAAGACATTTTTCTGAAAGACTTTACAGTTTAACAAAACAAGATTCTATGTAGGAATCTAGTACATAAAATAATAATAAGGTCTTATTCTGGGATCAACATGGCTAATATTTCCAATTTGGCAAGATTAGTCTCTTTTCCATCCCATAACCCCTAACACAGTTTAGGCATTGACAGAATCCCAGTTGCTGTTAATTATCCCATTCTAACCTGCTGTATCTGGCTTTCCTGCTTGCCAGAACTTGGTGTGAAAAGCAAACATTGCCATGCCCATGCTGGGCTCTTGTCTTTTTGGAAGGTGGACTGTGGAGAATGTATATTTCGGCAGAGCTTCTACCCTCTCTGACATCAGTTCTCAAAAGAAGGAAGGCAAAATCCACAAAGCACTAGACTAGTGTTTCTCAACCTTGTCAACGTGAAGATGTCTGGAGTTGAAGTCCAGACATCTTCAAGTTGACAAGGTTGAGAAACACCGCACTAGACAATATAGCAAAGTCTGTGGTATTAATGGTTGATGGTAAAGGACAAGGATCTTTCATAAATCACAGTGTTTTATTGTCCAATAAAACACTCCATTTGTGAGTGTGCGTGCTTTTAAATCAATGTTGACTTTTGATGACTGCCTGGACTAGCCCCTGAAGTTTTCCTGGCAAGTTTTTGGGAAGAGGTTTGCCATTGCCTGCTTCCTCGGAATGACAAAGAATGACTAGTCCAAGGCCACCTAGTTTGCTTAATAATAATGACTATGCTTAAGGTGGCACTACAACTCATGGTCTCTTGGGGTAATGGTATGTGGGAATGAGAAATTGGATCCAGAGATGCTGCTTAGGGAATAGATAAATATGAGATAGCATCAGAGGTGCGTTCCTGCCAGTTCTAACCTCTTCTATAGAAGAGGTTTCACAAATCTACAGTGCTGTTTAGAACCGGTTCCGGCTCCCTCCCCCCGCCCATCCGCCCATCATCAAGATGAAGAACGAGAGGAGGAATTCTGGGAATCGAAGTCCACAAGTCTTAAAGCTGTCAAGTTTGAACACCGCTGAGATTTTTTTTTCTAAAGGGTTAGGGGTGCAAGGGTCTTGTAACTTGACAGCTTTAAGACTTGCGTGCTTCAAATGCCAGAGTTGTGGTTGCTAAGCAAGAGTGTTATTGAGTTTCATCACATTTTACAAGTTGGCCATGCCCACCCAATCACATGGCCAGCAAGTGACTCGCACTCAGTCACATGGCTGGCAAGCCACTCCCACAAAGCAGGCCACACCTACAGAAGAGGTTCTAAAAAAATTGAAACCCACCACTGGATAGCATAGTCTTCAGTTGGATGTCTATGGAGATTCCCAGTCATCCAGGTCATAAAGGTGCTTTTTCAAGAGGCAAGATTAGTCCAGTTGCCTCTTGAAAAAGCACCTTTAGGTGTTCAGTTGAGTAGTGTGTGGGGAAAAAAAGAGGTTGTCTTCAGCCAGTTCACACCGGATTGAACAAACCAGTAGGAGAAATTAGCGACCTCTGGCTGGCTCCGCCCATTGCCTTGTCACCTCATCGCCACTTGCTCTCTCTGCCTGCCTGCTTGATGCTGGAAAAATGGGACTGGCGAAGAGAGCACGGGCGGCATGCAGGAGGAGATCCTTTGACAGATTAGGCCAAGCCTGAGCAGAAAATAGGTAGATACAGTAGGTAGAAAATCAATTTTTTTCTACCGGGTTCTGTGAGCATCGCTTGGTGTGACTGAGTGGGTGTGGCCATGAGTGACATTGAGTTGGCCATGCCCACCCAGTCACATGACCCCACCACCAAGCAACGCCCACAGAACTGGTAGTAAAATACTTGACTCTCATCACTGGGGCAAACTGCTCAGAAGAGAGCCTTTTTAATTTTCTGAGGGTAAAGGAGATGGTGAGAGAATTATACTTTCAGGTTTCAAGGTTCTGTTAATGTACTTATCATAATGTAAAATTAGCTCAACTACTCATATTTCCTGTCTGGTTTACATGATAAGGCTGTCAGTGGTTTCTAGGCTGATGCTTTAAGCATTGCACCAAACTGGCTCTCCACATTTCATATTGAAAACAATATAGGTAACCTTCAACCTATGTCCACAATTGAGCCCAAAATTTCTGTTGTTAAGTGAGACGTTTGTTAAGTACGTTTTGCCCCATTTTACAACCTTTCTTGCCTCAGTTGTTAAGTGAATCACTGCAGTTGATATGTTAGTAACCCGGTCGTTCAGTGAATCTAGCTTTCCCATTGACTTTACTCGTCAGAAGATCACAGAAAACGCTCACATGTCCTTGGGACACAGCAACAGTCATAAACAGGAGACAGTTGCCAAGCAGCTGAATTCTGATCACATTATCATGGGGATGCTGCGAAGGCTGTCATTGTGAAGAATGGTCGTAAGTCTCTTTTTTCAGTGCCATTGCAACTTTGAACAGCCACTGAATGAATTGTTGTAAGTCGAGGATGGCCTGTACAGCATTTATTTTGGGAAAACTGACAGTAATATTTCTCCTCAGAACAGAAATTGTCCAAATCTCCACGTCCACCTTGTCAGTTTAAGCAAAACATTTATGAAACTACATTTGGTCCAGTGGTGGATTTCTGCAGGCTCGCACCTACTTGCGAGAGCCGGTTGGTGAAATTTAGAGAACCGGTGAGAGGGGGTTCCACCGGCGTACCTGGAAGTAAATCTGGCCCGCCGCTGCCAGTGACCCAACGGGAAGGGAAGGGAAGGGAAGGAAAGGGAAGGAAGAAAGGAAAGAAAGAAAGAAAGAAAGAAAGAAAGAAAGAAAGAAAGAAAGAAAGAAAGAAAGAAAGAAAGAAAGAAAGAAAGAATTTATCATCACAATTGAGTCCAAAATTTTGGTTGCTAAGCAAGAGCGTTGTTAAATGAGTTTCACCACATTTTAAAAGGTGGCCACTCCCACCCTGTCACATGACTGCCAAGCCACGCCCACAAAATAGGCCACACCTACAGAGTAGGTTCTAAAAAATTTGAAACCCACCACTGATTTGGTCCCTTCTATTGGAACGTGAGAAAGATCGAGCCATCTAGAAAAAGAAATGTGTGAAAAACTCTAACATTTTTCTGAGCATTGATGAGCTCATGGTCTATTAACATATGATCTGCTTTCAATCTGCAGTTTAAAAGTAGATTGTAACAATTTATATGAAACTAAAATTAAGATATTGATATTGAAGAAAAGAATTAGTTTTCATTACATTTCCTAGGCTCCTTCATATTATTCCCCAGAAGTAGTAGACTATGTAATTCTTTTAATTTTCCTTGTTTCAATGAACAATAATAGATTCAGTTTATTGCAATCATAGAGTCACTATGAGCATTTATCAAGATTCCCTGAGGCTCAGACAATAGTTTTTGTGGGCTTGAAATGCTACCAGGCAAGAAAAAGAACTGGGAAATCACCTTTCCCACTTCCTTTTGCCAACATTTCTCTAGAGTCAGCCTGTTAGATTGGATCCAGATTTAGTCAGGTTTAGGGTTAGGGTTACTCACTGAAATCAGAGGGCCTTGACTTTATTCATCGCTAAATTAATTTACTTAGAATAAGAATAGAATAATTTAATTTGTAAACCCCTCTCTCTCCCCGAAGGGACCCGAGGCGGTGCACAGGGAATTAAAAACATACAAAACATAAACAATTCTAATCATTAAACTACAATTAAATCTAACCCTGCGCTAAAATCCCAAAAACCTAAAACTCAATTCCCTTAAAAACCCTATAAAACAATTTAAATATTCAGACTGCGGCAGATGGGGAACTTAGGCCAGGCCGGCCTTACTTAGAATCCTTACTGTACCGCTTGTTAATATATACCAATATTATCATCGTTGTAACATAGTTTGGGTTGGGAATGATGTACTTCACAAATCATGGCTTGTTTAATGCCAGTGAATCCATGGCAAAGTATGTCTAGCTACAGTCAGAGAACATCTATTTCGTTATTTTAATGCTTTCTACAGAATTACAGATTCCTCATATTCTATGCTGTCCTTGATGACCCCACATTGTAATCTGACTTCAGTGTATCATATATCTTGAATTCAGTCTTCATAGGAACGTCACTCATGTTTACAGCTCTGTGTGGCATCTTTAAGCATTCCCTTGCATTTTGTCAGACAAATATGAATAATCTGACATCTTTCTTGTGCTACAGTGGAGCTGAGCCAGTTCCTATTAAACTCAATGAAATAAGTACGGGGAGGAAGAATGACAAGGAATTCGCTACTGTATGTAGCAGACAAATGGCAGAACTGTGTTGACTCTGTAGTCTGGATCAGACTTTCAGCTGATGTAAAAATACACCATCAGTAACCTTTTTGACCTCTCCTAATTAGCAGTAGCTCCCTGCACCTAAAGCTCTTAACTTCTCCATCATTTCCAATGAGAACCACATGCTTCAAAACAAAAGCTATCCCTACACATCAAATTAAATTATTTTTTTCTCCTCCCTTTTTTTTAAATCTTATGAATACATTTAACTTGAAAGGGATAGCCAGGAAGAACCAAGGCTCCTTCATTACCACTTTCATGGTTATGTGGATAGGACTTTAAATTACACAACATGTTAGTGTACGTGTTGCTTCCAGATACCCTTGTAATTATCGCAGGCAACTTTTCAAGACAGCACATTGGCTATGAAGAAACTCTAGGGCAGGGGTATCAAACTTGCATTCTCACGGCGGCATCAGGTGACATATTTATTTATTTATTTATTTATTTATTTATTGAATGTATATTGCCACCTGATCGCCCGTGGCGACTCAAGGCGGTTTATAGAATATACAATCACATTTAAAACAATAAAAACTAACAAAAAGAATCAAATAAATTAATATAGTACAGTATAACAAAATCACCCCCCCCCCCCATCTCCCATCCACCCCCGCTCCAGCGACAGAAGATCACATGAGCCATTTAATGGGCCCCATCCAGCTCTGGATTCCCCAGGCATGCTGGCAGAACCAGGTCTTCAGCGCCTTCCGGAAGAGTATTAGAGTGGGGACTGTGATGTTCCAGAGAAAGAGAGAGCCACCATGGAAAAGGCTCTTCATTTGGGTCCCACCAGGTGTATCTCCCTCGGGTATGGGACCAGCAACATTCCCTGCCTCCCCGCTTGGATGGTGACCGGCAAGAGACGGTCCTTCAGATAACCTGGTATTGCAACTTTTCCCCCCTTCGCTAAACTAGGCATGGGTATGGCCAGCACATGACGCATCCAACCCATTGTTTAGGAACAATGCTCTGCTTTAAATGTTCTCAAAAATGATAGCTAAACTCTTCAGAGATTGGAATAAATTTGAAATTTACACACTTCTCAGCCATGGTGTGCAATAGTGGTAGGAGAAACGTAATTCATTTTCTAAGAGCTCCATCCTGGTTCTTTGTAGGATGACATAATGTTCTGCAGAAATCTGCCTTGCAATTTCTCAAAAGTTGAATTCCCTATGAAAGAGATTTCATTTTTTTTTCAAATTTCTCTTTTGCTATCAGAATAATCAAGAACTTATTTTGGCTTTCTTTATTGCTGAATATCATATCGGACATTAATACAATTGAGCGAGTCCCGAGAAGAGTCTTCTAATTCTCTGTTCGCAACAGAATACTTTATGCCAGGGGTCCCCAACCTTTGCAACTTTAAGTCTGAAGGATTTCAGCTCCCAGAATTCTCCAGCCAGCTTTGCTGGCTGGAGAAGTCTAGGAGCTGAAGTCCTTCAGACTTAAAGTTGCAAAGGTTGGGGACCCCTGCTTTATGCCACCAGACTTAAAATTTTGGGCTTGGACAACCTAGAGCTATGCCGCCTATGGTCTGATCTAAGCATAGTACACAAAATTATCTGCTACAATGTCCTACCTGTCAAGGACTACTTCAGCTTCAACCACAACAATTCACGAGCACACAATAGATACAAACTTAAGGTAAACGGCTCCAAACGCAATTGCAGAAAATACGACTTCAGCAACAGAGTGGTCAGTGCCTGGAATGCATTACATGACACTGTGGTTTCTTCTCCAAACCCCTAAACTTTAACTTAGACCAGGGGTCTCAAACTCAATTTACCTGGGGGCCGCTGGAGGCAGAGGCTGGGTGAGGCTGGGCCGCATAAGGGATTCCACAAACACATTGTTAAAAAAATATTCTCAAATGTCATTATAATATTATACTTTCATATCACGGTGGGGGCCACAAGATACCATCCTGCGGGGCGTAATTGGCCCGCGGACCGCGAGAATGAGACCTCTGCCTTAGACTGTCTACTGTCGACCTCACCCCATTCCTAAGAGGTCTGTAAGGGGGTGTGCATAAGTTCACCAACATGCCCACTCTCCCTGTCCTAATGTTCCCCTTTTATTCGTATCCATTTCATGTATTCAAATCATGCTTATACTTATATATGTCATCTAATACAGGGGTCTCCAACCTTTGCAACTTTAAGTCTGAAGGACTTCAGCTCCCAAAAGCTGGCTGGAGAATTCTGGGAGCTGAAGTCCTTCAGACGTAAAGTTGCAAAGGTTGGAGACCCCTGATCTAATACATGCTTGAGTAAATAAATAAATAAAATAAAAAATGAATATGACAGAGCAAGGTGCTCCTGATTTCTTGCTGCTGGTATATATCCATCCCTCATACTGGGTTTTCCCTAGATGCATGTGTTTTACATAACTGAAAAAGAAAGAAAGTAACCCCAATAAGATGATTACCCTTCTGATGCTTTCCCTTGGAATATAAAACACACATGGAAACCAGGAAAAACCTGTGGACAGCAGAGAAGATTATTATACAATAAAAGACATGTTATTTACATACACCCCTTGGCCACTTCATAATTAAATAAATGCAGGAAAACCACATGCCACCCATGAGAATTTCTTTGAAAATTTCTAAAGCAAATTCTTTTAAAACAAATTAAATGCAAATTAAGGGGAGGAGTGGGGGAATATAGAACTTTCATGCACAGCACTAAACTGACACACATGATGATACTTCCACAGGCATAGTCATGATTGTGTTGATCCTATTAATTATATTGTGGTTTAACTGAGCCTGTCCCTTTCTTTTGCATCAGCTGAAATGGAAAGTCAGCTGAAAAATTGAGCACTTTCCAAATGGGATATTGGATGAGGAGATACCTGTCTAACCTTAGAGGCGAAGAGTTATTAAATTTGTGTGTGTTTGTTTAGTGATGAAGATTGTAAGTCATATGTATGTATGTATGTATCTATGTATGTATTTTCTTTCGTTTCCTTCCTTCCTTCCTTCCTTCCTTCCTTCCTTCCTTCCTTCCTTCCTTCCTTCCTTCCTTCCTTCCTCTTTCTCTAAGTTTAGTTTGTATTAAAGTTTACTATTATAATTAAAATTCCTAATACATTTATATTTGAGAGAAAACTGAACTGTTTCCCCTTTCTTATACAAACAGGATCTAAGCAGAAGAAAAGGTCTTGAATTGGCTATACATTATATTGCCAAATGAATTTGCTCACCCATCCAAATAATCAGAATCAGGTGTTCTAATCACTTCCATGGCCACAGGTATATAAAATCAAGTACCTAGGCATGCAGGCTGTTTGTACAAACATTTGTGAAAGAACGGGTCGTTCTCAGGAGCTCAGCGTGGAACTGTGAGAGGATGCCACCTGTGCAACAAATCCAGTCGTGAAATGTCCTCACGCCTAAATATCCCACAATCAACTGTCAGCTGTATTATACGAATGGGGAAGTGTTTGTGAATGACAGCAACACAGCCATGAAGTGGTAGGCCACGTAAAATGACAGAACGGGGTCAGCGGATGCTGAGGTGCATAGTGCGAAGAGGTTGCCAACGTTCTGCAGAGTCAAAACTTCAGATTAGCTCAAGAACAGTGGGCAGTGGACCGACATCATATTGAATCCTATAGATTAGGAATGGGATGTCACTTAATAATAATAATAATAATAATAATAATAATAATAATAATAATAATAATAATAATAATAATAATACTACATTTTATTTATAACCCGCTCTCTCTCCCCAAAGGGACTCGAGGCGGGGCACAGGAAAATTAAAAACAATAGACACAAACAGAGTACAAAATTTAAAATCACAATTAAACATATCCTGTGCTAAAAACATCTATAAAAACTAAAAACTGTCCCTAAAACCCCTTAACACTATAAATTAATTAAAATTACCCTAGGCCAGCCAAACGGCTGTAAGTTCATATGGGAGTAAAGGCAGGTGAGCGAATACTTTTGGCAATATAGTGTATATGGTGGAAAGACAATGGCTAAGCAACATATTTGTAAGAAATGATCTCTTAATTGAATCAACTGGGAAGTTGTTTCTCATCCATCTGGCCAGATCATTTAAATCAGGGTTTTTCAAACTTGGCAACTTTGAGAGCTATGGACTTCAATTCCCAGAATTTGCCAGCCAGAAAACTAGACTTTTAAAAGTTGCCAAGTTTGAGAAACCCTGATTTAAAGCAAAAACCAATAATTTTCACTATAGATTGGTTTTAACAATTAAGGAAGTGTTCAAATAGTAGGAATGCTATCCTGGATATATTTCTTGACTGATGACAATGTACTACCGATATGTACTGAAACTAACATTAAAGAGCTGAACACAATAATCCTGATCTTCAGTTGTATCACTGATGGATTCCAAATTACAATATAACATTGCCATTGCAGTTTTTTGTTACAGATTATGAAGAAATCACAAAGGTGCCTTGTTAGAAGATTATCCTAAACCATCTGCAACATAGCACCCCTCCCCAACCCAATTCTTCTTGTTTTTCACAAAATAATAAATTGATAAAATGGAAAAATCCCATTTGACCATCCTATTAGTGTGCCAAAACAATTATCAGAATTTGTTTTATGCTCACAAGTGACAAATAAAAGCTACCAAAATAGCATAAATATTTCTGTTTAATCTGGCCATCTGGTTATGTGAATATTGGCTCCCACTCCAAGATTTTCAAATAAGCTGTACTGTATTTTAATTTTGTATTCTCTTATTTATTCAGTATTATTTTGGTCTTTGAACATCTTTTATAAGATACTCCATTCCAAAATACTTAACAGGGATATCAAATTACTCTCTTATTACTCAAGAGTTTTGTCAGGGTTCCAAGTAACACCCCCAATGAAAGAAGACTCTGAGGCTTGAGTTTCCTCAAAGTTCCATTTTATTAGAGATGTCATATTGGCACGTTTCTGGGAAAATGTGAATCTGAAAGTTTCCAGGTTTTCCCCACCCAAAAGAAAGTTCAACTCCCGGCCCAGCACCCACATGCCCATCACATGATCCAATCAGGCACCATCCAAAACTGGAGATGCCTCCAGTTACATCATCACAGTTGCAGGGTAAGATGTCCTTGGCTCTCTGAGAAAAGAATGTTATTTTAACTACATATCAACCATGCTCTATAGAAAATCCGCAGTAGAAAATGTCATCAAGATCAGAACCATCTGAACCTCAGGGAATAGGCTGCTTCATAAGACTGGTGCCACAACAGAGAAACCACAATTCCTTGGAGCAACTCTAAAAATGATAAACAGCAAAAATGATACACCTGGGACTCATCATATAAGCATATAAAACAGTATCGTTGGATGATCATACCATGATACACCTCAAATTGTATACCCTGCTGCATTCTGGATCAGATGCAGAGTTCAAGCGCTCTTCAAGGATAGCTCTATGTAGAGTCCATTGTAATAGTCCAAACAGAAGGTGATTAAGACTTAAGCGTCCTAATCCAGCAATGGGCACAATAAGCACAAAAGATGGATTTGTACAAAGGCCCTCTTAGGTACACTTCCAACTTGCTCCTTTAGAAGGAACCATGAGCCCAAGAGGATCCTCCAGATGTGCGCAAAAACTCTGGAGGAGTGTTATCCCATTCAGAGTCAAAGGTTACTTCTCCAATTCTGGAAGGCCCTAAATCCCACAGGAGTTGTGCATGTTTTATTTGACTAGACCCAGGATTTGATGTACTGGCTGCTGAGACTCTTCACCCCTCTGATAACTATCCATAGCAATTGATTTGAGATGTGAAAAATGGGCCAAATAAGTTATCTTTCATTGTTTATGATGCTTAGAATCACTTTTGTCCTTGAAAAAGATGCCCAGAAACTCTAAAATTCATGCATTTTGGATTCAACCAATTTTGCCTTCATACGCTTAAACAGAACCCATTCCAGTTTTAGAAGTCTTGTGAAACATTAATTCATTATCTGTTTAAAAAAAACAACAACAAACCAAACAAAACAAACCTTCAATAAGTGACACTTTGGATCTTATTAAAATGTTCAGTTAATTTACCAATTCACTTCAGGCATTTTGCAAGCTGTGAAAACAGAAGTGTTTTAAAGATAACAAATGCTGTATGATTGTTAATGAAGTCTATATGCATATATGCTTCTGACGTGGATAGGGCATGTATATATAAGGTCGCACTTATATGTGATCTTGGTAAATTGATTTCCCACTATCAAATAAAGGAATAATAATAGGCTCCCCCTCTCCCTCCATTATGTTTTATACAGGTTTGGGAGATTATCACCAGCTGTTACAAATCCTGCTTTGAAGACTTTTGCAGAAAGAGCATTGTAATAGTATCATTCATAAAATCAGCTCCAAAGCAGCTTTGCTATGATGAAGTCCTTCTCAGTACCTTAGTTTGCGTTCCATTCCAGAATCTTGTTAGCTCTGGGATGTAGGTGCAAAAATGCTAAGGAAACATGAGCACACATTGAGACGATTATAGATAATGCTTATTAAATAAGCCTCTGAGGATGTTTTTCTTGGGTTGCTCCCAAGCATTCTGCAGGAGTCATGTTCCATGTTTGAGGTCCCATGTTTCTTCCTCTCAAACTATGAGCAGCTGTAGCACATGACCTACTTCTGTAGATCTCTGTAATGATTTCCTTCCTTCAGTGGCTTCGGGAGTCTCTTTTTGCCCTACAAAAAAAGGGACAAATATTTTAATCCAAGCAAAATGCTAACACAGGTTTTGTTGGTTTCAGGGAAGAAACCCAATCCAGCTACATCACTAAATGTAGGCCTCAAATTGGAACCATCTGGACTCCAGAAACGCCATGAGTTCTTAAGGGAAAGCAGTGGAGGGTTGTTTTTTTTGCCTTGGGCTGAAATTCATACACCTGCAAAAAAGAAAGAGGGAGGGAGGTTTGTGGAGAAGGGAGGCTTTAACGGCAGACAAACTGGACTAATGCAGGAACTCAACCTTTCTCACACACATTTAGAAAAGCAACAGTGGCTACAAGTGCGGAGGCCGAACGGATCCATTTCATAAATTTGATGCCTGACTGTAGATGGAAACTGTTGAATGAAGGTCATCCCCAACACAACAGTAAATTGAGCCCTCAGCTGGGCAGGTAGGAAAAGAAAGGCAAAAAGGAGGTTTATATATGAACACCCATGACTTTTCCAGGAATATATGGCCAAAGGGGGATGCCCCCTTTTCCCTTTCAGCAAAGAGCCTCTCGTGCCTTTAAGGGCTTTAGCAGATAATTGCCTGTTGGTAGATTATGTATGGTTTGCTCCTCACCCCCAATGAAAGAACAATAGTGGGTCTTATCCAGGCTGGGGCTTGTTGCTCAAGCAGACCTCTGGTCTAGGTATTGGATTAGAGTTGGGAGGTGGCACATCACTCCTTGCGACACTTTATTCATTAGAAAATCCATCAATGCCCACATGCTTGGAACTTTGGATTTTATGGGTCCCACAAGCTATCTTGTTTTGGCTCTTGTTCCTTTTTTGCCTGCCAAAAGGTTTTTGTTCTCCAGTGAGTTATTTTGGCTGTCTTGTGCTTTTTCCTGCATACTTACGGTATTTCAGCAATCTCAGTCCCAACAAGGTTATCTTTGAATGCATTCTGCAAGATTTATCTCTGCAATATTCATAGAGCTGACTTGTTGATTCATAAAAAGTTTGCAGGACCTGTGTGTGTGAATTTATCTGCCATCAGGCAAACATGTTTTGGATATGAGATGTTATGAGATAAAAAGGAAGACGTGTCTTCCGTTTAATATAGTCATAGAGGTTGACCTGCTCAGTTCAACATACTTTTTATCTAAGACAAACAGGCAGACAGCTTGTTGTAGTTATTCTATTCCTGCTTTATTCCTGGGTTCTAGTCCTCCTTTGGGTACAAAGCTGGCTTGGGCTAGTCCAGGGGTGGGCAAACTTTGCAACTTTAAATCTGAAGGACTTCCGCTCCCAGACTTCTCCAGCCAGCTTTGCTGGCTGGAGAAGTCTGGGAGCGGAAGTCCTTCAGACTTAAAGTTGCAAAGTTTGCCCACCCCTGGGCTAGTCATTCTTTCCCAGTCCTAGGAAGGAGACAATGGCAAACCGCTTCTGGAATTATCTTGCCAAGAAGAGACTTGCCAGGCAACATTTTTGTATACCAGAGAGTTTCGTACCACCTGACTGCCTTCCAGATGTCTGACCTTCATTTTCTGGAATTCCTCAGGCCAACAAGAGACATTGTGGAGAACTTTGAGGATTGAAGTCTACCAATGTCTGAGGGTTAAACTGAGTGAACTGAACAAGTCTTCAATTAATTTGTGGCCTGAAAAATCCTGCAATCCAGGAGTTGGGGCATTTCCTTTGTCTTAGCTGAAGAATTAGGCTTCTATTACTGGGAAATTTAATTTCCTCAGATTTTGTTGCCTTCTAAGCACCTAGTCCTGAGACATAATTATAAATCTCATTACTGCAATTTTGGGATCACCTAATTCACCTAGCCAAAAAAGAACTCCAATAGACTTTAAATCCTGATGGGTCAAACAGGTACAAATCTTTACAACTGTCATATTTAATTAGTTCTGCCGGTTTGCCTAAGAAACATGTTCATTACACTGATGGGCTATTGTGAAGTGATGTCACCAAACAGACCAATTTCACTTATTAAAATAACTTTACTGGACTGAATCTTGAATAAAGATTCATAAATCTAAATTCTCAAATAATAACATGGCTGTACCTTCCTTTAATAATCCTCCTGGCTTGCTTTAATTGCTCAAGTTCTTTTTCTGTGATCTTTGATTTTCATTATCAGCAAAACCTTAACAATGCCCAGCCATTCTGAAGAAGGTGACACCAGAAATCAAAAATACAGGCAGGATTTTTCAGTTGGTAGAGAAAGTAGCATTGAAGGGATAGGAAGTAGTGATCACAATGTAAATTGACGAATTTGTTTCTAGGATTATGTTCTTTCCTAGAAAAGAAGACATGGGCAGCACTAAGATGTCTGCAGGGGGTGTAAATCTGCAAAAGGACTGCAATCAAAAGCTCACATTTGTGTTGTGTGTTTGAGTATGAGAGAGACACCATGTATGTTTAAAATTGATGGGGCTTCAAACACAGCTATCATGTGGAATACACAGAAACAGATATATGCATACATCTTTGTGGACACCTCTGACATGTACATTTTCTCAGATGTAGAGCACTGACTTTTAACTGAACAGTGGATGTAACTGCCTTCTGTCCTTCCTTGTTCCCTTTGTGGAAAAGAGCAAGAAGCATGTGGGCTTAAACCCCTTAAAGGTAAAGGTTCTCCTCGCACATATGTGCTAGTTGTTTCCTACTCTAGGGGCAGTGCTCATCTCTGTTTCGAAGCTGAAG
This sequence comes from Rhabdophis nuchalis, assembly GCA_039707465.1. Lineage (NCBI taxonomy): Eukaryota > Metazoa > Chordata > Lepidosauria > Squamata > Natricidae > Rhabdophis > Rhabdophis nuchalis. Next base: position 32,885,877 of record CM077651.1, on the reverse strand, counting down.
AGCCAGTGCTGTCCAAAGATGTCTCCATGGTCATGTGACTTCCCACCAAAGGTGGTTCCTATTTTTATACTTGCATTTTCACATGCTTTCATACTGGTAGGTTGGCAGAAGCTGGGACATGTAACGGGAGCTCACTCCATTATGCAGTGTGAGAGATTCGAACTGCCAAACTCCTGTCCTTCAAGTTCGACAAGTGCAGCATCTTAGCCACCGAGCCTTGTTCAGTCCCTTAGAAAAGCTTGAACCTTCAAAGATGAACAATGATTTTATCCATCAGTCTGTCAAAGAAGAAGGGGGGTTGTCCAGATTCCCTTCGCCTTTAGAATTATGAATTCTAAAGAATTCATAAATAGGAAGAGGGTTAATTTGGTCTAATGATTAAGCTAGAAAGTAGGAGGCCATGAGTTCAAGTTCCATCTTAGCTATGAAAGCCAGCAGGGTAACTTTGGGCCCTGTCAATCTCAGCCCAACCTGGCTGAGGTGGTGTTGTGGGGAAAATAGGAGGAGTGAAGTGTGTTGGAAATACTTGCCACCTTGAGTTATTTGTAAAAACAATAAAGATAGAATAAATATATATATAAATACATACATACATACATTTTACACACACACACACACACATTATATATATATATATATATATAATGTCGACGCCTTCGTAATCGCAGACCGAAGCCTGAGGATGGGAAGTGAGATCTTGCTGAAATGTTGCAATAACAATTCCATGCTATATACATGGGAAAACACCCAAAGACAGCAATACCAGCATACCTACACCCGTGAAAATCTACGAAAGCATATATATATATATATAAATGTATGTATGTATGTATGTATGTATGTATGTATGTATGTATATATGTATGTATATATATATATATATATATGTTAAATTTCTTCAAGGGATGATTAATAATAATTAATTAAGAGACCAGGATGGATCCATTTCGGGCTCCTTAGCCCTCGTCAGCTGGCCATACTTCCCTACAGGGATTTGAACTGGTGCTCTCCAGCATTCGAAGCAGGCTTCTCTATGCCTTGAGCTAACCAGTATCCCTGATTACATCATCCTTTCTACAGGACTTTATTGATGAAGTGGATATTTTGTTACAGCTTCCTGTTAGGCCTATTTTTTTTTAAGGGAGGAGACAAACTTGTCATCCTTCTCTGTCCTTCGACTCAACCTAGAGACCATCCAGACAGAGACCTATTAAATTGCTGCTGTCTTTTTAGATATGTGTTAAATTTCTTTAAGGGATGATTAATAATAATCATAATTCTGATTATGATTATTAATTCATAAGTATGGGAGTATATAAGTAGGGAAGTATCCACTTCATCAATAAAGTCCTGTAGAAAGGATGATGTAATCAGGGATACTGGTTAGCTCAAGGCATAGAGAAGCCTGCTTCGAATGCTGGAGAGCACCAGTTCAAATCCCTGTAGGGAAGTATGGCCAGCTGACGAGGGCTAAGGAGCCCGAAATGGATCCATCCTGGTCTCTTAATTAATTATTATTAATCATTAATTTATATATATTAATTATATATATATATATATATATATATATATATATATATATATATGCTTTCGTAGATTTTGCAGTAAATTTTGCTGTAAATTGGCTGATGTATCAGGGATACCGGATAGCTCAAGGCATAGAGAAGCCTGCCTCATATGCTGGAAAGCACCGGTTCAAATCCCAGTAGAAGGAGTATGGCCAGCTGAAGAAGGCTAATAAGCCTGAAATGGATCCATCCTGGTCTCTTTATTTTCAGCCCTTAAAAATCTAACACATATCTAAAAAATGTCACACAGCAGTAATCTATTTGGTTCTCTGTCTGGATGATCTCTAGGTTGAGTCGAAGGGCAGAGAGGGATGACGTTAAGTCTCCTCCCCTTAAAGGGACCTCTGAACAGGAGCTGTGATAATATTCTCTCATATATATATATATATATATATATATATATATATATATATATATATGTTTTCTGAGGTTTTCGCGGGTGTTTGTATGTAGGTCTTTGGTTGTTCGGGTTTTCTCCCGCATAGAATTGGAAGTATCTTCACGACGTTTCGATGAAATCTCATTCATCATCTTCAGGCTGGTGCTTCCGGCTTGGTGCTTGCAGGAGCAATTGCTCCTGCAAGCACCAAGCCAGAAGCACCAGCCTGAAGATGATGAATGAGATTTCATCGAAACGTCGTGAAGATACTTCCAATTCTACGCGGGAGAAAACCCGAACAACCAAAGACCTACATATATATATATATATATATATATGTAGACAGAATTTCGCAACTAACAACAACAATGACATTATAGATTTTAAAATTTCAGGGATTTTGGATTTTACACTACTGCTTGACATGGGCAATTCTTTAAGAATTAGGAAGGTGGGGGATGAAGTGCAGTCTAGAAGTTTAGAAATTAAGTAGACACATCTTGTGGGCTTCAAGCCCATCAGCTGCCACAGCAAGTATCTGTTCATTTGGTAAACCAGAAGAAAGGCAACAAACCTTAAATCACAAGGCTACACACAAAATTTACATTATAGCCATTCAATGATTAGTATGACTTTCTCTGCTGTGAAGATTCTGATCTAGCCAAGTTGTCCAAGCCAAGGAGCTGAGCTAAGATGGGAAGTGTCAGGAAATTGGTAATTTATTGCCAAGCCCTAGCTGGAGAAACCTTGCACAGAATAAGAGATGTAGGCAGGGTTGGGCTTCAAAATTTTTAGCAAGGGGTTCTCTGCCCAGTTGCTGGGTGGGCGTGGGCATGGTGGGCAAGGCCTAGTTGGCCTCCTGCACTGGAGGGGGGGGCTTTTTTGCTCTCCATGGGTTTCAAAGGCTTTCCTTGAGCCTCCGGGAGGGCGAAAACGGCCTCCCCAGGCTCCGGATGCCCTCTGGAGGCTGGAAAAAGGCCCATTTCTAACCTTCCTGAACTTCTGGTAGGCTTGTTCTTCACCTTCTTCAAGCCTCCATGCATGCCCTGCACTTACCTGCATCCAAAATTAGTCACGTGGGGACTCCTGGGAGGGGCAGGGTGGGGTGGGCAGGGCCAGCCAGGAGTGGGATTTGGTGGTTCCCCGAACTTTACAGAATCTTAGCTAGATGTTCTACCAAACCCCTGCAAGCCCCCAGCAGCCCACCCCTGGATGTAGGGAATTAGAGAAGCAATAACATTGGAGGTTGTCAGAAAATACCTTCCTTTGAAAGTATTTCACAGAAAATACTGTGTACAGAACTCGACTGAGCTTTGTATAGGGCAGTGATGTTAATGTGGGCCAAGCCTGGAAAAAAATAGGTTTAAGTCTCCTGGCAGTCATAGAGCAATTTAGTTAACACCAAGTACCTCAACATTGTTCTTCCCAAATTATTTCCTAGGATTGTTATGCAAATAATATTTGGATGAAGTGTATGGATTAACCTGAACATCATGGAGGATATAAATGTTGGATGTGGCCTGCCCACCCCCCACCCCCAATTAAGGCAAATCACCTTCTCAAAAGCCAGCTCCTCATCTATCACTAACTAAATACAAACATATCAGAGCAAATATATTGGAGACAGTGCTGGAAACTCATCAAGCCCGGTCTCATAAGTATGCCATCTTTTCCTTTGATGGATCTATCAGCATACTAAAGAGAAGCGACAGCTGCTCCTGGATAGGAACCTGGTGCATTCAAAACAAGCTTAGGCCCATTCCTTGTTAATAATTCATTCCAGTTGAAGGCCACAAACATGTGGATCCCAGCTCCAAAAGGAGACTATCAAAATGTTTCAAGAGCAAGAGGACAATAACAACTCCTAGCTTTTAGTAACCGGCACAGGATAGGAGAACCGGGAGGAAGAAGGCATGCAATAAATCAGCAGCAGGACAAAAGAAGAACTATTAGCAAAGAGCAATGGTGGCAGAGTAAACGGTGCTGACAGGCAGACGTCGTACATCCAGGAAACCTAGAGAATTACCTTCATTCAGGCAGAGAACGAAAGAAAGGCCCAGGAATAACGCATCCAGCTTCTGCTGGAGGAGACAGCCGGCTCCTGTTTGTTCGCCTCTGTGTTTCATAAGCTACACATTTGTGCTGGAAATGGCTGAAATATAATTGGCCTTCCTGGCTACCTCTCTGTCTCCCCTTCCTGCTGAGAGGAGAAGAGTTGCTGACAAGTTCCTTGACAGGAAGGGCACGCCGAAGGGGGGAAATGGGAAACAGGATGAAAAAACGGAACACATGTTGGGGATGAGAGCTGTCTTGCTTCTGCCCTGTTGGGTGGGGAGGCATGTTCCCGGAGAAGCGGTTGGTGATTGGCTGTACAATAAGTTCTATGGCAGCTCCGCTGGCATCCTTTCCCTTGGCAAGAAATCGAGTGATAATTCAAGAGAGGGCATTCTGCTCACTTTGTGGTTTACATCAGTCCTCCCAACAGAGCAAAGAGGAACTGCAGAAAAAGCAAGTCCAGGAGATGATCCGTTCCACCTGTAGTTGTAAATCTTAGGACGGGAATATTCATCGCCCGATAAACTTTCTCTAATACAAGACAAAGCAGCAGCTTCTTATATGATCATTATTATCATTATCATCATATCATCATCCTCTTCTTTTTTTTAGATGACGCTACACGGGAGGCCTGGGGGCAAACCAAGCCTTTATATGCTAGATTAGCACAAACCTGCCTGGCACTTCTTTGGGTGTGTGTCCAGTATATACATAGGCAACCGGTTGTCTTCATGAAAACAAGATCCCATTTATGTCAACTGTGACAGAAACATTTGGGCCCTGCCTTATCTGGACTAATGAGAAAGAGAAACCAGAGACAGGGAATCAAAATAGCAAATGTAGAAATTTCTTTTTAAAGTGATTACTTCCATCAGCTTTACTCCAGCTGTTATGACCACCATTCCCTCTTCAAGAAAAAAACCTTTTCCGGATTGGACAAAACAGAACAGAATTGTGACTAAACACACAAAAGCAGTTGTTGTATGAGAGTTAAACTGGGTGTTCCCTTTCTGAGCCAAAATCTCAGCTCAGTCACACATTATATGGGTCGGCTGCTACCTTTCCACATCAATAATAATCATATTTGTCTGTTGTAAAGGACTTCTACAAGCAGGGGTGGGCTGCTGGGGGTTCACAGGTGTTCGGGAGAAGCACTAGCTAAGGTTCTGTGCAATTCGGAGAACCCCTAAAACCCACTCCTGGCTGACCCTGCCCACCCCACTCCTCCACTCCCTATGTAGCCCGTTTTGGATGCAGATAAGTGCAGAGCATGCATGGAGGCTTGGGGAGGGTGAAAAACAGGCCTACTGGAAGTTTGAGGAGGCCAGAAACAGGCTTGTTTCTGGATACCAGAGTGCCTCCGGAGCCTGGGGAGGCTGTTTTCACCGTTCCAGAGGCTCAAGAAAAGCATCTGGAGCACAAGGAGAGCAAAAGTCCCCTGCACCATGGTGCAGGAGGCTGACTTAGCCATGCCCACCCAGAAACCAGGCAGAGAACCCCTTGCTAAAAATTTTGAAGCCCCTGGCTACAAGACAATGTCTGTAAGCCTCATCTTTGCATACATCTACAGTCAGATCCAGAAATATTGGGACATCGACACAATTCTAACATTTTTGGCTCTATACACCACCACAATGGATTTGGAATGAAACAAACACAATGTGCTTTAACTGCAGACTGTCAGCTTTAATTTGAGGGTATGTACATCCAACTCAGGTGAACGGTGTAAGAATTACAACAGTTGGCATATGTGCCTCCCATTTGTTAAGGGACCAAAAGTAATGGGACAGAATAATAATCATAAATCAAATTTTCCCTTTTTAATACTTGGTTGCAAATTCTTTGCAGTCAATCACAGCCTGAAGTCTGGAACGCATAGACATCACCACATTCACCAGGGATGAAACCCACCACCATTGTGGTGGTGTATAGAGCCAAAAATGTTAGAATTGTGTCGATGTCCCAATATTTCTGGACCTGACTGTATCTATTCATTCACACTTACTTGTTTTTTCTAGTTTCAGAATGCAGAACATTATGTCTGCTCCTGACACATGCTGTATTCTCTCTGCTCTAGATGTACAGAAAATGGTACTTCTATGTACATCTAAGTGGAGTCCTATGAAGGAAGACTGGGCCGGGAGTGGAGGAAAATGTGAGACCTAATAGGCAAACCTGAATGGAAGTAAAAGAGAATAATAACAAGACATTCAGAATACAGGAAACACTTTTTATGTATATCTCTATCAGGACAGAAATGACAATTGATTAGTAGTAATTACTTGGGGAACTTCCAGTTTTTGTGCTTCCATAAATGCTGTTGAAAAGAACAGGCAGTCAACTACTGTAAGGCACAGGAGACACTAGTAGGAGACCATTAGGCCCCTTTAAAAATGGGTATCTTCTCTCATTCAGATCATACTGCCAGCCTGCTAGTTTGTTTCCTTCAGCTGAGTTGTGGGAGCATTATAGCTGGCACAAAACAGCAACCCCAACTGAAAGAAGGAAAAACTTTCTTGATTATTATTATTATTATTATTATTATTATTATTATTATTATTATTATTATTATTATTATTATTATTATTATTATTATTATTATTAATAATAATAATAATAATAATAATAATAATAATAATAATAATAATAATAATAATAATATTGTCATTGTAATAATATTGTAATAAAATTACAATGAAATTGGTTTGAGCGCCGTGCCAACACCTGCACCAGGTGGAATACAGACAGCAGTGACAGCCACAACAGGAATCTCTCCAGGCAAACAAAAAGGCCAACAAATGACAGTTGAAACAAAATGGCCGACAAATGACAGTTGAAAAGGATCAATTGTACTTTGTCTTTTATTATCCATTTCTTCAAATCTGTTTGGCATTTCAGGAGTTGGTGGAAGAGGAGCACGTCTCTTTTTCTCTTTGAGGAATCGCACTTGGCATTTTTTCTTCTCTCTCAGCTTTCCCAACAGAAAAGGATGGAATTACTGGTAGGGGTGGTGCTCTCCGCTTCTTCATTTCAATTCTTGCAGTTGCCCCTTGTATATTCCCAAGAGATAATGATGGGGCCACCGTTATAGAACATAAACTTCGTGAAGAATCTGCCATCATTGTTTCATCAAGGCTGTTTACGATACAACAAAATTCTCCACTACCCAGATCTAGGCTTCTTCTTGAGGATTTCTCTGCCTGAAACTTGTTTTTCTTACTTGTCCTAAAAAATCCGAGTAATCCTTTTTTTCTTTAACTGATGTGTCACAACCAGTTGATATGTTTGTTTCGCTATAGTTCACAGTAAGTTCAAAGCGGGTTTTTGATGGAAAAGTCTGCTGTGACACCAGGAGCTCAAAGCCGCTGCGCCTAAGCGCGCCGCCATCTTGGATGGAATCATATAGCAGAGGAGACTAAACTTAAATGCCATGAGATGTTCTTTAAAAGTTTAATGCTGTTTTGAGAATGGCACCTATCCAAATCTCAGCACTTTGGATCAACCATAGGTCCCAATGGATATTTCCTTAAAAGCTGACTTTGATGTAATATTCTGGGAAAATTACATGTCATTGCTATACACCTATACATATCACTGCTTTGGAAAAACAATTCAAATTCAAAGATAATGTGGTTACTACCAAAACTAGCCAACCAAAACATGTGCCAAATCTAAAGTCAGCAAGATAGTACTCAGTTATTCTGGACTGCATTCCTGATATCTTCCAAATGGATCAAGTGGCTTTAAAAGTGCATTTTGGAAAAACAAAAGAACCTAATAAAAATATCCCTGCAGCAATAGTTGTTAGAAAGTATTTTATAGAAATTATTAAACTAGAACCTTTCCTTTTGGGTCTAATGGAAAAAGATTTGGGTAAAAAATTTGAAACTTTGTTACTCTATATGTTGACAGCATCAAAACTATTGTATGCACAAAAAATGGAAGGGCACTTTAATTCCTAACATGGATGAATGGCTGCAGAAGTTGATGGAGTTGGCTGAAATGGGTAAATTGACTATTTTGATTAAAAGAATATAAGTACTCTTATTTCCACATGGAGACTGCTTCTGAATTTTGTGCTTGAAGTGGAAAAGAATGAAACTTTGATTTTGGATTTTACTGATTAGAGTGATAGATCTTATACAATACAATACAATACAATACAATACAATAGCAGAGTTGGAAGGGACCTTGTAGGTCTTCTAGTCCAACCCCCTGCATGGGCAGGAACCTTATACCATTTCAGACAAATGGCTATCCAACATCTTTTTAAAGACTTCCAGGGTTGAGGCATTCACAACTTCTGGAGGCAAGCTGTTCCAGAGGTTAATTGTTCTAACTGTCAGGAAATTTCTCCTTAGTTCTAAGTTGCTTCTCTCCTTGATTAGTTTCCACCCATTGCTTCTTGTCCTGCCCCCAGGTGCCTTGGAGAATAGTTTGACTCCCTCTTCTTTGTGGCACCCTCTGCGATATCGGAACACTGCTATCATGTCTCCCCTGGTCCTTCTCTTCATCAAGCTAGACATACCCAGCTCCTGCAACCGTTCTTCATATGTTTTAGTCTCCAGTCCCCTAATCATCTTGGTTGCTCTTCTCTGCACTCTTTCCAGAGTCTCCACGTCTTTTCTACATCGTGGCCTCTTGATAGAAGAGGCTTGTTCATATTATTATGAAAAAACAAAAAGTCGTGATTTGATGTTAATGCCTTATTTTACTTCAACAGAGACAGTTGGAAGTCAATGCTTCTTTTTCTTTCCCTCTTACCTTCCCTCACTTTCTTCCCCCTCTTCCTCCCCACCATCTTCCTATTTATTTTTCTATTTTGTATCTTATTTTACATTATAACCCAATAAAAAGTGATAAACCAGAAAGTATTTTCTAGAAATTATTGTCGCTAATAATACTACAGAAGGTAGAATGACAAATGTGTCTTTTGAAAGGATGGGAGATAACAAAAATTGTGTTAGCTAAGGTGAGAGATTAAGGCTGTTATAAAGGGTCAACATGAAAAAAAATAGTGGAGTTCATACATAGATTTGGAAGAAGGTTCTTTTTTTGGCCCATGAAGCTTTCATTCATTGAACTTGATGGTTTTGCATCATTTTTTGGTAAAGCCTCTGAGCTTTTTAAAAAGCAATATAAAACAGTATGTGTTTTCTCTCTGATGGCACTTTTGGAAGGAACATCTGGAGAACATCGTCTCTGACAATGAAATCACAGACTGTCCTGCAATTAAAAAAAAAGTTGAATAGAGACAGTAAAGTCTAAAGGTAAAGGTTCCCCTCACACATATGTGCTAGTCATTCCTGACTCTAGGGCAGGGGTGGGCAAACTTTGCAACTTTAAGTCTGAAGGACTTCAGCTCCCAGAATTCTCCAGCTAGCTTTGCTGGCTGGAGAATTCTGGGAGCTGAAGTCCTTCAGACTTAAAGTTGCAAAGTTTGCCCACCCCTGCTCTAGGGGGAGGTGCTCATCTCTGTTTCAAAGCCGAAGAGCTTTGTCCGAAGATGTCTCCATGGTCATGTGGCCGGCATGACTAAACGCTGAAGGCATACAGAACGCTGTTACCTTCCCACCAAAAGTGGTCCCTATTTTTCTACTTGCATTTTTTTGTAAAAAAAGTTTTTTATTTTCAAACAAACAAAGACAAACAAACATAAAACATCTAGTCCTTATCAACCTCACATAGCATGTCGTTTGGCTACAAACATTTGTGCTTCACCACTTTTGATTATATATAAAATCATAAATTGTTCATCAAAAATACAATAATACATCCTTATCATTATATATCAGATATTCAGTTACAGTTGATGTTCCATCATTTTAAAACAAGAATTCTAAAATTTAATTTCATATACCTATGCCAATGTTCCACTGCAAACTTACTTAATAGCAGTTTATCTTTATACAGTCTCATATCTCATTCTATTGTTTTTACAATGTGAAGGGGGGAAAAATTCTCCAATGTTTTATCTTTATTGCATCACTACTTTCAATTATGTATAAAATCACAAATTATTCATCCAGTACACATCGGTATTATTGTAATCTTTACATATCATATGTTAAACTAAAATTATTATTTCTTCATTCAAAACAAATGCTCTAGACCAGGGGTCCCCAACCTTTTTTGCACCAGGGACCGGTTTCATTTTAAAAAAATTCTGCAGATCAGCTGGTGTAGAGGTGGAACGGGCGGGGAGGGGGAACAGGTGGCGCATGCGCACACAGGAGGGAGTCGGCTCACTCGGCCCTCTAGGGCCTCCAACGGCGCGAACGGCCGCACCTGTGCTCTCCCACATCCGGCGTGCGCTCTGCCCAGGGGACTGCCCCCTCCTCCTCTCCGGCCCTGCGGCCCGGTTCCTATCAAGCCACAGACCGGCACCAGTCCGCAGACTGGGGGTTGGGGACCCCTGCTCTAGACATTCCAATCATGTATATACCAATATTCCATTTATCTATTTAAAAATAAAGTGACTTTATGACATCGCCTATTATTCTATTATTTTTACAATCTAAAAAACTTCTCCAGTATTTTTCATTTCCATGTTTTTTTTATCTAGCCACTGATAAAACAAGTCCCATACCTTATAAAATTGTTCATCTTCTTGTTTTCTAATTTCAAATGTCAATTCACTCATTTCGGCACATTCCATTATTTTTCGAATTGGCGTTGGTGTTTTCTCATTTTTCCAATTTTTTGCAAATACTATTCTAGCTGCTGTTAATACATTAACAATCAAATATTTCAAATCTTTACTATATGTTTCTGGAATGATTCCCAATAGAAAAATCTCTGATTTAAGATCTATGTGTTTCTGTATCATTTTCTCCAACCACATGTGGATTTTAGTCCAATATCTTTTAGCTTCAATGCAACTCCACCACATATGGTAGTATGAGCCTGGTGTCTGATGACATTTCCAACACTTTTCCGACTTGTTCTTGAACATTCTTGCTATTCTCGTCAGGGGTAGGTGCCATCTATAAAACATCTTATACAAGTTCTCCTTATATGCTGTTGACATTGTCATTTTATCATTTTAAGACCACACTTTCTGCCATTTCTCCAAAATTTCCCCCCCAAACTATAATAGTTTCTTTAACTTGTTCTGCCTTTAGCTTAACCTCTAGTAAGTGTCCATATAGTTTTTAAATTACTTTTTCATCAGTACCTGTCAAAATTTTATCTAATTCAGTCATGTTATCATAGAAACCTTCTGTTTTGCGATCTTTATCATATCTGGATTGTATTTGCACGTATGAATACCAATTCATTCCTATTCCTTCCTGTTTCAACTTTTGCATAGATTTGAGTTCACCCTTTGCATTCGATATTTCACCATATCTGTTTATTCCTTTTTGTATAATATCGAATATGAAAAAAGCTTCAATAGTTGATAGCCAGATTGGAATTTTTAAGTAAAATTGCCTTTTAGTCTTCTTCCAATTTAATAATAATGCCTCCCTTATATGGTGCCTTCTAAAGTAACCCTGCATTTTAGTTCCCTTATACCATAAGAAAGCATGCCATCCCAACAGTAAATCATGTCCTTCTAGATTCAGTAATCTGGAATTTCTTAATGCTATTCACTCCTTAATCCACATCAAACTTGTTGCCTGGTAATATAGTTCCCAGTCAGATAGGCCCAATCCTTCTCTTGCTTTGGTGTCTTGTAACACTTTTAATTTTATTCTTGCTTTTTTCCCCTGCCAGATGAATTTCAACACTATTTTATTTAGCTCGTCAAAATAGTCTTTCCCCAATCTAATTGGGATTGTCTGGAACAAATGTGGTAAAATTCTAGGTAAAATGTTCATTTTGATTGTAGATATTCTCCCAATTATTGATAGTTATAAGTTTTCCCATTTCAACAAGTCACTTGCAATCTGCTGCTTGAGTCTGAGAGAGTTATTCTCTTTAAGTGTACTACATCTACTTACGTTTTTACATGCTTTAGAACTGCTAGGTTGGCAGAAGCTGGGACAAGTAATGGGAGCTCACTCCGTTACGCAGCACTAAGGCTTCAAACCACCGAACTGTCCACCTTTCTGATTGACAAGCTCAGTGTCTTAGCCACTGAACCACCACATCCCTCAGCCATTGAGCCTATCAAGTGGCAATTTGGGAAAAGAGATCATGCCACTTATGGTCATGGAGAGCAATACTTTGAAAGAAAGAATTTGTGGGAAACAATGGAAGATATGAAATAGCAGAAACAAATGTACCTTCAAATTTCTGATGGTGTAATGGTGCTCTATGACATACAATGTGAAATAAATATGATACCCACAAAACTCCATATTTGAATATCAGAATTAGGTGAAACTGATGCAAACCCTAAATTCAGAATGGGTTATAATAGAACAGATTAAGTTTAAACTGAATCATATCAAGAAGAAAAAAACCTGTAGGGTTTTATAATGACTAGAATATAGGTGTATATCATTGTCTACACAGAGTTGTAGACCTAACTGAACACAAGTATGTGGCTTAGGGATACACAATTCCTTAACAGCATGAAATATATTTAAATATCTGCTGTATTCTCCAGTGTGATCTCTCCTGGACAGGGATAGTTTGACTGCAACCTCCTGATTGGATTGTTTCGTCTATTTAATGTTTGGTTGACCTTAAAATGAGCTGAAATAAATTGATATAAAGTGGCTTGCAGAATTTTAATGGAAAAACCCAGATGGGAACTTATTGTATTGGTCCTGCAAAAGTTATGATTATCTGCCTTATTGGCTTCTAAGTCCATGTCAGTATCTTGGTGTTCCTCTTGAAAGACCTAAATCAACCGCCCACATCTTGTGATCTTCTCCAGTATTTGTTCCAAGAGGGGATTTTTTTTGACAGAACTGAAGGATCTTTTCCAGAATGACTCTAGAATCTTTTCTACACTGAGCCTGATGGGATAGCCCTGGGTTCATTTCAGTACTTGAATAGAACCTATTTACTTACCAGAGCATTTCAGGCAAGTCTGCGGAGTTTGCACTTCCCTTTGTATGCTACTGCTATGTTTTCACTGTGATACTACAATAGCAGAGTTGGAAGGGACCTTGGAGGTCATCTAGTCCAACTCCCTGCCTAGGCAGGAAGCCCTATACCATTTCAGACAAATGGCTATCCAACATCTTCTTGAAGACTTGCAATGTTGGGGCATTCACAACTTCTGGAGGCAAGCTGTTCCACTGATTAATTGGTCTAACTGTCAGGAAATTTCTCCTCAGTTCTAAGTTGCTTCTCTCCTTGATTAGTTTCCACCCATTGCTTCTTGTTCTACCCTCAGATGCTTTGGAGAATAGTTTGACTCCCTCTTCTCTGTGGCAACCCCTGAGATATTGGAACGCTGCTATCATGTCTCCCCTAGTCCTTCTTTTTATTAAACTAGACATACCAAATGTTTTTGTGTTTTCACAATGTTTTTGTGATGTTTTTATGTGTCTAAGTATTATACAGTAACTAGAATAAAATCAGAGATACACCATCTAAACTTTAAATAAATTAATAACAGTCCACCTCTTATCTACTAACTTCTTGACAATTGCAAAGACAATTGCAAAGAAGAGTCCTTTCCTATATAATTTTTATTCCTAACCCTGCTAAGTCCATCAGTCGTACATAGCCCAGTAAAACTTTATTTCACAAATGCATGATGATGCAGCGATAGCATTCCCACTATGTGAAAAACAAGAAAGAATTATTGTGCATTCTTCGGTTCTTATGGGTTTTTTGATGGTGACATTGATTAAATGTAACCACAGTTATGGTTGCACAGAACTTCAGAAACTTAAGACTATGGAAAAAAAATGCTTTCTTGGTCAAGACATAAGTGTTTCCAAACTTTCTACCTTAAAAATACTCTTTTATGCTACCAGGTAAATTCCCTTTTACCTCGGCAAGAATGGAGAAACAGTGACATTCAGTGGTCAGTTAGATTTATGGCATCTTGATTTTCCCCCCCTTGGAAATCCCAGGGGTGTCAAATAACCCAGTGATAATCTTCAGTTTTGTTTTCATCTCCTTTCATCCTTAGAAAAAGTAGGGGAGAAAGGAAAAAGGATAAGAAGCAGATGCTGAATGTTTCAGTTATGTAAAATCTCTTGAACTTTAATTTCATATCAGCTCAAATATGTTTGTACTGCGTTTTTAAGCTATAAGTGGAATGTAAGAAAGCACAAGCAAGAATAAAGAAATTCGTGTTTCAATAAACCGCTTAGGCTTTCGTCTTCCCAGTCTATAATCCATTGAACGGAGAAGTTAAAAAATATAAATTAAAGTCCAAAAACCAAGAGATAAAACAGTGAACATTGTTCAGCTTTATACCTTTTTACCTAATTCAAAATGTAGCTATCATCTAAAGTACAATAAACTGGCTATAAATATACTTCAATTTTGAATATCAACTAATAAAAATTCTATGCAGCTTCTGTCGTGTGCACAGCAGTTCATATTTTCAGATCTACACATGTGTATAAATCTTTGTGCTTAGTGGAAGGAAACAGCAGTAGTTAGAAATCGGATAATGAGTCCGTATTAGAAGGATTGGTTGATCTCAAAGTTTGCAATTCTGAACACTTTTTTTTTGTTCAGGAGGCTATAGTTTGACTAAAAACAATCTTCAAAATTAATCTCATAGATCAGTGATGGCTAACCTTTTTTGGCTCGCGTGCCAAAAATGGGGGGAGCGCAGGGGGGGTCGTGCGTGGGCATGCTACATCCATAATGCTATGTGCATGACCCCCTGCTTTTGGCGTGCTTTTTTCGCCCTCCCCAAGCTCCAGAGGCTTTCTAGGATCCTGGGGAGGGTGAAAACAGCCTTCCCCCCCCCCACCTCCAGAAGGAAGCTCCTGAAGCCACCAGAGGACGAAAAACGGCCTCAAAAGATGGCCTAAATCAGCTGGCCAGTGTACACATGCGCGCTAGTGCTGACAGGGAAATGCCTCGCGTGCCCTAAGAAATGGTTCCACGTGCCACCTGTGGCACCCGTGCCATAGGTTCACCATCACTGTCATAGATGAATCTTGGAATTCAAAATCACTGTCAAACTTGCTTGGGGGAATGCTTACTCAGTTCTTGTGGATTCATGGCAACTTCACATGTCAGGATGTGGATATGACGGAGGTCTCATGAAAGATAGCGCATTTGAATTAGCTTCTGCTATTGATAGAACTGAATTTAAACTGATGTAGGATTGTAAGACTGATCTGGCACACTGTTATAATGGAATGGCATAGCTACAAAGGCAATCACTGGCAGTAATAAATACTTTTAGGATCTAGATGTTGGAATTTGACTGCACTTTATATCCATAGCTATAAAGGAGCCAGATTTGCTTAAATAATAAAGAGTAGGTTCTACTGTAGAGTTTAGGTTGTTCTTATGTTTTAAGAGATAGGAGCTCTTGACAGAAAAATCAAACTTCTTGTTGTGGCTCATTAATCTGTACAGTTATCTGACTATGTTTGCTTAGAGTTTCAACAAAGCTTGGAAATTAAGATTACTGCTGTGCTTCTGTGTGTTCTCTAATTTTTGGAGAAGTATGCCATCAGAAATAACAGAGAGGGCTCTTAACATGAGACCAAAAGACAAGAAGCCATACTTTGAAGCAAGATAGGATAGTCAATATTAAAGAATCACTTGGCATTTACAATATATTTTGATTTAAAATGTTGTTTAAATAGCTCACACTTTTAAAAAAACACCGTTCTTTCCAAATGTTAGTCTAGATGCATTGCTTTTAATAAGACTTTCAACGGCTATTCAAAATACAATGTCTGACATCAGATAAATTACATTAAAATACATCAATTGCTTCTTGTCCTGCTTTCAGTTGTTTTGGAAAACAGATTGATCCTCTCTTCCTTGTGGCAATCCCTCAAATAAGGATACTCTATTTTCCCTCAGGCACCAGCTAGCCTCCATTTTGACAATTTATCTCCCAGCACACACACCCGTCTCCTTATTCTTTTTTTTTTCCCCAGGGGCCTTTCACAACTTGTATTACTTTCACATTCTGTTTTGGAAACATCAGCTTTCTATACTTCCGATCAGGGAGAGGATAGGAGAACAAGTCACCTCCATTTTATCTGGGAAAGGGATCTAATAGGGCAGGGGTCCCCAACCCCCGGTCCGCGGACCGGTGCCGGTCCGTGGCTTGATAGAAACCGGGCCGCAGGGCCGGAGAGGAGGAGGAGGGAGGACGGGGCAGCCCCCTGGGCAGAGCGCACACCGGGGGTGGGAGAGCACAGGTGCGGTCGCTCATGCCATTGGGGGCCCTAGAGGGGCGAGTGAGCCGACTCACACACACACCCCACGTGCGCATGCGCCGCCTGTTCCCCCTCCCCCCCGCTCCCCCTCTACGCCGGCTGGTCCGCGGAATTTTCTTTAAAATGAAACCGGTCCCTGGTGCAAAAAAGGTTGGGGACTCCTGTAATAGGGTGTTTGTGGGGAATTTTACCTTTAAAAGTTTTTCCTAAATGTGGAGAGTTTTTCCAATAGGAGGGATCTTGAACTAGGCTTTTCATTATTTGACAGTTTCAATCTGCTGACCTGACAGGCATGATTGTCCAAGAGTTACAATACAATACAATAGCAGAGTTGGAAGGGACCTTGGAGGTCATCTAGTCCAACCCCCCGCCTAGGCAGGAAACCCTATACCATTTCAGACAAATGGCTATCCAACATCTTCTTAAAGACTTACAGTGTTGGGGCATTCACAACTTCTGGAGACAAGCTGTTTCACTGATTGATTGTTCTAACTGTCAGGAAATTTCTCCTCAGTTCTAAGTTGCTTCTCTCCTTGATTAGTTTCTACCCATTGCTTCTTGTTCTGCCCTCAGGGGCTTTGGAGAATAGTTTGACTCCCTCTTCTTTGGGGCAACCCCTGAGATATTGGAACACTGCTATCATGTCTCCCCTAATCTTTCTTTTCATTAAACTAGACATACCCAGTTCCTGCAACCGTTCTTCATATGTTTTAGTCTCCAGTCCCCTAATCATCTTTGTTGCTCTTCTCTGCACTCTTTCCAGAGTCTCCACATCCTTTCTACATCATGGCGACCAGTTACTGTTTCAGCTCTTCAGCTCTGCAGGACTTAACTAGCTGCACAGTTCTTACAAGTTCTGCTTCTCTCCTTTCCAAAACTCTTTTATTGATTCCCTGTATGCCTTTAATTACACTGTCCAAATTAGTATCTGCTTGGCACTGTTTAGATCATTGTAAGCATGTTGTAAAGACAGCCTTATGATTGGGAGCCATCTTCCTTATGTTTCCTTATTTCACATTATTTTTGAACTCATGAGATGCCCAAAAGAGAAACGGGGGGCAGACAGACCAGCCTAGAGAAGCCCAGGCAAAGTTCCAAAATCCCTCACTAATGTCAAACCTGCCCCACTCAAGAGGAAGATCCTTCAATGGGTATTTTGCCACTGCTGGGAATGTGCTGAAATGGGATGGCAGTAAAACTGGAAGAAAAAACTAATCATCTTGGCTGTGACAACTGGCACCCCCATAAAGCAGGACAACATGATTTGGCAAGGGATCTCAATTGATTACTGGCAATGTACACCGCCAATTTCATGATGGTGCTGCTTTGTGCCAACACAAGGAGGGGTGAATATCACTAACTTAGTAGTGAAGAAAAAGCCTTACTATTTAATAGAAGATATTTGGTCCCATCCTAGCTGTGGGCTCATGAGCAACATTTTGACCAAATTATATGATTCCCAAGAATTAGGTATTGTCACACAGCATCAGTATCTTTATTATATCTAGCATGGCAAGTGCTCATTTTCTCTTCTGGAATGGCCTTCTTAGACCATTGTCACACTTTAACACTCCACAGCTCACTTTTTAAGACATCTGGATCAATCATCGTTTTAACCTCAATTAAACAATAAAGTTGAATACAGTATTGATAAATGGATATTATTGTTGTTAGTTGTGAAGTTGTGTCCGACCCATCATGACCCCATGGACAATGTTACTCCAGGCCTTCTTGTCCTCTACCATCCTCTGGAGTCCATTTAAGTTCACGCCGACTGCTTCGGTGACTCTATCCAGCCACCTCATTCTCTGTCGTCCTCTTCTTCTTTTGACCTCAGTCTTTCCTAGCATTAGGCTCTTCTCCAGTGAGTCCTTCCTTCTCATTAGGTGGCCAATGTATGATGTTATAAACAAAGTTAAATGTCATGCTAGCCAGATGTATTGTAAGGGTGGTGCTTTTAGAAATATGTTCCATCATGAGTGGCAATTGTGATAAATTCTGATAAATTGTGCATGCTATCATATACGGTTTTGTACCACAGTAGTCTTTCTCAGTTTCCTTGATGGGAAGCATTACATCTAGGAATCCTGTTCTATATTTATTATTTAGTTTATTAAATTTACTGATTGCCCATCTTACCCCAGGGTAACCCTTGAAATATTGTACAGTACTGCTTCAAGCAGTTGTAAAAAGTTCCTTCTTTCTTTTCCTTACTAAATAAACTATTGCACAGCAATAAATGTAATCAATATTAGTAGAATTTCTGGAGGCTAAGTATAAGCAAGCATGTTTTCTCATAACCAGGAATGTCCCTAGGGAGGAGATAAAAAAAGTGAAGATGGTGGCCATAAACATGTGATCAAAGCTCCACCCCTTTTTGAATGATGGAGCATGTAACAAGGGATTGGACTTTTATATGGCTGTGACCACCATCTTGATTTTTTTTCATCCTCCTATGCAGTGGTGGGATTCAAATTTTTTTACTACTGGTTCTGTGGACATAGGTTGGTGGGCATGACATGGCTTGGTGGGCATGACATGGCTTGGTGGGCATGGCAGGGGAAGGATACTGTAAAATCTTCATTCCCTCCCGATCATCTGGGCCTTGGGAGGCAGAGAATAGATGGAGGCTGGGTCAGTCAGTGGTGGTATTTACCAGTTCTCCAAACTACTCAAATTTTCCACTACCAGTTCTCCAGAACTGGTCAGAACCTGCTGAATACCACCTCTGCTCCTGTGGATGTTCCTCATAATATCAAATTGACCATGGTTCTCAGTGGTTAAGGTGTCATGCTCAGATTCCAGTTTCATGGTTTTCCAACCAGTATGTAGCTTTTTATCTTCATCTAGAAGTCTTTTTTATCATTATAACTCAGTTTCAGGGAAATCTTTTCTGTTCAGATCTGCTTTTCATTTTTGATTAATGGGGCTTAGCCTTATAGCTAACATCAAGTGAGTATGATTAATTGATGTATGAAATTATATGGTACATATCAAACCTTTTATTAGGTATATAGTACTGACAATGCAGTAAGTGTAGGAAGCTATGCTTGCTAATTAAAACAGATCAAAAGAATAATAGTAGGATAATACTTTTATAAGGAATAGCTAAAAGTCACAATTTAGGGAGATAATTTTTTAGTTATTTAAAAAAATTCTTTGTGCTTCACTATGGTATGATAAAACAAAATATCTAGAGCTCATAGTTGGAACTTCTCCAAATGAAAATTTGTATGTTCTGGGGTTTTTTTTCTGTGTAGTAAGTACTACATTTTAACAAAAAAGAAAAAGAAAGGAGAGTCTAGGTCCTTCAAATATTGTAGAGTAGAAATTGTCAACATAGTGCCTAAAGTTTTAATTTATTGATCATTAATTTAATGATTAAATTAAATTAGACTAAAATTTCCATTTGGGTGATCTGAAAAATTCATATCTGGAAGGTTATCCATAAGACTGTTGAACCAGACTATCCGGGCCTTGCAAGGAGAAAGCGGCAGATCATTTTGGAGTTTTCTGGAACATTCTGTCTTTAAAAATTGAGTGCTTCATTCATACTGAGAAAAATAGACAGTCTTTCCAGTTAAACATCTTCCTTTGCGTATTAAAGAAAAATCACTTCAGAAGAGCTCAATAATCAAGATCTAAAATCACTGATGTGTGTGTGATGATACATTCCCCCCTTATCTTTTGCCTCATACATGCCAATTTCATTTCATTTATTTCTTATATTTTTTTCTCCCTTTCAAAAGCTGAATGGGTATGTATGGGTAGCATATATACTAAAATTAAACAAAATTATGAATTAAATTATATAATCACAACATGACTGAGTAAAAGAAATAGCCTGAATATAGGTGGTCCTGAATGTACATCAATTTATTTAGTGACCGTTCAAAGTTACAACGGCACGGAAAAAAGTGACTTATGACCATTTTTCACACTTACAACCATGGCAGCATCTCTATGTTAAAAATTTAGATACTTGGCAACTGACTCATATTGATGATGGTTGCAGTATTCTGGGGTCATGTGATCACCTTTTTCAACCTTCTGACAAGCAGAGTCAATGGGAAAACCAGATTCACTTAACAACTATATTACTAATTTAAGAATTGCACTGATTCACTTAATAACTGGGGCAAGAAAGGTTGTAAAATGGACCAAAACTCACTTAACAAATGTTTTGCTTAACAACAAAAATTTGGGGCTCAGTTGTAACAGGTTTTTGACAAGCAACATGGTAAAAATCAGTTTATTGATTAAAATAATAACATGAGAAAAATAAAAACGTCTCTTCTTAGCATTAAATATACAGTAAAATTAGTGCCAGGCAAACTCCATGAGGGATGCCAATGGAAATCCACCATGAAAGGGTCTCTTCTCAAGTAGTTTCCTGACACATCACAGCATTACTGGATACATCTTCCCCACTGACCAAAATGCTTCTTTCATGGTGCAGAATAGAACAATGACCACCTGATGTCCTACTTACCATTTATATTCTGCTAAAGAAGGGGTGTCAAACTCAAGGCCCAGGGGCCAGATCCAGCCCATGGGGCCACCCTGGAAACAGCAAAGGACCGGACTGCAGTGCCTCTATCAGCAAAAATGGAGCTTCGTTTTCACTGGCAGAGGATTGTAGGAGGCTGTTGCAGCCAAAAATGGAGCTCAGGAGCCTGTTTTCACTGGCAAAGCATTCAGGCCACCACAGGCACCCCTAACATGAGTGATGTCAAGCTGGCCATTCCCACCTTGGCCATGCCCCCCTGCCCTCCCTCCCCCTGAGGTCAAAGAATCTTGATGTGGCCCTCAATGAAATTGAGTTTGACCCCCCCAGTGCTAAAGCTTATGCACCTGAAAAGGTTTAATGTTAGAATAATTAAAACCACTTATTTTAGGACTTTGCATGCTAATTGCCCATTTCTAGTAGCTCTGAAAATACTTCTATTGGAACATTCTGGCTATTTAGGTAATGTTCACTGTTGCAATGAAACCTTCCACTCTTTTATATTTTACATGTTGTTCATTTTTCTTTTCTTTTTTGCCTGTCTTTTGTCCTGATTTTTCTTCCAGCTAACCGTTCGGTTTTGCTGGTGTTTAATAAATATGAAGATATATTTTCACTAGCTGAACTAAGTGGCATGTGGGCTCCTCTGATCTGAATGCAAGGATAGACTGGAAGTGTGCTGAGGGCCGACATAAGTAGAAATTATACAGTCACTTCCCAATAAGCCTGAAGTAAGAAAATCTCAGGATACAGTGTGAGAAGATGCATTCCTTCAGGTATTACAATACAATACAATACAATACAATACAATACAATACAATACAATACAATACAATACAATACAATACAATACAATACAATACAATAGCAGAGTTGAAAGGGACCTTGTAGGTCTTCTAGTCCAACCCCCTGCGTGGGCAGGAACCTTATACCATTTCAGACAAATGGCTATCTAACATCTTTTTAAAGACTTCCAGGGTTGGGGCATTCACAACTTCTGGAGGCAAGCTGTTCCAGAGGTTAATTGTTCTAACTGTCAGGAAATTTCTCCTTAGTTCTAAGTTGCTTCTCTCTTTGATTAGTTTCCACCCATTGCTTCTTGTCCTGCCCCCAGGTGCCTTGGAGAATAGTTTGACTCCCTCTTCTTTGTGGCACCCTCTGAGATATCGGAACACTGCTATCATATCTCCCCTAGTCCTTCTTTTCATCAAACTATACATACCCAGTTCCTGCAACCGTTCTTCATATGTTTTAGCCTCCAGTCCCCTAATCATCTTGGTTGCTCTTCGCTGCACTTTTTCCAGAGTCTCCACATCTTTTCTACATCGTGGTGACCAAAACTGTATGCAGTATTCCAAGTGTGGCCTTACCAAGGCACTATACAGTGGCATTAACACTTCACGTGATCTAGATTCTATCCCTCTGTTTATGCAGCCTAGAACTGTGTTGGCTTTTTGGGCAGCTGCTGCACACTGCTGGCTCATATTTAAATGGTTGTCCACTAGGATTCCAAGATCCCTCTCACAGTTGCTACTATTGAGCAAGGTACCACCTATACTGTACCTGTACATTTTGTTTTTCTTGCCTAAATGTAGAACCTTACTCTTTTCACCATTGAATTTCATTTTGTTAGATAGAGCCCAATGTTCAAGTTTGTCAAGATCCTTCTGTTTCCGGTTCCGGCTCCAGCGGCGACGTGCGAGCCTTGGGCTCGCTCGCCGCTTTGTTGCCTTTTCTGCCCCCCCACGGGGGCGAGACACTCCGGTTACCGGAGGTCTCCCGTAGGGTCGGCTCGGAGGAGACGTTTCTCCTCACGGCGGTGGGGAGAGCGATCCCCTCCGCGACCTAGGTGAGGAGGAACATGCTGCGGGGGGTTCTCCCTTCGCCAACGGCTGTCGGCGCCATTCACTTTAATGTAGAGGGCTGAGCGGAGGAGATCGGAAGGCTCGCCGGGGCTTCAGCTGCGAGGGAGAGTGAGTTTTGAAAAGACTTTTTTTTCCTTGCTGCCAGCCAGGCTGAAAGGACTGGGAGGGGGGTGTTTGTTTCCAAAAAAAACCCCTCGGACTTAAGCGGCACTTAAAAATGGCTTCTCTGGAAGAGAAAGCGGAAATCTTAAATCCGGACTGTCTCTAACAAGGGAAAGTGGTATGCGGCTACTTGCAACATTGTTTCTAAGTCTGGCTGGTTATAAAGAATTTATTTTTCTACTTTCTCCTCTGGGCTCTGAGATGGGCGCTGGAGAGTGGCTTTTCTCTGTCCCTGCCTGACTATTTTAATTATGGAAAATTCCCAGCGTCTCTTTACAAGTGGGACTCTCTCTGGATATTAAGGAAGAATTTTTTTCTTGTTGGATTTGTGATTCCTTTCTGGATTACCTTCGTTATTATAACTATTGAGCTGGAAAATTGTCTCTCTCTTGGTTTCTGAATTTTACAACGTTCCAACCTTGATCTGAACTTTTGGCTCCCAGCTAGTCTCACCAGCCCCACCCTGAAAACGCCATTTTGGCTGGCACTGACTTTAACAGATAATCATGGCTCAAGAAACAGCACTGGCAAGTTTAGAACAACGGCTGGCTTCTCTTGAAACTGTTATACAAACTTTGGTAAACGAAATTCAGGCCCAGAGGGCTGAAAACATCAATTTCAAGAAGGAGCTATTGGATACCAGGAACCAGGTGCTGGAAAACACACAGAAGACTGAAGAATTGGAAGGGGGGTTGGTGGGGGTTAAGGGAGAGATTAAAAATGTTACTAAAGAGGTTGGGGAAATAGATGGGCATGTGTCTAGGATTGATATGGAAAGAATGACACATTTTTTGAGATTTCAGAACGTTCTAGAGGAATCTGGTGAATGCCTCCCTGATCTTATGAGCACAATTTTAGCAGACTATTTACAAAAACCTAAAGATGAGATCAGGGGGGACATTGACCTAGCCTATAGAATTAACTCAGCATATGCCAGGATAAATGAAGTGCCTAGAGAGATACATGTGAAATTTGTTAGAAGGTCAACCAGAGAGGAAATCCTGAGGGCGCAGAGAGAGAACCCTTTAATTTACCAACACAAAAAGGTCACTATCTTGAAGCAGATTCCTAGAAAGATTCGAGAAGCAAGGAGGAATTTTTCCTTCTTGTCTAAAACATTGTTTGATCATGGGATTTGGTTCAAGTGGGTGACACCCGAAGGGATGCTGGTGTTCTGGGAAGGAGGAAGAGTGAGGATTAAAACAATTGCTGAGGCGGAAGCCTTTTTTAAAAAACATTCCTCTGCCCTGGGGGAAGATCCAGGGGGGACGGAGGGGGACACGGCCCCGCCCGCTGGGGGCCAGGGAGGAGAAAAAGAAGATACAATAGCCATGAGACTTAGATCGAAAAAATAACTTTGCCTTGATTTTTCTGAACAATTTTGCATAATATCTGGATTTTTTGTAAATGTCTGACAGCATGGAACTGAGAATTTAGGTATATGTACTTGCTTTTACCTTGTAGTGTTATGAAAAATGTTTTTTTGTTGTTATCTTTTTATTGTGTATTTTGAGGTCTCGGAAGGGCCGACGACTCTGACGTGAATGCTTTCAAAATTTCTTTGTATCCCTTACCCTACCCTATAGAAAAATGTAAAACCAATAAAACTTTTTTAATATAAAAAAAAAAAAAGATCCTTCTGTATCTTAAGCCTATCTTTTGGAGTGTTGGCTATTCCTGCCAGCTTGTGTCATGAGAGGCATTTAATACCAGCAACTTGAACTAGGACTAGAAATAAAGATGTATATTTAATTTTATTTGCCTCTTGAAATCACATAGTTATTGTAACTCCAGAACTGCTTACAGATGCTTGCCTTACAATTACTGCACATAGTCCTGGGTCCAAGAGTCTTCAGATCTTCCAAACTGAAAGCAAAACAGTGCATGTTGGATAAGAACCATAGGCCTTTTTACATCACACAGGGCTGCATTGCACACCACAATGCTCTGGGGGTGTTTGTAGCTGAGCCTTTTAAATCTAAATTGCTATTCATTGGTGGCGGTGTCAAAAAAACTTTATTATCAGGTTCAGGTGTGCTCGCGTGACACTTCTGCAAATGCATAGAAGTGTCAGGGTGGGTGGGCGGAACTTCCCGCTGCCGCTACTACCAGTTCGCCTAATGTGGGCCAAAGCGAGAGCAACCCTACTCTATTGCTATTGGTCCAGAGAAAATGCTACTACAATGACGTTGCAGCATCTTCTCTGGAATTTTGCTGTAGACATGGCACTGTGGAAATACTCATCCCTCCTCCATGGACTTCCCTCCTCCACCCTGAAAACAAAGCATTCTTCTGTCATACTTTCTCTCTCATCTTTATGATAATTCTTTGGGACATTTCACAGTTGCCCACAAAAAAAGAGTTAGAATGAGGTTGTTGAAATGCTTTCTGGAATTTGTTTTTAGCGTTCCACTATTGGTAGACACTTACGTGACAGTGAAGACATTCCTGAGAGGAATAAGGATGATTCTGAGCATGCTGTAGAGCGCTCCATGGCACGGGACCTAGCTATCTGCTGGATCGGATCCTGCCCCATACATCCTCACGGCCGATCCGCTCCCACAGAGAGGGACTTTTCCGGGTGCCGTCCACTAGACTTTGTCAGCGGGCGACGCCCAGGGGAAGGGCCTTCTCTGTGGCGGGCCCAGCCCTCTGGAACGACCTTCCCCCCGACATCAGAACAACTACAGACCTCCGCTCCTTCCGTCAAAAACTTAAAACGTACTTTTTCTGCTTGGCCGGCCTAGGTTAGTCTCTACCTCTGGGGTGATAGGGAATTTTTAGTGTTTTAACTGGGGATTTTAGCGCAGGGACATTTCTAATTTAATTTGTTTTTATGCTCTGTATGTATTTTATAGTATTTTAAATTTTTCCCTGTGCACCGCTCCAAGTCCCCTTGGGGAGAGGACGCGGTATAAAAAATAAATTTATTATTATTATTATTATTATTAAAAAATAGCAATAGCAACAGCACTTAGACTTACATACTGCTTCACAGTCCTCTCTAAGCGATTTACAGAATCAGCATATTGCCCCCAACAATCTGGGTCCTCATTTTACCAACCTCAGATGAATGGAAGGCTGAGTCAACCCTGAGCCTTGGGAGATTCGATCTGCCAAACTGCTGGCAGCTGGTGATCAGCAGAAGTAGCCTGCAATACTGCGCCAAAAAATGGTGACTGTTTGGAAGTACACATAGTTCATTCTAATCTTTTTCAGATACTGGCATATCCACAGGGAGTTTTAAGAATCGTAATCCCAAAACATCAGGAGGCCATCACGTTGAAGAAACTTCAAATATTTCATTTCCAAAAGAATTTTGAAAAAACTTATTGGGTACAGACTACAAAGAAATAGGATAATTTATTAACTTCAAATAGCCAACAGTCTTGTATAGTATACAAGTCTATAGTAGTGTATACACAATGGGGTGCTTGTATTACATATATATCCAATGGGAGCTTACCCTAACCTTTTGAATATAACTGTATCTTCTGTGTCTATAGGTGGAAGACATGGAATAAGTCAATGTATCACCCCGATGTTCAGTCATTGCATTTAACATTTTGATTAATTTATCCTCTGGTCCCCTCAGGTCAGAGCTCCAGGAAATTTTATATGCAGTAAGGATACTGTCTACTGTATTTCAATTTATATGCTGCAAAATGGGCTTCATGTATTTTGATTCTGCCCCTTGCCAGTTGTAACATGTTCTTAAAGTTCCTGCTTTCAAGTTATGGAGTATCAGTGCTTTCTGCCATAAAGGTGTTTATTTGCAATGTCTATTCCCTGTTAAGAATTCCATTGTTTTTCTTCTGCTATATTGGTAACTTATTTTTGTAGGGCCTCTTGAGTGTTCCATAGAGAGTCTTTTATGTTGGTTTACATTTAAGGCTTTCAAGTCAGTCACTTCATGTAATCTCAAACTCTTAAGACTGAAAGAAACGCTCTTCATCAGTGTTAGTCTTATTAAGTGATCTCTGTATACTGATCAATACTTAGCATTTCATCCTCACAGCTCCCTAGCACGAGCAAGTACGGGTCGCCATTTCTACCATGCCCATGTAATACTGATTTCATCACATCCACAGCCCCAAACTGAGGCAGCTTCCAGTTGTCTTTAATTGCACCAGTTTCAAAGTAGAATTTTGTAGGACTGTTTATATCTGATTTATAGCTGATTAATTCTGCATATTTGGTAAGATCTGACAGTATCAGCTTGCTCAAGGCATTGTAAAGAAGTAAAAGCCCAGATTCTGAGGGACTTGTAGTTTCTAGTACAGGGGTGGGCAAACTTTGCAACTTTAAGTCTGAAGGACTTCAGCTCCCAGAATTCTCCAGCCAGCAAAGCTTTGCTGGCTGGAGAATTCTGGGAGCTGAAGTCCTTCAGACTTAAAGTTGCAAAGTTTGCCCACCCTTGTTCTAGTAATGATTGCTCATTATCAATCTTGCTTCATCCTTTGTCCCTCATCCATGACAGTTAGGCAAGTTATTTGAGGACATGGGTTTTGGGATCTTTCAGAAGACATCAAAGCTGGGTTCAGAGATACTAATAGATTTGACTAAGAGATTTATACGGACAATGCAACAAACTTCAGCTAACTCCTGGTTCATGGATTATTTTGTTGAACTGTATACTTCATTTTTTATTTAAAAAAATCCACGATTAAAAATCTTTTTCATGAAATGAACATTTGCAGCTAATCATTTCAAAGACAGAAACTGTTCACCAGCAGGACAACAGGAGACCTTATCATTTAATAAAACATGATTCACTAAGTACAAGGTTACCAGAAAGGACGAGAAAAAAAATGATAGCTTGAGATTCGTAGGGCAGCTGTGGTTCCTTCTCAGTACAGTGTTTATGACAATGGCAAGAAGAGAGAGAGAATATTCTCCCCTGGTACAACCAAATCATGTACCATCTGGCCACCAATGTCAGAGAAAAACCCATCAAGAAGTAAGAATAATTCTGCCAGATGTTCTTCTACCACATTGCCTATACAGGTTTAGTACATTGTTGAATATTATCCAGGGAGCATTATGGTTAAAATCACTGTCCCCAAGATCAAGATGTATATTATTTTCTGAGTGTGAACTTGTAGAAAAACAAGTTATGTTCTATACAGGAAGAAAAAACACCTTGAAAAAAATGCTAACAGGTGTTGGAATGTTCTTTTTCTCAAGTAGGGGATCATATGCAAATCAGCTATCATGTATTCCAGGGATGCATTTGTACTTTATTCTTATTCTTTATTATAATTTGGTTTAGGTGTGTACTCTACTACTTTTGCATATCTGAGACCTAGAAAGAATGTGTGTGTTCGGGCTCCCTCTCTATTTTTTCAGGTTTATTTTATACCATAGGATTGTGCTTTATGTTACTCTTTCAATGTAATTAAATCTTTCATAAACTTTATTTTACCTGTTTAAACTTTGGCTTTATTTTCATTTATATGTGCAGTCTTATTGTATGGTTTTTTTTATATTTCTTTCAAAGAATTAATTTACATTTCACAGGTGTTGTTTGTAATAGAGAAACTACAAACACGGATAGTATTACAAACAAAACTTCCAAACCATTCTATAAAGCAATACTTTTCAATCAACAATATTGAACATATTTAGATGACAATAATGTACAATTATGGAGAATGAGATTATCAATTACTAATTGTGATTTTACTCACAAGAGGTAGCATATTTCAGCTGCTAAAAAGTAAGAGCAGAAAGGTGATTTGGTATATCATTTATAAACACTTCTGGAGATCAGATATGGATTAGGAAGGTTTTATATATTTAATCCAATGAGAATGATTTAACATTTTGACATGTACATGTGGAGCAACTTTGGCAAAGGAAGTTTGGGACCTGAAATATAGCTGTATTGGATAAAAATATATAAAAGAACACAAACAATATATTTTCTGAGATGTCCAGAAACTTTTTTAAAAGGTGTTTTGATAAATTAGTTTTGTCTTAAGATCATAAGAGACAAATATAAAAATTTGTAAAACATGAGATGATTGAATTATTAAAATTGGACAGTCCAATTCCTTTATCTCTGTAAATTAACAATATTAATCTTAATAAAATTATTCACCTGTAAATTTACTTGAATTGCTGCTTTATGCCTAACCTCCCCCTTTCCCCCCCAGTGAATTCTTATCTAAAGGAAATTCCAAAGCCATCAATGCATCTGATCCAAACAAGGATGCTAACAAGTGTTTGATTGACTATATTGCTATTCAGTGGTTTTAGATTGGCTGTATTCTTTAGAAATTTTTATTTAATTTAGTAATTTTGTATGGTAACTTCGCCTTAGATAAAGGCCAGGATAATTTTTACTACATTACAATAGCGATGAAAGTTATGGCATTTAGCACCTCCCTAGCCAAATCCCTTTGAAGATAATATCAGCTTTCAACATTGTTACTAATGCTTCTTGGTACAGCTCATTGTACCACAGTACCTGGCAGATATCTACACAGTACTGTATACATCTGCAGAAAACAGAAAGTAATTCAGATCACAGCTTCTCTGGTGTGTCCAACAAAAAGAACATCATTTCAGTGATCATCTCTTCAGCGAGTAGCAGTCACATTTCACACATGAGCTAACCAGATCCCTACTCTGTGTACATTCTGTACTCAAACAATAAAGTGGCTTGTACAAGCAACATGGACAGATGAGATTTAGAGACAATTGTTATTTGTATCATTGGTTTTGGTTGTTCTTCACATCATCCAATATATTTGAAAAATGTTATTCTGTTATATAAAATAACAACTCCACGAAAAAGCTGTTTAAAAGCTCCTAAGAAAGATTGCTCCATGGACTGATCAATCATTGAAGTATTTTTGTAAAATGCTACTCTGAAATATTAATATAAGCATTAATAATCTTTTTTTTCTACCCTTTCCTCTAAACCACCCCACAATTGTACAACTGCTTCTGACTATCTTGTGACCTTCTTCATTTTATAATTTAGCAGTATAGCAATAGTAGACGAAGAAGTGCTTAAAACATAATGTGATTGCTCTGGGTTCCTGTCTCAGCCTACATTTGGACACTGCTATGATATTTATGAAGTATTTAGAGCAATCTTCCTTACATTCTCTTTCAGTCTCAGTCATATTAATTTACATTTTCCATGTTTCTGAACCTTAGTGACTTTAAAGTCCTTTAATCTGTACACCACACTGATTTTGTGCCAGTTTGAAGGATTGGAAGCATCAATAAAACTTTCAGCTCATCCACTGTTAGTAGCCCTCACAAAACTAGATGTGAAAATGACATGTGTTTTGTCAGTATCAGTATCTCCCCTTTCTTTCTTTATTATTATTATTTATTTAATTTATATACCTTTATTTATTTATTTATTTACATCCTTTAGCAGGATGTGGTGCATCAAGCAGACCTAAAGGGTTTTTCTGGCTGCCAAACTGCAGCAACTTCTACAGGATTGGAATTTTCACTTCTTGTTCTCTGCATTTTTAAAATGTATTTATGAGATTTATCCCAATTTCAGTTGTTCACAGACTTTAAACAGTTATAGGCAAAAATATATCAACGATAACATTGATTTGATTGGAAGATCATCACCGCTGCTTTTGAAGGTTTTGGAAATGAACACAATGGTGGCATGGAGACATTCTAACCGTGTGTGAGGGAATCTCATCCAGTCATCTCAGATTCTGCCATATAATTATGGTATTCTGAGTTTGCAGGACTCATAGGCATTTTAATTCACTGTCCATTTCAAAAACATGTCACTGCTTTCTCATGTATGAGAAATTCTCTGTGATTTTTCATTTGCTTGCCAATATTTTCAGTGATTGTTTTATTCACACAGCAATTAGTTTGATACTTTAGAGGAAAGATGTGATTATCATGGTGTTCATTCTATGGAACTAAAAACTGCAGACTTTGCACAAAAGTCTTTCTTCAGTGCTAATGCTGTTATTCTTTATATTTATTTATTTAATATGTATAAGAGGGACCAGAAAATAGTCAGAACAGTTTTAAACATTCTGTATAATAACTGCGTATATAATGTGGTGGTTCAGTGGCTGAGATGCTGAGCTTGTCAATTAGAAAGGTCGGCAGTTCAGCAATTTGAATCCCTAGCGCCACATAACGGAGTGAGCTCCCATTACTTGACCCAGTTTCTACCAACCTAGCAGTTAGAAAGCATGTAAAAATTCAAGTAGATAAATAGGAACCACCTTCGGTGGGAAGGTAATAGTATTCTGTGCACCTTTGGCATTTAGTCATGCCGGCCACATGACCACAGAGGCCTCTTTGGACAGTACTGGCTCTTCAGCTTAGAAACAGAGATGAGCACCGCCCCCTAGAGTCAAGAATGACTAGCATATATGTGTGAGAGGAACCTTTACCTTTAACAGCAATAGCACTTAGATTTATATACTTTTTACAGTGCTTTACAGCCCTCTAAGCATTTAGAGTCAGCATATTGCCCCCAACAATCTAGGTCCTCATTTTACGGACCTCAGAAGGATGGAAGGCCTTGAGCCAGTGAGAATCTAACTGTTGGCAGCTAGCAGTCAGCAGAAGCAGCCTGCAGTACTGCATTATAACTGCTGCCCCACCACACTTTTTGCAAAAGAATTAACATATTGTACTATAATTGCTTCCCTCAGTTTCAATAATCAAATCCCCAAAGAGGGGAACCTTTACCTATAATTGTCTCCTTGCTTATGTTGTTTCGTCTTGGGGGAAGGGGGGTGATGGGGTTGGAAGATTCAAAAGTGAAGCCTGTGCATCTCTCAAATAAACAGTTGAGACCATAACCTTAAAGTCCCTTCCAAAACTGTTGAAAAAGTACTACAGCTATTCATACTGATGTACTCTTGTATGTATATCGAGATTATTTTCAAACTAAGGTTAACAAAAAGTCAGTGTCTTTAAATTTATATTTTATTATTAAAGAATTATATAATCTGAAAGTACATTATCAGCATATTTCAAACATTTCTGCAAATGAAAAATATAAAAACAATACATCTGTTTTAAGTACTGGTAAAATGTCATGTTACATTCCAAAAATGAATAGCACAGCTTTGTACTTACAAAGACTGTAAAATAGCCTTCTCTATTTGAAAATAAATACATTCTCTTAAAGACATTCCACTATGACCATTCTTTAAAAAAAAAAAAAATTATTTCAGAAACCTATTGGCTGCTTAAAATTCCGTGAAGAAAATATTTTAGTAGAATAACCATGTCATCAGTCTTAGCAATTAGAATGAACAATATAGAAAGCATCTTCAAAAACTGAATTATATATGCCTTTTTGAAATACATAAATGTTGAAACACATTTTCAGCAATGGAGGATTCTAGGAAACAACTGAAGAACTTATATAAATTGCCAAAAATATATATTATTGTGCATTATATAACCATATAATTTAGAATGGACTCTGTTTTTGTTGTCCAATATAAAGTTTAAATTTTAGGACTGTAGTTTAGCAGTGTGTTCTGATAGTCCCTAGAAAAGACCTTGCCTCTTCTCCTTCAGTTTTTCAAATTTCAATTGCTCTCCTTTTATGTGACTGTAATCTCACCTAATTGAGGTTGTTCTTGTTGCATCGCTCAGAAATGGGAATAAATTCCAAGGACTTAGGTTACAATGTCCTCAATATTTACAGTGCTAAATGTAATGAATGAAAATGCCATGAGCTTCAGGGTAAAGCTGTTAGTAGCATTGATTGAAGACATGCTTTAACTAGGAATAATAAAAGCCTTACAGGAGAAGGGAAAGATTCCAAAGCAGAAGAAACCATCTAGAATTAAGCTTCACCCTTCTGGTACTAATAGCTGTTAGTGTGGGAGAATGATTTAGAATGGAAGATGACAACAGAGAGATGTTAAATTGTCCTCTCTACTACCCAACGAAATTGGCTGTCTTCCAAATAGGATTTTCTTTAGTTCCATAAGCAGAATGTTAAACTATACAAACTATTTTTTTTAAAATTACCCTACATTTGTGAAATAGAAAGTTTATTTTATGTATGTTATGTATGTTTATTTTATGTGTGTATGTTCACCTATACAGATGAAATATGTCTCTTAATTTTAAAAAAATCAATTAGGGATCTCTCCATTCAGTGCAGGTTGATAGATAAATTCAGCTTGGAATGTGGTTTAAATCTTACCAACCCAAAAAAGTAATTTGTATACGTAAAGCTAAATAGTCTTAGAAACTTTTCTTCTCAAGTATCAGGGTTATCTTTCCCAATCCCTTTTCTCCTTGCTTGTGAATGCAAATAATAGACAAAAAATTGGGAGCCAAAGACTGAAACTGAAGATGATTTCAATAGTGTTATTACCGAAAATGTCTGGTTTAGTCCAGTGAGGAAATGACATCAGGAGTAAATATTACTATCAACCAATTTCTTATTTAGAAGTGAAATACATGTCTGCATTTCTTAAAGGAAAATACTATACTGGTGTGAGAAGGCATAGAGTTATCATTATCAGGTAAAGATGAAAAAAGGCCCTGCCAAGATAGGATTGGAAATGCTTAGAGCAAGTCAGAAGTAATTGGACTATCAAGAAAAGTGGTGGATGAAGAACAGTGAGGAGATAATAGCTATGCCATCATTCAATCTTTTCAGGTTCATGTTGAGAGAAACATGAGGAAATGGCAGAATTAAAATCTTCAAATGCTATTGAGTCAGAGTAGCAAACATGGATTATCGGAGCAAAAGGATGCATACAATTCTCAGAAAAGGAAGCAAAAGGGCCTAAATGAATGTATTGGGAACTATGTTGTTGTTTTCCATTCTTTTTAACACCCAAGGAATAAAACTCTCCCTAGGTTATCCATGCCTTTTTTCAGCATAATAGAAAAGGACAGCTACTAATCTGGCTCCCTCTGTTGCAGAGGGATAAATCATTGATAATCATTCTTGATTTCTAAATTTCTTCAGATTTACCATTTTAGAGGAACAGGATTTTGAAAAACAGGGACATTAAATGTTTGCTCTATGAAAAGCTTGTGAATTGATGTACTTCATAAAGCCAATATTTGACTGCACCTATATCCTATATAGAGCACTGACAGATAAATAATAATAATAATAATAATAATTTATTATTTCTAGACCGCCCCCTCTCCCCATGGGGACTCGGGGCGGTGCACAGGTAGCATAAAAGCAATATATAAACAACAACAATAAATATAACAACAAAATTTAAAAACCAATTAAATAAACCCTGTGCTAAAATCCCAATTAAACTAAAACCTATTGTATAAAATCCCAAGGCAAGGAGGCTATCCCAGGCCGGCCAGACGGAAAAAGTAAGTTTTTAATTTAAGACGGAAGGAGCGGAGGTCCGTAGTTGTCCTAATGTCGGGGGGAAGGTCGTTCCAGAGGGCCGGGCCCGCCACAGAGAGCGCCCTTCCCCTGGGTGTCGCCCGCTGACACAGTCTAGTGGACGGCACCCGGAGAAGCCCCTCTCTGTGGGAGCGAATCGGCCGTGAGGACGTATGAGGCAGGATCCGATCCTGCAGATAGCTAGGTCCCGAGCCATGGAGCGCTTTAAAGATGATGATTAGCACCTTGAAGCGCACCCGGAAGACGACAGGCAGCCAGTGCAGCTCGCGCAAGAGCGGTGTTACATGGGTAGACCTTGCGGTCCCCATAATTGCTCACGCGGCTGCATTCTGGACTAGCTGAAGCCTCTGGGTGCACCTCAGGGGCAGCCCCATGTAGAGAGAGTTACAATAGTCCAGTCGGGATGTCACGAGAGCATGAGTGACTGTGCGAAGGGCGTCCCGATCCAATAGGGGGCGCAATTGGCGAACCAGGCGAACCTGGTAAAACGCCCTCCTGGCCACGGCTGTCACCTGATCTTCCATGGACAGCCGGGCATCCAGGAGGACACCCAAATTGCGCACCCCATCCACAGGGGCAAGATGTTCGCCCCCTATGGCCAGCGATGGAGTAAGCTGGTTGAATCGGGCAGCCGGAAACCACAGCCACTCGGTCTTGGTCGGGTTGAGCCTGAGTCCGTTACTTCCCATCCAGATCCGTATAGCTTCCAGGCACTGGCACATCACCGCTACGGCATCGTTGGGGTGGTTTGGGGTAGAAATGTACAGCTGGGTGTCATCAGCGTACAGATGGTATTCTACCCCAAAACCACGGATGATCTCACCCAGCGGCTTCATGTATGTGTTGAACAGGAGGGGCGAGAGGACCGACCCCTGAGGCACCCCACATGTGAGGGGTCTCGCGGTCGACCTCTGCCCCCCTGTCAACACAAATTGCGATCGGCCAGAGAGGTAGGAGGAGAACCACCGTAAAACGGTGCCTCCCACCCCCAACCCCCCCAGCCGATGCAATAGGATACCATGGTCGATGGTATCGAAAGCCGCCGAGAGGTCTAATAGGACCAGGATGGAGGAACAACCCCCATCTCTGGCCCTCCAGAGATCATCAACCAACGCGACCAATGCCGTCTCGGTGCTATGCCCGGGCCGGAAGCCGGACTGGCGCGGATCTAGATAGTCTACTTCCTCCAGGTGACGGGGAAACTGTTGTGCCACCACACTCTCGACAACCTTCGCCAAAAAGGGAAGGTTGGAGACGGGACGATAGTTGTTCAAAGAAGCTGGATCCAAGGAGGGCTTCTTAAGGAGGGGCCTCACCATCGCTTCTTTTAGGGAAGCAGGCAAGGCACCCTCACTCAAGGAAGCGTTGACCACCTCCTGGAGCCAGCCTCGTGTCACCTCCCAGGATGCCAGTACAAGCCAGGAGGGACACGGGTCCAATAAACATGTGGTGGCTCGCAGTCGCCCACGTAACCTGTCCATATCCTCGGAAGTAACGGAGTCAAATTCCTCCCAAACAAGATCTCTCTCGTGGCATCCCACTGGGCCATGAATGGGGGCTAACTCGTTCTGTATCTGAGCGATTTTCTCCTGCAGAAAAGTCACAAATTCCTCTGCTCTACCCTGTAGCGGGGCTTCCCGCACCCTCTGTTGAAGGAGGGAGCGGGTCACCCTAAACAGGGCGGCAGGGCGGTTTTCTGCGGATGCTATGAGAGTAGCGCAATGATGACGTTTGGCTACTCTCAGCGCCACAATGTAAGTCCGTAAATGGGCTCTTACCTGTGTCCGGTCAGATTCAGAACGAGAAGACCTCCATCTACTCTCTAGGCATCTCTTGCGGCGTTTCATCACCCCCAGCTCCTCGGTAAACCAAGGAGCCAGGGTGTTCCGCCGCCGCAAGAGAGGCCGCAAGGGCGCGACCCGATCCAAGGCTCCCGTGGTCGCACTATTCCATGCGGCCACGAGGTCCTCCATCGGGGCGCGGGTCAGGGGTACAGGAACTGGCCCAAGCGCCGTTTGGAACCCATCCGGGTCCATCAGGCGCCTGGGGCGGAACCAGATTGGTAACTCAGGTCCCGCCTCCCCGCGGAGGGGAGCAGCGGTCGGAAAGTCGAGCCGGAGAAGTGAGTGGTCTGTCCATGACAAGGGTGTAATGACTATGTCCCCTATACCCAGATCACTCGTCCATTGGCCTGAGACGAAGATGAGATCCGGTGTATGTCCACCCTCGTGAGTGGGGCCTTGAA
The DNA here is from genome assembly GCA_039707465.1 of Rhabdophis nuchalis. NCBI lineage: Eukaryota > Metazoa > Chordata > Lepidosauria > Squamata > Natricidae > Rhabdophis > Rhabdophis nuchalis. The sequence continues at coordinate 32,849,456 of CM077651.1, read as the reverse complement.
TTAGTTGGGTCAGGTCCATGGCCGTCATGGAAGCACTATGCAGCACTATGTTTGATAGTCAGAAATATTCAAGCAATCAAAACACTTAACAGGTGGACAAAATAAATTGCAAATTTATCTGTGCTGTGCTCATAAATGAAATTTTATAACCTCTAAGACAAATTCAAAGTTACATGTATCTCCACTATTGAAGGTTCAAACAGGATTTTCTTTAGTTCCATAAACATAATGTTAAACTACAGAAAAGGTTTTTAAAAAGCCAACATTTGTGAAAGTTTATTTTTATGTATGATGATGTACTAACTATACAGATGAAATAAATACTTTTTAAAAGGCTTTGTTTAGTTACTGTACTTTACATTGATTTATCAGCAATTCATATATTTGAAGAAAAACACAATTGTTCTGTTCCACATGTATCATTTAATTTCAAATGCCTTCAGGTTTGCTGTTTTGAGAGGATATAATTTTAAATACCAGTCAAATAAATCAATGTCCCTAAAAGATTTAGTGTACTGATGCACTTCATAAAACCAGTGTTTAATTTGATCAAAAGCCAATTTCCAGAGCTGACAGATAAAAGCAAATATCATATTTGAAAAGTCAGAGTAAAAGTAAAAGTAATCACTCAGAGTGATTACAAGGCTTACACACAGGCAAAATAAATAATGATTAATAAACAGTTTGATGATCTTAAGTAGTTCAAGGTTAATTTTACTTTAGTAGATATCAAAGTATTTTTAATGATATTTGACATTTCAACCTTGACAGAAAAATGCTAAAATGGTTTGGATGATATGCTATTGACATTTTTTCTAAGGGATTTCTCAATTTTGCATAACACATCCAATGGAATGGGGTGGTGCAGTACATTTTAATTTCAGCCATGCAGTTCGGATAATAACCTCCCCTTGAACAACGAGCCTAGATATCCTCAGAATAGTGATAACAATAGCTGGCAACAGATGGGACAGAAATTAAGTATGCAATGTTGTTGATTTCCAATTTATTAATCCTAAGGCATTTTCATTATCATTGCATTTATTCAGTATAAACCCCACAGGGTTTTTTCATGCCATTTCGAACAAGTGGAAATGTACACAGCTGCAGCAGCTCAAACCTACAAATTTAGGAAGATTTGGGTTTTTCTAAGCTCTAAACAGGACTTCACAAAACACAATTGTTTTGTGACGGCTTACCTCTGAGTTTATTGAAAGTATAAGCAGAAATCAAGCTAGTTACAAGTTAATTAAATTTGGTATGTGACAGTTACCTGTGTTCAAGTTCTTTTTTTTAATAAACTAATTGTTGCTGATTATAGTAATATTATAATTTATTATGGAATTAATCTTAGTTTCTAGGACTATTTCTTTGTATACGGTTTGGAGGTTAGTTTAATTTGTCATATTTGCCTTGAACCATAAAAATAACTTGCTAGAAATATATCTATAGGGGAGAAACATTTATAGCTCAGATGAAGGGTCTTTGGTGCTGTCTGAGCTTGGTTATTTCTTGCAGATGTTTAACATCAGACCAACAATCAAGAAGTAAAGAATACCCCAATCAAGGGACTGTCAATCAAGCTATCAATAAACAGCCCAACCAAAGAACTTCCAAAACCACTTTCACCAACACTGACAGGGCAAGCCACTAGAATATAAACTGAGAGCACTCTTTACTATCACTGATGATGTTACCTAATTTGGGTAATGAAACATTTGAAAGAAAACAACCAAGGCCAGAGAGAAACAAGGGGCCCTCAAAAATGTATCTAGTCAGCAAATACATCATTTTTTTCCTTTTAACCTTCTTTTTGTGTTTATTCATATCTTTCTAAAATGCCTTTTTATGTTTTAACCTGAATTAAAAGCTATTTTGAGCCCAGCACTTAAGTTGGATAGTTGATGTATTTATAATTTCACCAAACAACTCTGTTCTCAAAAGCAGGCTTGATTTTCATTTTTTTCATCACTCCTCAGTTACTATTTACCAATCAGTAATTCAGAAAGTCAGGGTGAACATTATATTACCTTTAAACGAATGTTACTAATTATTTCTCCGTTTTCCACTATGCAAAAGAAAAAGTCTTACAGTTAATTAAGATCAAAAGAAAAAAGATTCGAATCTCTCCTGAATACTGAATTTAGAGAAGTCACTCCTGAAGTACAAATAGGCCAATGTTATAAATATACTTCTGTAATGAGAAAATTGCAATCTTAAATTATATCTGCAGATGTGTAGAATGAAGGAATATCAGAAATATTGCTTTTGTTTTGCTAAACTCTGCAAAAGTTCACAGGAGCTTCTTTTATTTAGTTTCCCATATCCCAAGCTTCCTTTTTTTAAATTTTTTTTTAGATTGTACAGGAAAATATACTAAGTTGTCAGTAAGAAGCAAAAAATAGGAACTTGATATGTAGCAAGCTAAAGCAGAATGATTATAAACCACCATGGGGATAATAGTGGAACAAACTGCCTGCGTAGGCAATCATCAACAGTCCCATGTGCATGCAACTGAATAAAATTGAAAATTAGGGCAGAGAAGGAATAAAAATAATGGGAAGATGGATCAAACTAGGAGAGAGGCAGCACATCCTAAAGATTTGGAGGAGGAAACATATTCAGAACAATAGAAGAGGACAATTGGCTTTCTGGGACATCTCAACCCCACTGACTTCTGCTTTCTCCAATATTCATCTTCCCTGCCTCAAAGAGATCTATGAAGTACAACAAATTGTAAAGAACATCAGTGTACAGAAAGGAATGCACTACACCTCAACAGCATCTTTAGAAGATTTTCACTTTTTCCCACTACCCATTGCCTTAGATTAGAACGCTGGACTTAACAACTATATATCGTATTTTAAACACCTAGTTTATACCTATTTACGGGGAAAGATGCTAAGTTGTCAGAAGAAACAACAAATAGGAACTTGATATGTAACAACAAGCTAAAGCAAAACAATTACAAATGCTCATGAAGACAAGATGTTTCATTGAAAAGCAGAAGAATAATGTGGTAGAGCTTTGTCAAAGAAATTGCAGGGATGTACTTGATTGTTGAGGCACAACCATGCTGAATGGAAATTAAAAGGATGATTGGATGTGTTATATATAGCCTCTTAGGGCCAAACCTGCAGGGATATTGTTATGCCTATTCATAGCCAAATACAGGATGTGAAATATGTGTGTCAGATTTCTTGAAATAATTACCACAATGATTTGAGACTAACATTTGATAGAAATATTCCTGGATCGGTTGTCAAGAGATATGCTGGGAGGTTGAAACTTACTTCAAAGTTCAGGCTACGAAATATGGAAAGCTGAGAGTGCACTTCCTGATGTTGGGTTAGAGAACCGGAGGTGGGTTCCTGCCAGTTCAGGCCAGATCGGGCAAACCGGTAGTGGTGACGGCAAGAGGCTCCTCCCACCCACATGGATGCATAGTAAAATAAATTGAAACCCACCACTGCAGAGAACTTATCCCAACATGAGTTCTACAAAGGGTTGCTTGAATGGAAAGTATATAAATACATATAATCCTTGTCTTACAACAGTTCCTTTAGTGACCATTCAAAGTTACAACAGCACTGAAAAAAGGGACTTATGACCATTTTTCACACTTACAGCGGTTGCAGCATTTCCACAGTCACATGATAAAATTTCAGATGTTTGGCAACTGGCATATATTTATGACAATTGCATTATCTTGTGGTCACATGATCATCTTCTGTGACCTGGCAAGCAAAGACAGTTGGGCAATCAGATTCACTTAACAACCATGTTACCAACTTAACACTGCAGTGATTCACTTAATAAGGTCATAAAATGGGGCAAAATTTACTAACTACCTCACATAGCAATGGAAATATAAGGACTACTCTACATCCATATTTATTTATTTAGCATATGACATGTTTGTACATCTGTAAAGTTCAAGTCTACATGATTTCTATTCTCCAGAGAAATGTAGAAGCTTCAGTAGGTATTTATTATATAATCTGCAAATCTCGTCCACAGACTTTTAGGGAAGAGGTTGCTTAAACCAGGGGTCTCCAACCTTTGCAACTTTAAGTCTGAAGGACTTAAGCTCGCAGAATTCTCCAGCCAGCAAAGCTGGCTGGAGAAGTCTGGGAGCTGAAGTCCTTCAGACTTAAAGTTGCAAAGGTTGGAGACTCCTGGCTTAAACAACAACCTCTTGTTTTATGTTTTCCCAGTTTCTTATTTTTCCAACAATTGTTGGAACAGCAACAATTGTTACATCTTTTCTTGCAAATTAATCTTGACTTATTCAAGAATGAACAGTAAGCCAGATTCAATGTTGTTTTCTGTTGTGCTCCTGTCCTTTCCCCACATGAAGAAATAAACAACTGAATAGTTGTTTATTTCTTCGCAACATCTTTGCATTTCTTTTGGAACTTAGCATCTAAAAGCCTATTAAGTTGTGATTGCCTATTGATAGCTGCAAATGCAAACGATCCTCATGGTCTAGGAAATGAATGTCAAGGGCTACAGTAATAAAAAGGGACAAGATGAAGAAGACAAACTCATGATAACAGGAACGGCAACCAGACCTTAGAACTGATGCTGAAAATAAGTGCTGATAGCCTCAGGCTTTTAGGATCAATCATGAACAATAATGGAATAAGTGGTCAAGAAATGTGCCACAGACTGGCACTTGGTGGAGAAGGCAGGAAGGCCTTTGAAAAAAATAATCATTGAGATGTTGGAATGTGCCTACAAAGATCAAAGTTGTGCAGGCAATGGTTACATTAGGAAATGTGAAAGGAAAGACAAAAGATCAGAAGCAAAGTTGTTGAATCAGTTATAGGGAAATTGGCTGTGTCAACTTCCCTGAAAGACGTGAAGAACCAGATTGGGAACAAGTCAACCTGGATAAAATTTATCTGGATGGTTGCTACAAATAGCCACTGACTTCATAGCACATAATCAACATTATCAAAATACAATTGGCATGTATTTTTCAAAGGAATGTCTTTCCTGCTGGCATTACCACAATGCTCCCATCGGCATGTCAAGAACAGCTGCTCAGAGTTTTTTCATGAGTGAAATAGCCCATAAACCTGATTAAAACACGTTGTTGTTGTTTTGTTCTCTAAAGAGCTTAAGTTTGTTTCTTTATTTTCACCGTATAGCTTTCCTTTATACAACAGGTGAATTTTCTTTTTTAAATTAAACCAATTTGTATATAATAATATTATAATGCTATACTGCCATTTAGCTTATATATTGTAAACTACAAAATATCATAAACTTGTGTGTGTGTGTGTGTGTGTGTGTGTGTGTGTACCATTTTTGAGAAATAGACAAATTATCCTCAAATCAACAAGGAAGTATGGTTCTGGATAATACAAGTGCAGCAGAAAGTAAGGGAAAAGAAGATGGCCTAGAAGAACGGACATGTGCAGAAGACCAACAAAAACTGACAAAAGAAAATCACTGCAAGAAGAGTGGCAAAGAAACCTGACCATTGTTCTTGCAGAGGTCAAAGTCAATCACTACTGGGACTGTTATGAACTACTGGACACAAACGAAGGTGAAAAAACCAACTAGTGAAAGTGCACACCAAGACAATACAAATCTACATATATAAAAGCGAAATACATCATACATCATCACCATCGGATCGTTAATATTTCTCATGCAAAAATGTGTGTATCATTTTTTTTTCTGATAAATGGAGACTACTATAGGTCTATTTTGAGCTACTTAGCTCTCATCAGCTAGCCATACCCTTATCAGCTGAGCCAGGGGAATAATTAAATGTTTTGTCAAAGCACCTGGTATGCCAAATTTATTTATCAGCAAAAAATGCAATACAAAATGGTTTTGGCCTGGAAAGTTCCTAGAGTGGAGCTGGAGGGCAAAAGGAAAGAAGTATTCTCCCTCCCATATTTGGGCATACCAGGTGCCTTGACAAAACATTATGTATGTATGTATGTATGTATGTATGTATGTATGTATGTATGTATTAACACACTCTGATGCTAAGGAGTTAGACGTTCTACTCCCCCTCCCCACTGGAAAAGAATTCTGTTCCAACTGCCACTTGGGCATGGGCATGGCCAGCGGTGACTCATCCGGCCTGCAGGCTGGGAATTTAGACATTCTACTCCCCTTCCCCACCTGAAAAATACTCTGATGCTAAGGAGTTAGACTGAGGGAGAGATGGGGATAAGATAGAAGAGGCTTCTGTGGGGCAAGCTTGAGGGAGAGAAGAGGATAGGAGAGGATCAATGAAACCAGCCTGAGGGAGAGAAGGGGAGAGGAGAGGCCGATCGTAACTACTCATTAATTTTCAAGCTGTGTCGATTTATCACGCCCAATCTCATAGTTTCGTAGCGGAGCTTGGATATCCAGCTATTATTAAATAATACATGTCAACACTACTTGGATAAAAATGGATAGCAATTGCAGGGCAAGCTTAAAATTCTAAAATGCTAGCAGCAGCACTGTGGCAAAATCTCTAATATCAAATTTCCACACTCACCAATGCCTGATGTCTTAGCTACTGTGCATTACATTTGAAGAGGTTACTAAAGCTATGAATTTGAAAGTACCTGGCATAAGCAATCCACCAGTAGGTGTTTGGAAGTTGAAAAAATTTCACCACAGAGCAATTGAGTGGCTGACTATAGTAGCTTCAATGCTATTTTATGATTTGTGGCCATGTGCCTGCTGAGTAGACCGTGAGTTTCCCTCTTCAAAAATACAGGTGATTGCTGCAATTACTAATCCCTGTTTATGAAAATTATTGAGAAGATGCTTAATCAGCTCCTGTGACATTACTGAAATCAATTCAAACCAGTGCAGTTTTGTCCAAAGCTTGAATACCACTGCCATTTTTATGACCCACATGCTCATGGAAAAGCATCAAGAAAAGAAAAAGAAATTACACCTAGATTCCTGACCTAGAAAATATTTTAAATGTGTTCCACATCAGCTGATGATACATAGTACATCATATGTACTATGATGTACATAGTACATGACCATGATGTGCACAAGCTACTTGTAAAATGGGTCCAGATGTTCTACATTAATATTTGCAGCTAAGTGAGAAACTGTTGAGCCACCACACTCTCAACAACCTTCACTAGAAAGTGGAGGTTGGAGACAGGACGATAGTTCTCTAATAATGCTGGATCCAGGGACGGCTTCTTGAGGAGGGGCCTTACTACCGCCTCTTTCAAGACGGCAGGCAAGGACCCCTCACTCAAAGATGCGTTGACAATGCCCTGGAGCCAGCCTCGTGTCGTCTCCCAGGATGCCAGTACAAGCCAGGAGGGACACGGCTCCGCTCCTTCCGTCAGAAATTAAAAACATACTTTTTCTGCTTGGCCGGCCTAGGTTAGTCTCTACTTTTTTAGGGTTTAGGGAATATTAGTTTTAACATGGGGATTTTAGTGCAGGGACAATTAAATTTAATTTGTTTTTATTTATTGTATCTATTTTTTTATATTTTTATGTGTTTTAATTTTTCCCTGTACACCGCTCCGAGTCCCCTTGGGGAGAGGACGCGGTATATTAAAAAAAAACATAAAAACATAAAGCGATGGCGGCAACGATGGAGGAGTGTGTGTATGAGTGAATAAAATATGGCTGTGATCAAAGATTACTGGAGTACTCTGTGATAGGTGAATGCCAAATCATTTAAAACTGAAAGTATACAGTATGGTGATTTGCTCAGTAGCACTGTGCTCAGTAGCACTGAGTGCTGGCCAACCACCAAAGTAACGAATATCTCTATATTCCATGAATGCTGCGTTGGTCATTACACATTTTTGACCACCCAACAACATAGACCATTAGCAGATGGGTGTTGCACCAATAACAGAGGAAATGCAGGAAAAACGCCTATAGTGGTATGGCCAGATCTTAACGAGCAGCATCCCCACGGTTACCTGTATTGCCTTCCACTTTAACACCAATGGAAAACACCTGCATGGAAGACTAAAGCAAGGGTGGCAGGACACAATTGATGCAGGTATGAAGATCACCGATTAGGTCTCAGAAGCTGCAGTCAATCATATGAAATAGCATTTGCTAATCTGAAAGCAGACTCTGCCACCCCACAGGAAAATGCAAGGAAGAACATCATTAGATATGTATTAATTATGTTTTCAATGTTTAATACTATGTAAAACATTTGATAATATAAAATGACGCTAGCTATGTAATAGTATACGTGTTATGTTATGAAAATGAAAAAATAAAAAAATTCTATTGAAAAAAAAATTAAAAGAACAAAAGCCTGGGGTTTTTTTTATAAATAGATGTTGCAAAATTATTCTAATCCTCCATGAACCTCATAACCATGCAGGGCCGGCACCACCTGTAACATGTTCACACTGGTGAAATAGGACTGGATGTTTGTTAATATGATTTATTGGGTTAGGGATTTTCTCTCTTGTATTATTGTTGTATTATGGGGGGACGGACGGGGTGCACTGTGTGAGTGAAACCAATCTCATTGTGCATATGTTGTGCAGTGACAAATAATTCAAATATTTTTGTTTGTCTGACATCTAAGGTCAGAGGTTCTGACAAAGAAGCCCTGCAACTTTACTGAAACACAACCTCTAAGCACTTTTTTTTTTAAAGCGAAACACATAGGAAAAGAGCCTAAAAGGAAAGAACGGGGCATTTTATTCATAGATTGTGTGCGTGCGTGCGTGCGTGTGCAGCGTAGCCTCACACACGCGCGTCTGTCATGGAATGCGCCCACGACAAACGCGCGAACAGAAAGCTTAGAACGCTCTCGTTTTAAAGAGCGCGCGACGAGCCAGTCAGGCGTGACGTCGGCAGGCGCGTCACGTGACTGCCTTGTCCTCGCCGTCCTTCCGATCTTCCTCGCCCCGCCCGCAAACCAAGCGTCTTTGGGAGCTGCGCGTGCGCCCGCGCGCGCGCGCTTTGAAGCTTATACACAGCCGAGGAAGCGGGGAGGTGCTTTCTTCTCCCTCTTTCTCCCCCCTCCCTCTTTTTCCCCCCTCTAGCATGGCAACCGCGGCAGTAGGGCGCGCGGTGGCGAGGGGCCGCAGCTGGAGCACAGCGGTCAAAGCGAGAAAGCTGCTGGTGGGGTCGAAGGTAAGGTCCGGGGGGCGGAGCTAAGCCGTCGCGTGCGGTAGAACCGAAGGCGTCGCAGCGCCATGCCTGAGATGTCTGGTTTGGCTTCAGTCCCTCCCCACCCCTAATGTTTGACCTCGGGACGGCGGTGCAGCAGAGCCAAGCCGGGACTCCACTCTAAAGCTCCGCTGCCGCCGCCGCCGCCGCCGCTTTAATACCTTCCTGGGGCAAACCGCGGTGAATATGGCTGTCCGCATGCGCGGGAGGCAGCACTTCTTTTTTTTTTATATTGAAAAAGTTTTATTGGTTTTACATTTTTTAACAGGGTAAGGTAATGGTTACAAAGAAATTTTGAGAGCATTCACGTCAGAGTCATCGGACCTTCCGAGACCTCAAAATACACATTAAAAAAGTTAATATAGAAAACATTTTCCATACCACTACAAGTTGAAAGCAAGTACATTTACCTAAATTCTCCCTTCCATGCTGTCAGACATTTACAAAAGGTCCGGATAGAAATATTATGCAAAATTGTTCAGGAAAAAATCAAGGCAAAGTTATTTTTTTGATCTAAGTCTTTTGGCTATTGTATCTTCTTTTTCTCCTCCCTGGCCCCCCGCAGGCGGAGCCGTGGCCCCCTCCGTCCCCCCTGGATCTTCCCCCAGGGCAGAGGAATGTTTTTTAAGAAAGGCTTCCGCCTCAGCAACTGTTTTAATCCTCACTCTTCCTCCTTCCCAGAACACCAGCATCCCTTCAGGTGTCATCCACTTGAACCAAATCCCGTGATCAAACAAGGTTTTAGACAAGAAGGAAAATTTCCTTCTTGAGTCTCTAATTTTTCTAGGGATCTGCTTCAAGATAGTGACCATTTCTCGATGATAAGTTAAAGGTTTCTCTCTCTGCGCTTTCAGGATTTCCTCTCTGGTTGACCTTCTAACAAATTTCACATGTATCTCTCTAGGCACTTCATTCATCCTGGCATATGCAGAGTTAATTCTATAGGCTAGGTCAATGTCCCCCCTGATCTCATCCTTAGGTTTTTGTAAATAATCTGCTAAAATTGTACTCATAAGATCAGGTAGGCATTCACCAGAATCCTCAAGAACATTCTGAAATCTCAAAAAATATGTCATTCTTTCCATATCCATCCTAGACACACGCCCATTTATTTCCCCCACCTCATTAGAAATATTTTTAATCTCTCCCTTAGCCCCCTCCAACCCTCCTTCCAATTCTTCATTCTTCTGTGTATTCTCCAACACTTGCTTCCGGGTATCCAATAGTTCCTTTTTGAAAGTACTATTTTCAGCCCTCTGGGCCTTTATTTCTGCTATCAAAGTCTGCATAGAGGTTTCAAGAGAAGCCATCCTTTGTTCCAAATTTACAAGTGCTGCTTCTTGTGCCATGGTTAAAAGTTAGAATCACTGCCACCAAGATGGCGTTTTCCGGGTGGGGCTGGTAGGGCAGATCAGGAGCTCAGTTCAGTTCAGGGCCGTGAAGTTGCAAACAATTCAGAAACCAAAAGAGACACAATTTCCCAAATCAACAAATAGTAATAACGAAGGTATTCCAAAGAAAAAATCACAAATCCATCAAGAAAAATTTTTTTTCCAAAAATCCAGAGAGAGTCCTGCTTTCAAAGAGACGCTGGAAATTTTCCTTAGTTGAAATAATCAGGCAGGGACACAGAGAAGCCACTTCCACCGCCCATCTCAGCCAGAGGGAGAAAGTAGCAAAAAAAGAATTTTTTTAAACTCAGCCAGACCTAGAAACAATGTTGCAAAAAGTCACATTCCACTTTCCCTTGTTAGAGACCGTCCGGAGTGAAAGTTTCCGCTTTCCCTTTGCAGAGAAGCCATTTTAACGTGCCGCTTAAATCCGAGGGGGGGTTTTTTAAAAATAAACACCCCCCTCCCAGTCCGTTCAGTCTGGCTGGCAGCAGGAAAAAAAAAGTTTTTTAAAGACTCACTCTCTCCTCGCAGCTGAAGCCTCGGGAGTCCTTCTGACTGAGCCGATCAGCCCTCCTCATAATTGTAAATGGCGCCGTCTTCCCTGGGCGAAGGGAAAACCCCCCGCTAGCATGTTCTCCCTCACCTGAGCCGCGCCGGGAGCCGCTTCCTCCACCGCCGTGGGGGGCACGCCCCCCGACGAGCCGGCCCTACGGGAGACCCTCAAACAGAGGAGTCTCGCCCCCGTTGGGGGGCAGAAGAAGAAACAAAGCGGCGAGCGAGCGCTAGGCTCGCCCGTCGCCGCAGGAGCCGGAACCCGGAGGCAGCACTTCTGAAGTATGGGAATCCTTAGTCTGAAGGACTTCAGCTCCCAGACTTTGCTGGCTGGAGAATTCTGGGAGCTGAAGTCCTTCAGACTTAAAGTTGCAAAGGTTGGGGACCCCTGCTTTAATGTCTCGGGGTTGCTGGTTTTAGGACCGTCGTTTGTAGGAAGAAATGTCACATCTGGGGATCCCAGGTGTCTACCTGCAACGTCCGTTCAAAGCAGATACATTTGCAATGGGATGATAGAAGATTATGATGTACTTTGCAGAAGATACATGCCAATGATGCATACTTCCAAGATTTCTGTGCTGCTCCATCATGGAATGGAATAGAATAGAATAGAATTCTTTATTGTTCAAGTGTGGTTGGACACACAAGGAATTTGTCTTTGCTGTATATGCTCTCAATGAACATAAAGAAAAATAAAATAAAATACATTCATCAAGAATCACAAGACACAACACTTAGTGATAGTCATAGATTACTAATAAGCAATCAAATTATTCCAGGAAACAAAACAATATAAATTGTAAAGATACAAGCAAAATGATTATAGTCATAAGTGGGAGAAGATAGGTACTAGGAAGGAAGATAAGAACAATCATAATACAGTCTTAGTAAATTATTTGACAGTGTTGTGAGGATTAGTTGTTTAGCAGAGTGATGGCATTCCGGAAAAAACTGTCCTTGTGTCTAGTTGTTCTGGTGTGCGGTGCACTATAGTGGCGTATTGGAGGGTAGAAGTTGAAACAATTTATGTCCAGGATGTAAGGGGTCAGATATTTTCACAGGCTTTTTGACTTGCAGTATACAGTTCATCGATGGAAGGCAGGTTGATAGCAGTTGTTTTTTCTGCAGTTCTAATTATCCATTGAAGTCTGTGTCTGTCTTGTTTGGTTGCAGAGCCAAATGTGTGGTTTAAAAAAAAAAACCGGTAGAGTTGGAAATCTACAGTATTAAGACTGAATTCTTATAGGCAGAAAAGCAGAATCTAATTCATCGCAGGTGACTGAAACAATTGGGTGGCTCCTAGTGATTACGGATGCCAGTTTCTTAGCATATGTGGCATCACTGCTGCACAAGCTGCATTGGTTTCTATTGTGAAATTCAAAGTGGTTGTTATTTAAGTGCACCATGACATACATAGGACCAGATTACTTACAGGGCCATCTCTACCCATCCAACCCTATCTGTCAAAAAGGCATGCTCCCCGGTATTTTGTTGGGTGGTGGGCCCAGAAGGAGAACCTTTTGTAAAAACCTTTGGAACATCATTCTTCTCTGAGATTAGATTATCCCATTCCTGCTGGCCTTTTGTAAGGCCTTGAAAATTTTACTTTATGCCTGGACCTGGGATCCTAAGTATGAGTTACAGCTGTTTTCTGGTTGTGCGAATAATAGTTTAGTTTATGCCTGCTCTTATGTATTTTGGTTTTTATTACTTTTTAAATTCTTTTGTGTGTGTGTGTGTGTGTGTGTGTGTGTGTGTGTGTGTGTGTGTAGAGTCTTGTAAACTGAGATGTGCAGCTATATGAATAGAATGAATGAATGAATAAAAACAGTACACGTCAGAAGGACTGGCAAGAAAAAATGTGTTTTGGCAAACATGGCCAGCATAATTAGCAAGTATTAAACTGAATTTGAAAAGTGAATGGGTCGAGAAATGAAATGAGTGATGTAAGAATTTCACAAAGAATTGTAGAATTGCTGAAATCGGCCTTCTAAAACCATTCTGTGGGGGGAATAAAACTTCACTGGCTTATAAAGTTATACAATTTATATTCAACATTATACAGTAATGGTCAAAATGTAGCCAACTTGAACTTGATATCTTCATACCCAGAGTAAATGTGGTTTAATAGATCACTGTTGAAACCTGATTGAGGTGACTCTTATGATTGGAATATATAATAGTTCTCAATTTGTGACCACAATCGAGCCCAACATTTCTGTTAAGTGAAATATTTAAGTGCGTTTTGCTCCATTTTAAGACCTTTTTTGCCAGAGTTGTTAAGTGAATGACTGCAGTTAGATAGGTTAGTAACCTGGTTGTTAAGTGAATCTGGCTTCCCCATTGACTTTCCTTGTCAGAAGATTGCAAAAGGTGATCATATGACCTTGAGACATAACAATGGCCATATATAGGAAGCAGTTGTCAAGCATCAGAATTTTGATCGCATAAGTATGGGGATGGATGCAAAGGTCATAATAGTTATGTCACTTTTTTCAGTGCCATTGTAACTTTGAACAGTCACTAAATGAACTGTTGTAAGTCTACCTGTAGCAGTTCAAGTATATACAGTACACTGCAACACTTTGTTCAAAAGGAACAGTAGCAGTAGAAAGGGGGAACAGTCCAACCTATCCAAAACAGCACCACAAAAATGAGATTAGGAACACAAGTTGAAATAGGGAAGAAAGTGGTAAGAGAGCACCTGTCTAACCTAGACGAGTTCAAATCACGAGGACCGGATGGATTACACCCCAAGGTTCTGAAGGAACTGGCAGACGAGATCTCAGAACCACTGAACTATATCTTTCAGAGATCCTGGAGCATTGGGGAACTGCCAGAGGACTGGAAAAGAGCTGATGTGGTTCCCATCTTCAAAAAAAGAAAAAAAAATAGATCCAGGAAACTATAGACCAATCAGCCTGACCTCAATACCAGGAAAGATTCTGGAAAAGATAATCAAGAAACAAATTAGTGAACACCTAGAAGTAAACAAAGTAATAGCCAAAAGCCAACATAGGTTCGTCAAAAACAGATCATGCCAGACACAAAGTGACCAAACTAGTGGACCAGAGGAATGCCGGTGATATAGTTTACTTGGACTTCAGTAAGGCATTTGATAAGGTAGACCATAACCTACTACTAGATAAAATAGAAGAATGTGGGTTAGACAGCATCACCATCTGATGGATTCGTAACAGGCTGACCAACCACACTCAACATGTAGTCCTCAATGGAACTGCATTTACATGAAGGGAAGTATGCAGTGGAGTACCCCAAGGCTCTGTTTTAGGCCCAGTACTCTTCAACATCTTCATCAATGATTTGGATGAGGGGATTAATGGGGAACTCATCAAATTTGCAGACGACACCAAGCTGGCGGGAATAGCCAACACTCCAGAAGATAGGCTTAAGATACAGAAGGATCTTGACAAACTTGAACATTGGGCACTATCTAACAAAATGAAATTCAATTGTGAAAAAAGTAAGGTTCTACATTTAGGCAAGAAAAACAAAATGCACAGGTACAGTATAGGTGGTACCTTGCTCAATAGTAGTAACTGTGAGAGGGATCTTGGGAGTCCTAGTGGACAACCATTTAAATGAGCCAGCAGTGTGCAGCAGCTGCCAAAAAAGCCAACACAGTTCTGTGCTACATAAACAGAGGGATAGAATCTAGATCACGAGAAGTGTTTATACCGCTTTATAATGCCTTGGTAAGGTCACACTTGGCATACTGCATTCAGTTTTGGTCACCACGATGTAGAAAAGACGTGGCGACTCTGAAAAGAGTGCAGAGAAGAGCAACAAAGATGATTAGGGGACTGGAGACTAAAACATGAAGAAAGGTTACAGGAACTGGGTATGTCTAGTTTAATGAAAAGAAGGACCAGGGGAGACATGATAGCAGTGTTCCAATATCTCAGGAATTGCCACAAAGAAGAGGGAGTCAAACTATTCTCCAAAGCACCTGAGGGCAGAACAAGAAGCAATGGGTGAAAACTAATCAAGGAGAGAAGCAACATAGAACTGAGGAGAAATTTCCTGACAGTTAGAACAATTAATCAGTGGAACAGCTTGCCTCCAGAAGCTGTGAATGCCCCAACACTGGAAGTCTTTAAGAAGATGTTGGATAGCCATTTGTCTGAAATGGCATAGGGCTCCTGCCTAGGCAGGGGGTTGCACTAGAAGACCTCCAAGGTCCCTTCCAACTCTGCTATTGTATTGTATTGTATATTGTATTGTGGTGTAACATAAGGTTCAGTATATTTAGATTTATAAATATTTAATATAAGTATTTTCAAAAAGAGGAAAACTTGAACAATCTAATGTAAGAGACAATTTTCACAAAAAAATCTGAAATCGGATTTGTCTGTTGTCAGATCAAGAGACAATTAGAACTGTGTCTCTTAAAAGAGGATGATTTCTAGCCCATTAACACCTTGTGAATAGAAGAAAGGAATTAGAATCTTGACCTTATTGTAAATATAGTTTAGCATTTGATACATTGCCCAGTATTTTTTTCATAAAGGTTTATCTATAGTAAATCTATATGAAGCTTTTATCGACTCTGTTTATTGCTTTGCAGTCCATATTGTATTATGGCGAGCACATAATATAGATCTAGATCACCTGTTGGCCTAAGGAAGCAATGCATGGTTGGTAATCCTAAAATGAATTATGAGAATGAATTAGTTATTGAATGAATTAGGTGTTATTTATAACTAATAATCTTGAATTCAAGATTATTATAAATGATCTTGGAAAGGAATTTGCATAAAAATAAAACTAGACGCTGTTCTTTAAATAAAAGTCTAAAGAGGAGTTTTGCACCAAGTTTTCTGTCAAATTCTGAGAACCCGCCGAAAGTCTGAGTCACAAATGCCAAACATGGGAAAAACTGCCACCAATTGCTGTCCTTATATATGATCAAGGCAATCCTCAGCATTCTGTTCTGTTTTCTTTTTCCATGGGGCCTGTTGCCTTTAGCCCTCAGTCTATTAGATAGCAACAAAGGTTTGTTTCTCATGATGGCAATCTTGTGGTCACCCTGATTTCTGTTGGTCAGATATACCTGCTACTTAGATGTATTTGGGGTCTTCAGACATTTGGGAAATAGGGTTGAGAGGTGGGCTATCAATTGTATCCACACATTTCCCCCAAAATGCTTATTGGTCTATCCAGCACTCATCCTTTCCACAGCAAAGACTTTGTTTTTATTCCTTGCTTTCCATCTAGCAGTCTTTTGGATTTGTGAAGGCACTTAGATAAGTTGAAATACTGGAAGTTGAGAAGATGGTTTTGCTGTCATTGTGTAGATGGATAGTTCATCCTTCTCTTCAAAATAGAGTGCATAAAGTAGCTGTGCAAGCCATGATTATGGTCTTCTTTACTGCCAGAGCAAAAGGACTCTGTAATCTCCCAGCCTTCTTCCCACCCTCTATCCTTGACACATATAGAAGGATCCCTGGACTTCTACCTTATGTAGCATAATGGAAATCTTATTCTAGACCAAAAACCATGAAGTGCAATGTCTCATTGGTTGAGGCAGCAAGCACTTTTATATCAATCAGTTATGTTATCTTTATGGGAAATTCACACAACATGCAAAGAAAATGACTGCAGGAACTGGGAATTCCGGTCTCCTCCACAAATAAAACAGTACTGCCAACCATCAAAATAGCTGATCAACCCAAAGAAGGGGATCATCTCATAGCAGACCTGAAGAACCAATAGGATCTGAATAGATTGCTGTCCCCAACCTTGTCCACCTCCTCTATGTTCACTAGCTTATCAACATGGGAAGTCTTTTGCTGACATAACATGAGAAATAACTCTTTCATGATGGAACACTTAAAGCATTCTTTAAACTGCCTTAGCCATGGACCTATTATAAATTAGAGGTGACATTTTGAGGATGTATCCTTGGAAAGTGATGTAGCGGCGGTTAAGACTCTGGGTTTGTTGACTGGGAGTTTGGCAATTTGAGCGCCGCACAACAGGATTATTTGCCCCAGTTCCTACCAACCTAGCAGTTCAAAAGCACACTCATGCAAGTAGATAAATAGGCACCATTTTTGAGGGAAGTTAGCAGTGTTCCATGTGCCTCTGTGTATAGGCGTACTGGCCACATGACCATGGAAGTGTCCTTGGGCAACGCTGGCTACCTAGGCTAGGAAACTGAGATGAGCAGTGTCCCCTAGAGTCAGACATTACTGGACAAGGGAAACCTTTACCTTTACCTTTTTTTTATATGTACATGGGCTCTATATTGACTGGCAAGAAATGTCATATAGTAGAAGTAATTGTCAGTAATGGTAAGTGGGACCAAAATTTCCACCGCTAAGCGGTACAGTTGTAAAGTGTGATGTGCCCTAATGTAATTTTAGGATGAAGCATAGTCCCAATCCTTCTGGAACTAAAATCAATTTCTCTCGTTTATTTCCCTAAAGTGATACTTAGCAAATACAGCAACTTTACTTCTATATTTGCTTCATTAAAATCAATTTAATTTATATTGGAAAATATATATATATATATATATTTAAAATTCTGCAGAGCAGAGAAATAAAATGGATATGTGTCCAGTACTATCCAGAAAGTATCAGCTGAATGGGCATATTTTCTAAATTGTTTAGCTTAGTCTGTTGGATATAGCAGCCAAATTGCATCCTCCAAGTTCTGTGGGCTTTCTTCACTTGTTTCTTTCCATGGAGACAACTTCAATAATCTGTTTATAGAATAATTAGACTGCTGAGAAGCTTTGTTAATATGAACATAGGACAAATAAAGAAGTGCATGAAGATGGCTCCTTGCCAAGCTTGAGCCATTACTGCTTTGCCAGTGCTTCTTCTGTTCTTTTGGCAGAGTGCTTGATTGAAATTACAGTTGTCTTACCCACTGATTAACTTGGTAAAAGAAAAACAAATCTGTCTAGCCATATCTTGCCATCTTCCACAAAAGCTGGAAGATAACTGCCTTTGAGAATCATTGTTTTGAGCAGGAAGTGTACTTGCTGTGATGCACTAGGGTTTTAAGAGGGACGGAATAAATTGTTCAGCTTCTGAATCAGGATTTTTAAATGGCCTTTCTAGCTCTAGAATGGTAAGTGGTAGAAAAAGATGCTCAACCTCATCTGACGTTGTAAAGAAGCAATTAACAACTTCGGACACACTTCTACTGTTCGTCTTTCCTTGACTTAGACTTTCTGTCTAGGTGCTTTAGTATAGCTACATGCCCAACACAATAAAAATGTTCTATCCAAAATGTCTGGAGAAGGACAAGTTAAAGAAAAGTGATACAAACAATTCTTGCATCAAGTATTTCTTACTAAGATTGTCTTTTACAAATTGTTTGCCTTTAAACTTCTTTCAGAATAAATAATACCAGAATTCAGAAAAAAAAAAAAAGCAGAATCAGTGCAAGAACTGTCCGTTGATTTTATAGCTGTTCATTAAAGTAAATATGTGATTGAGCTGTTGAGGGGATATTTGGCATCCTGAGTATCTTGATTTTTAGTAGCAATAAAATCTTAAGTAAACCCCTTATTGCCCTCCCAATAGGCTTCTGTGTTCTAGAAGCAGTGCACACAACAGTCTTCCTTTCTCTGCACATACTTATCAATCTTTCACAGGTACACTTTGGCTGATTATTAGGTATTTTCAATAGGGCCACATAAATGAACCCTGCCTTAGTGTATGAGGCAGGGTGTTTGCAAAAATAAATGGTAACTTGCTTCACTGTGACATCTGTTCCAAACACAAAGTTTATTAGGAAAGAATAGCCCTTAATGAGAATTCATTTACAAGGCAGATGCCAGGTATTTTCCAAGCAATCATTAATCTTGCTACCATATTTATTTGTAGTACGCTCATGTTAGAAGGTTGCTATTAAAAGTAGTAATATTTACTACTAGTAGTACTAATACTGCTACTAGTTTCGTACAATTTCAAGTCCATGAATATTTAATATTGAAATACATATTTTCATACGAGTAATAGGAATTTGATTATTTTATATGAAGATTTGTTGAATCACATACAGATTTATGCAGTTTAGCTTCAAAAAAAACTTTTCACATGAATTTCTTACTGAGGATTTGCTACAGGACATACACTATGAGTAAGTGTTTAAAGCTGGTAACAAGCAAAGGAAGCATTGATAGATTACAAGGGTTTTTTTTTTTTTGAAGAAAGCTAATTTTTACTTCTACATTTTATGCAGCACATTTTTTTAAAGTAGCTGTGTTTATGATAGCCTTCCTTCGATATTAAGGCCTTCCAGATCTATCTGCGCATTTGCTTGTTTGTTTAAATTTATTGGCTACTCATTTCCAATGGACTCTGGCCTGGTTCATGATGTTAAATTAATTCAAAATACTATTGTTTTAATCTTTATTTATTATATGGAATAACAAAGGAACAAGCATTTTTGTCTTGGGCAAGTCCAAATCAGCCAGTTACTGGAGTGTCTTAAATTTGCATGCTGATTTTGCAACTCAATGTAATTGATTTTTATTAACAAAAAATATTTTCATCCAACCTTGTCCACAAAAATAAGATTACTTACTAGCATTCTCATCTACACATTTATATGGAGACGATACAAAGAAATTCTCTTCTGAATAGATTGTTTTATGAGGTGTGATAGTGAGGGAAGTGAACTATTTGTTTTGTGATTGTTTGAAGTTACAACAACACTGAAAAATAACTTACAACCAGTCCACTACTGCAACATCAGCCACATGGTCAAAATTCAGCCACTTAGCGACTAGCATGTCTTTGACTTACAACCACCATTGAGCTCAAAGTTCCATTGTTCAGCAAGGCAGTTGAAAGATAGATTTTGCCCCACATATACTTTGTGTTACTTTGTTACTAATACAAAAAAAGCATTGATCACATGTGGATGTGGGTATAAAATGGGGATCCAAATTGTTGGGGGCAATATGCTGACGGTATATAAGTCTAAGTGCTATTGCTATTTCTTTATTTGATTTACAAGCTACCCAACTCAAAAGAATAGAGAATAGAATATTTATTTCTATAACCGCGTCCTTTCCCCGAGGGGACTCGGAGCGGTGCACAGGGAGAAATTAAAACAACATAAAATATATACATAGATAAATACAATAAAAACAAATTAAATCTAACTATCCCTGCACTAAAATTCCCATTTTAAAATTAACATTTCCTAACCCCTGAGGTAGAGACTAACCTAGGCCGGCCAAGCAGAAAAAGTGAGTTTTTAATTTCTGACGGAAGGAGCGGAGGTCCGTAGTTGTTCTAATGTCGGGGGGAAGGTCGTTCCAGAGGGCTGGGCCCGCCACAGAGAAGGCCCTTCCCCTGGGCATCGCCCGCTGACAAAGTCTAGTGGACGGCACCCGGAGAAGTCCCTCTCTGTGGGAGCGAATCGGCCGGGAGGATGTATGGGGCAGAAATTTCTTTGGTCCAGACCTCAGGTGGACAATGTAGGGTTTCCAAAACCTGTTTTTGTGGCACAATGACATGAGGGGGGAAAAATGTAACATTACTTGGGTTGCAAAAATCCAGATAACTATTAAATGACAGCAAATGGCAACAACGAGCAAAAGTGACTATCTAGATTTTTGCAATCTAGACATGGTAACACTAAGTTATCTGATTTTCAGATAAAAGAAGATAAAAGACAAAACATATAGTTTAAAAAACACATGAAGCTTTAAAAAAAATATCTTCAAAACTTTATCTCCCTCAACCATCCAAAATATTACTTATGATCTTTTGTCTCCACAGTGGCTGCCTGTGGTTGAACGGTAGCATATTTTCCTTATATGTAGGTGAGGTGCAGCGGTATGCATATGTGTGTACATAGTGCATTTATTATGCTCTTCGTTTCATCATCAAATTAGATATATATATATATATAAAGACTCAGATAAAGTCTCACCCAGGTACTAACTAATACAAGGCTTCTTTAACTTCAGCACAATTGTTGTATCATGTATCTCCAGACGTTAATGAATGCTTCTGTTTTTTAAAAGCTTCCTTGTTCTTTTTCCTCTTAGATGGTAAGACTAATCTGCATTAGCACTTCAGAATCGCAGAAGAAAAGTAGTGCTCCTTCAGGACCTCAACAATATACAGAATCCTTTATTAAAAAACAGATTGAAGAGTTCAACATAGGAAAGAGACATTTAGCTAACATGATGGGAGAAGATCCAGAAAGTTTTACCCAAGAGGATATTGATGTAAGTATGGTTGCGCAGTTGGAGAAGTAATTTACTGCAGAGCTTCAGAATTGAAAGCTCTTTGCTTCAGCATGAGTCCCTCAGCTCTCTGTGAATTTTAATCGAACTGTCAGCATACCAGAGAATACTACTGTACATAGAAAACATTACAGCGATGGCTTTGAATAGAGATTCTACCCCTACTACTGTGCAAGGTCAGGCTTCACAGCGTAGAACTCTATACTCTATCTTGCTAAAGCACAGCAGGTTCTTTTTAAAACTACTAATGGATAATCCCCTTGATCTGAGTTCGTTAAGAACCACTGTTGGGCTCTATATAGCATTTTGAAGCATTTATCTATAATTTGACCTGCTAGGTATATTTATGCTGGGGGGTGTTCACGTATGATACTATAACAGCCAGCAACTCAAGTGACCTTTCCCTAAGACCAATGTTTAGGGCAGCAGCTATTGTACCCTGCTTTAGCAGTTGATCCATGGGAATTTATTTCTGGGCAAATATGCCTAAAGCTAGACTTTCGTTTCATTTTAATTTCTTATTTCATTAAGTATTGGGTAGTGAGCCAAAAGCCTGTAAATGTATTTTTAGTATTACTTGTGCTAGGTTATCTGTTTTATAACATTTTGTGGAAATTTTAAATAAAACTACCAAATTTAACACCTCTTCTAACCTAATTCTCCCTCATTCTTTTTTTTTTAAATGATTTTTATTGTTGACCATCAGACTAAGGCAGAGGTCGGTTGGTTTGATGATAATTTAACTTCCACATACTTCTAAAAATGGAAGGAATTGTGGGGCAAATAAGGAAGAAATATCATCAGTGTACTCGCTCTCTTAGCACTGGAAAACATTTAATTGGTTATTATTGAAAACTGAATATTATGCTGGTATTCTTCTTTTTTTAGCAAGGCAATTCTTATATTTTACTTTTATTTCATTTTTTAAATTACCATGTCTTTTAATTCTGTTGATGTATTTTTTTTTTTAATGACTGCTGAAAGGTTCATGCATGTGGTTTGGTAGGAGGTATACAATTCTAATATCTGAAACTGAATTCTTTTATGGGATTTGAACAAAAAGAGAGATCATTTTACAGTTTATTAGCAGTGTGGCTCAAGTTTTGACCTTTCTGCTAAGTACATCAGCATGAAACCATATTTATATAGGGTTCTATTGTTCTCAGGGTGACTGTACTGAGCATATGCTTACGGAGCCATGCAGCATTTAAACCCTTATAATGAGTAGCCAATTATTTAGGCTTGAATATATATGTGTTATTTAATTTACTAAGGGTAAAAATAATCTTTCTTGGGCATGTTTAGAATGTTTCAGGCGTTCCAATTTCCTCTTGAATCAAAGCAACATGTACCACAGCAGTCAGAAATACATAATATATTCCTGATTTTTATTATTTATTTTTCACAAAGCTCAGTTTTTCATAGTTAAAATACAGTGCCAAAGTTTATGCTTTCAGCTTCACAGTTTTTCCAGAGAAGAAAGGGATAATAAGATGGAAGGGGTGTGATCATCAGAGGAAGAATAAAGCAAGCCTGGACATTCGGTAGGCTTAAACAGTTGTTCAGATTTATTTCAAGGTTTGTGAGGAAGAGGGGGGAAAGTCAAAATCAAGCTTCATCCAGCATATGAAGAAAATTCCTAGGAGTTTTGTTAGCATAATCTAGTGATTACAAATAATGAATTGAGTGCTGGAATTAGCAAAATCAAAGCAGGACTGAAATGTTATTTTATCAAACATAAAATAGAAATATTGAGAAAGTGAAATTTAAAACATGTTTTTCTGGTTCATTTTTCATGTTCATTGAAATTTAACTATCCATATTCCAATTCTTCTTTCTCTTGCAGAAACGTTTCTGCTTCTATGTCACCCGAGTCTTTCTTAATATCTTTGTTTTTTATATAGCATTTGAGTAGAGATGCTAAAAGGAAACGTCTGGCACCTTGACCAGTTTCTTAACCTATTGTGTTAACTAATACTGGTAAGGAGAAGGAAATTTTAAAAACAAAACAACCAGTTAATGTTTGTTTATGCAGTGCAATGACAATATATACCCAGTGTCCCAGCTATTTTCTCCATCATTGATTAACTGAAGTCTTCAGTGTGATCCATGAAGAAGCATCTAAAGCAGGGGTGTCAAAATGGCGGCCCATGGGCCAGATGCATCACGTGCAGGCTATGCCCGCTCCAGCTCTGTGAAGGGGGAAAACATTGTGATACATCACGTGACACCACTGGTTTGACACCCATAATCCAAAAGAAGGGGAAGTATGGGAAAATGGAGCATATTTGGTTGCCCACATTTTCTTTGCAAGTAGTGCCTTCCCACCCAACTGCTTTTTTATATATTGGCTTACCACTACTGGTATGACAACACAGCTTGCTCCCAAACAGTCTGCATCATGTTTTTCTTGGGACTCAGCAGAAATGAAGGAAAATATGCCCATTTTTAACAGACAAGAAAGCATCTTGAGCAGCAAAAATCATTTCAAATCTAGACAAAAGCCAATGGCTCCCAGAAGTGGGGAGACAGAAGGAGTAAAATCTCGTAAAGTCATAGCATAATTTACCACAACTCTTCTAGGTATTGTTTCCTCAATAAAATGGGTCTACATTCTGAAAAACTTGCTCATCTTATTTTAAATGAACTCATTTGTTTCTTTTAAAAGCATGTCAATAAAGAGTAAGATACTATTTAATACGTTTGTACTTATTAATAGCTGCTTCTTGTCCATATCCAGACTGAATGAAGCATGTATATTTTGTATGGAGACAGACCAAAACATGCATGTTTTAGGTAAAAATGTTTCAAAGAGACAGTAAGGGGAAAACTAAGGACACCAATAGAGGCATTGGCAACCAGTGGGATGTAGGGAAATGAAGACTGGGAATATTAATGGTCAGATTGATATGTGGAAGAGTTGTACTGGGCTTTATCTCTGTGTATGACCTCCCTGGATTATGTTTTGGTCAATACCTGAAAGAACTAAAGTTTTCCAGTTAGGTTTTGCCAAATCCTCCTGAGAATTATTTGCAAAAAGTTCGAAAGGGAGTACATTTCATCTTTGCAACAAAGCACAGTTTCGGAGTGGGGGGGAGTTTGCACGATACTGTTACTTAGCAAAGCATAGTGTATATAATGAATGTTCAATTTGCTCTTATAATATCAGGTGTTGTAAATACTTAGATTGTGCAACAGTGCCTGCTATACATAATTAAATTTCTGTTACAAAATATAAAAGCCTCTTAATACTATGGGCAGAATTATCAGGGTTTACGCTTGGAATGGCAATAATTCCTTCTGATTAGCGTTTAGGCATCTCCTGTTGTCTACTGTTAATCAGTGCATGCAGCGCATTTCCAAAGTAGACATCCTATGGTTCTTTTCTTTCTGGCATTTTGGATACCTGTTTTGAAACAAGTCCTACAAAGAAATATGTTGACAGCATTGTCATTGCTTTCACAGGTTGTTTTTGCTCAGAACAGTACTTTACTAGAGGCTTTATTTTTTAGAAATAAAAAAGCTAAGCTATAAATTACACCATGAGTCTTAGGGGGGGAAAAGCCCAGTAAATTGATATATAACTGTACAGAAGCCTACCAATTGCTTTTTAATTGGTATTATAGACCGTGCTCTGAAATCAGGATGTTTTATTCTCCTATGTGTGAATATGCAGTATGAAGTTTCTCTAATTGATTCGCTTTGCCCATTCCATTTGATGTATCATTTTTCACAATATTTCATAATTTGTGCTCATTTCTAATGAACAGAGTCGTTAGGACAGGCATGTCTAAGTACAACTGACAGCTAACATTAGGTGCCAGATGCAGTTTATAAAGCTATGTAGAAATCTAGAGAACAGTTTAAATAAATTAGCACCTGTACATTAGTCTCACTTGCTGGTAATTTATAAGCGAATCAGTAGAGATGACATTTAGGTAAGTCATTGATCAAGTTAACAGCTGCATACCCGCTGCCCAGCTGGGATACCTAATTAATAGAGATTGCAGTCCTGACCTAGTGCTTTTCCCTGACTTGAGAACATAATCTTTTTATTTTGTGATATAACTTTTAGCATAAGGAATAAAGAATCTGCCTTATTTTTGAATAGTCAAATCTTTTAACATTAAGCAAATAAAAAGAAATCTGAAACAATCATAAGTTCTAATGGAAATAAAGCTTGATTAAATATTGCAGAACTATGTACAACTTGATACAACTTACTCTTTGGATTCACTTTGCTCATCCCATTTTTTTTTTTTTTTATTGAAAAAGTTTTATTGGTTTTACATTTTTTAACAGGATAGGGTAATGGTTACAAAGAAATTTTGAGAGCATTCACGTTAGAGTCGTCGGACCTTCCGAGATCTCAAAATACACAATAAAAAAGTTATCATAGAAAACATTTTCCATACCACTACAAGATGAAAGCAAGTACATTTACCAAAATTCTCCGTTCCATGCTGTCAGACATTTACAAAAAGTCCAGATAGAAATATTATGCAAAGTTGTTCAAGAAAAATCAAGGCAAAGTTATTTTTTTGATCTAAGTCTTTTGGCTATTGTATCTTCTTTCTCTCCTCCCTGGCCCCCCGTGGGCGGGGCCGTGGCCCCCTCCGTCCCCCCTGGATCTTCCCCCAGGACAGAGTTTTTAAAAAAAGGCTTCCGCCTCAGCAAGTGTTTTAATCCTCACTCTTCCTCCTTCCCAGAACACCAGCATCCCTTCAGGCGTCATCCACTTGAACCAAATCCCGTGATCAAACAAGGTTTTAGACAAGAAAGAAAATTTCTTTCTTGAATCTCTAATTTTTCTAGGGATCTGCTTCAAGATAGTGACCGTTTTTCGTTGATAAGTTAAAGGTTTCTCTTTCTGCGCTTTCAGGATTTCCTCTGGTTGACCTTCTAACAAATTTCACATGTATCTCTCTAGGCACTTCATTTATCCTGGCATATGCTGAATTAATTCTGTAGGCTAGGTCAATGTCCCCCCTGATCTCATCCTTAGGTTTTTGTAAATAGTCTGCTAAAATTGTGCTCATAAGACCAGGGAGGCATTCACCAGATTCCTCAGAAACATTTTGAAGTCTCAAAAAGTATGTCATTCTTTCCATATCCATCCTAGACACATGCCCATATATTTCCACAACCTCATTAGTAACATTTTTAATTTCCCCCTTAGCCCCCTCCAACCCCCCTTCCAGTTCTTTATTCTTCTGTGTGTTATCCAGCACTTGTCTTCTTGTATCCAACAACTCCTTCTTGAAGATAATATTTTCAGCCCTCTGGGCCTTTATTTCTGATATCAAAGTTAGCATAGAGGTTTCAAGAGAAGCCATTCTTTGTTCCAGATTTACAAGTGCTGCTTCTTGTGCCATGGTTAAAAGTTAGAGTCACTGCCACCAAGATGGCGTTTTCCGGGTGGGGCTGGTGGGGCAAACCAGGAGCTCAGTTCAGTTCAGGGCTGTGAAGTTGCAAACAATTCAGAAACCAAAAGAGACACAGTTTCCCAGGTCAGCAAATAGTAATAACGAAGGTATTCCAGAGAAGAAGTCACAAATCCATCAAAAGAATTTTTTTTTTCAAAAATCCAGAGGGAGTCCTGCTTTCAAAGAGACGCTGGAAATTTCCTTAGTTAAAATAGTCAGGCAGGGACAAAGAAAAGCCGCTTCCACCGCCCATCTCAAAGCCAGAGGGAGAGAGTAACAAAATAAGAATTTTTTTAAAACCAGCCAGACCTAGAAACAATGTTGCAAAGAATCGCATTCCACTTTCCCTTGTTAAAGACAGTCCGGAGTGAAAGTTTCCACTTTCTCTTTGCAGAGAAGCCATTTTAACGTGCCGCTTAAATCCGAGGGGTTTTTTTTTTAGAAATAAACACCCCCCTCCCAGTCCGTTCAGCCTGGCTGGCAGCAAGGAAAAAAAAAGGGTGTTCTTTTAAACTCACTCCCCCTCGCAGCTGAAGCCTCGGCGATCCGCCCGATCTCTCCGTTCAGCCCTCTCCATTAAAGCAGATGGCACCGACAACCTTTGGAGAAGGAAAAAACCCCCGCTAGCATGTTCCTCTCCACCTAGGTCGCAGAGAGGAGCGCCCTCCCCACCGCCGTGACGAGGCCGCTCCCTCTGAGCCGACCCTACGGGAAACCTCCGGTAACCGGAGAGTTTCGCCCCCGTGGGGGGGCAGAAAAGGCAACAAAGCGGCGAGCGAGCCCTGGAGCCGGATACCGGAAGTCGCTCATCCCATTTGATGTATCATTTTTCAAAATATTTCATAAGCATTGAGCATTGCTTCTGATGATATAATAAGTGTGACCATGCAGCTTTCTTGGCAACAATATAAAAATGGCTTATGGTCTTATTTCAGGATGTTTTTTTCATCTGGGTAATCTAATCTTTAGGGTAGCCTCTGTAGGGTGGCCTTGAGGGTGGCCTCCCATCAAAATACTAACTAGGTCTAACTTTATGTAGCTTTTCAAAACCAGCCAACTTTAGCTATGTGCTGCCACCACTTGGATGCTGAATTACTGTGAGATTGTGAAGGTCCTTAGTGGGTTAGGAGAAGATCAAACATATTGATTGTTAGAGAAAAATGGACTACTGTTCCAGGGTTTAAAAAAAAAGTTTTAAGAAACTACTTCATTCATAAATGCTTTCTTCAAGTAGTAGAGAAAGTATTATTTTTCTCTTTTTTAAAATGGTAAGATAACTTTTTTGCAAAAGCAATATGTTGAAAGTGTTTTTTCTTGTCCTAATATGTATGTATGTATGTATGTATGCATGTATGCATGTATGCATGTATGCATGCTTTCGTAGATTTTCACGGGTGTACGTATGCTGGTATTGTTGTCTTCGGGTGTTTTCCCGTGTCCAGCAGCAAATATCAATTTCATACTTACACGGGAAAATACAAGACAAGAGACAACACGAGACAACAATACCGCACACACGCACACACACACCATTGTATCACTAGTGATAAAGCTGTATTTTTATTGCTGTAGTTAATTTTGAGAGCATTGGAAAAACTATGTGGACTAATTTTAATACCTAGATTTCAGAATACTATATGTTGTTGGTATGTATTTAAAAAACATATTAATTTTATCTTCACAAGACTGTATGATAGTAAAACAATGCATTTAATAATTCCTGGGACAACACAAACATATTTCAAATGCTTAAATGTTCTAGTACAATCTGAATGGTAATTTGTTTTTTGGCATAAAAATACCATGATTGATAAAATAAAAATTATAAAGCTCAGCTAAAGTATATTGTATGATACAAAATAGTTGTGTTCGAATAGGAATTATGTATAATTATTTTGAAACAAAGTATTTCCCCCCCCATCCTATTACAATTCCTGTTTATGCTAACTCTGTGAAATCCTTTTGAACTGTCAAATTACAACAAAATTTACTTTAAAAACATTGTTATGGTCTCAGTGTATATTTCTCTTAATGGGTGGGACAGAATGAATATTTCATTACTGGTATATATAATATAGTATTGGTTTTGAATATATGAACTCTTACTTTATCGTCTCCTTTTCTCTCATTTTAATCTAATGATGCATCCATTGCTAGTTTTTATTTTGAATTTGAGATGAAGGAGTCACTTTATTTGGACTAAGAGTCAGACATTTTTTTGTAGGTAAAGTTTCTATACAGCGATCCTCAAGTGCTATTAGATGAAAAAGAGCCTTTTGCATTTATTACGCAATATCTCAAAAGTATTATTTAAAGTCAGATCTTGCCAACCAACTTTTCAATTGAGAGTCTAGCAAGAGATTTTTGGAAGTTCTTAGCCAAGTGATATTTGCTTAGTAGATATCCATTTTAATCACTGGACTTTAATTTTCAGGAGATGAGCAAGGTGATCGTTTCCTGATAGGGACATTATAGTAAAAAGTGACATGACCTGCAAAAATCTTAATTAATGGTGTACTGGTTAATGCCTTAGGCTTGTTTTCTATTTCTTTAGCATATTTGCAGATATTGGGCTATTCTGCTTTAATTATAGCAATGTTGCAGTCAGGATTTTTTGCTTTCATAGCTGAGATTATTTGAATCATCAAATAGAAGCAAATATAGAGGAGACTACTTATGTATACACAGTTGGTCCCAATATTCCATAATATATTCTTTTGACATGTTGCTTTATGTGGTGTTTAATATCCGTTGGCTCACTATGGGTTTTTCTATTGTCATTATAATTAATCCCCATTTGTTCACAAATGGATGTTCACCTATTTTGTGTATGTACAATATCCCCATTGACTAACAAATGGAAATTCATCAAGCCACTAAGAGAATCAAAATACCCTTCTATAAAATCAAGCTAATCCTTTTTGTTTGCTGCTGAGTTCTCAGAATCCCTGTTTGGAATGCCAATAAGATATTAATAAAGTAATAGGTGAGATCTTTATACACTCCACACATATTAAGTAGGTTGACAGTGCTGACAACCCAGTCTGTGTCCACAGAAAATACTATTGATAAGAAATATCCTTGAGTTAATATAATTATAATGCAACACAGTTCTTCAGAAAAGAAAATATTAACTGCTTGCTTGAGTCTATTTCTTATCACTGTGGATATTTTTTTTTGCATTACTATTTCTTGACACAATAGTTTAACATTCATTCTCATAATGAATTATACATGATTGTATATGACTGCACTATGTGGATATCACAGCATTGCAATAAAAACATTTCAAAATAATTAACAGGTGTAACAAATGATCATTCAAGCACATCATGCTAGTTGTCTCCTTAATTCAAAATCCTAAAAATACACAGCCTTCCTCACAGCCTTTTATGTATTATGCTCACAAGGAGCACTTAGCCACCCTAGGTCTTCATTTATTATATCCTTGGGACCAACTAAACATTTGTCCATTGTTGCAAACATTTTGGGATAAACTGGTCAGTAAATTTAGTCTCTCCCAAACTGAAAAAAAAGTGTGCCTCAGCACTGTTTCCTTATTTGGTTCCATTATTTAGCATCATTCCTATTACCCATCTGTTGACATAACTTTGGGTAAGAAACATCAGAATCCTTTAATTAGAATTTGCAAAGCAACAGATTTTATTAACTGTACAACGTTGAAGTAAAATTAAATCAGCTTTCTTATAACTCCAGGTCGGTGAATTATTTTCTTTTATCTTAGGAAAAACTAAGACTTTAGCTTCTTTTAAGTCACAATTCAATTGCTTATTGAGACAGAGCAATTTATATATTCTTGTTTTAAATCAGGGGTGTCAAGCTCCTAGCCCGTGGGCCAGATGCGTCATGCGCTGGCCACACCCGCGCTTGGTCTATCAAAAGAGAAAAAAGTGACAACGCGATTTCGACACCTCTGTTTTAATTATTTTTTTTCTCCCTGAGTAAAACAATTTTCCTTTTTGTCAAGTGACTTCTTTAGAATCTCTTCAGGTAATTGTTATAAGGGTTATATTTTTCTGTCTATATAATGGAACAAACAAGCTTCATACAGAAGCGCAATAAAAGCTTACAATTTGAAATAATTCAAATTTATGGCTGTTTGAATACCCAAATATTGCATTCCAGTAGTTATAAGCTTGTAGCAATCCAATTCTCGACCCATTATTTAGATTCTTCAAGTACTTCTGTGGTTCAGAGAACCTATATTTCTAGTCTGTTGATTGACAGTACATTGTTGGAATTTTCACAGAATTAGTTGTAACAGTGAAAAATGACCAGAATCCAAAAAATTATATAATGCTACTATTTTATAGACAAATAAAGGTTATCAGTCAAAAGAGCTTGAAATTATTTTGAATGGATTCAACTTTCCTGCTTATCTTGTATTAATATTAATTCAATTTTTTAAAAACCAAGCTTTATCAATAATGCCGCTATTTTAGTAGGGGAAAAGTGGAGCTAAAATTTATGCCTGTTTAGAGAATGATGACGGCAACAAACAGCAAAGTTATAGTCCCTGTTATTTTAGCTGCATGGAAATTGTATGAAACTCCTGAAAGTTCACAGAAATATTTATCAGCGGTAATGACCATGTTTATTTTCCCTGAAAGCACAATCAAAAAATAAGCTAGCCTGAACATTTCTTAGGGTTTTTAAAGAGAATTTATTTCCTTCTCTTCATTTCAGAACATCCTGGGGAACAACTATATATGTTCCTTTATTAGAAGGACAATGCATGAATTAATTCTGATATTTAGTATTACCAGGTAGAACTAACAAGCACATTATGTAAGAACTTGAAAATAGAATTATGATCCAATGCTAGATGACTCTGGTTAATACTAGATTGATTAGATTTCTTAATTCTGAATGTTGATTTTTTTCACTCTTAAATTAACTTTTCATTTTGGAATGTGAATGAATTGAATATGAATTTGAATATTTTGCTTTAAAGATCTCTTTCCTTCATTTTGAAGTTGCATCAGTATTCCACACACCCTTTTTCTTTTTTGCATCTACTCTCACTTAATGGACTTTCAGTTCCATTATCTACTAATTGAAATAATTATATATCAAAAACTAATATTCTAATAAGAAGTTATGATTATCATTATGTTTTTTAAAAGTCTAATTTCACTTTTATTTACAGAAAGCAATTGCCTATTTATTTCCTTCTGGTCTATTTGATAAAAGGGCCAGGCCTTTGATGAAGGTAAGAACATTATTCAGTGCTACCAAAATCAGAATATAATTAGCTCAGTACAGTAATAATTATATTAATAAACTGTTTTTCTCAACTTTAAACAGCACCCTGAGGAAGTGTTTCCAAAGTCAAGTGGTAAGTGGAGATTTGCGTATGATTTGTACATAGGGTAGGTTCCAAAGCATTAATATAGGTCCCATTCAATGTCTGGCCTGTCAACTTAAATTCTTGGTTTTACTAGTTCTGTTGTCCAAGCACATAATCAGATGCTTTGGAAAGTCTCTAGTTATGTTTTATTTGGGAAAAGTGTATTGTATAATGAACACAATCCTAAATTCATTCACATGTATTGCATGATTGTTTAGATTTTAAAAATAGATTGAGAGGATTATGCAAAAAGTTAATGTTAACTCTTTCATATACAAAAGACACTAAACGGTGTCCTATTTTAAGTGTAATTCTGTTCGGGATGGGAGAAATTGTATATTCGATTAGAGTTGTATAGTTACTGCTGTTTATGTTATATTCTTCTAGTTATTCAATGGAATGAAGATGGTCGTCCATTTAATTTTCTTTTTTATACTGGCAAGCAGTCATACTATTCTTTAATGCATGTAAGTGGCTTAATTTTTTTCCTCTTGAAAATACAATGTACACATTTAAATTGCAATGTTCTTTTGAGGAAAACATAATTACCAAATAAAGAATTAATAGCTTTTTCTCCAATTAAGCTTTGGTTTGGTTCCATCAGTATTAAATAGATCTAGCTAATAATAATGTCATGATATGGTAAATGAAATGTATATCTTTTATAATTCTTTTACTTTGTTCATCAATATACCACACATTTCCAACAATAGGCCAGCCTTCAGTGGTTATAATTCTATTTAAAATATATAGTATTTTTCAACTGGAAGCATTATAAAAATATATTTATGGAATTCTTACAATACCTGAACATTTATACATAAATTCAGATACTAGCTTGAGATTTAGGCACACAACAAATCTGCTTATTACTTTTGTGGTGGTTTGCAGTTAATCTGCTATATAAATGAAAACTGGTGGACTTCACCATAGTTTTGAGGCTGCTCTGTTTAAAATTAGATATCTAGCAAAGAATGACAAGGTAAAAACTAAAAATATGAGAAGTCGGTTGAAAGAAAGTTGAAGGAGTAGCCAGGAACAAGAAGAAAGACAGCAAAAGTGCTTCTCATAGTTCTTGATCTACAACATTTCAGTTAATGATTGTTCCAAATTACTGTGCTGAATAAATGGTGGTTACAACCAGTGGTGGAGTCCTACTGGTTTGGCCCGATTTGGCCAAACTGGTAGTTGTATGGAGGCCTTGTTCGCTGAAACTGGCAGCAACCCAGGCCTGACACGCCCCCGAACTGGTTCCCCGGTTGCCAGCGCCATCTTGTTTTTGAGTTCTGCGCATGCGCAGAACAATTTTAATTGAACTGTGCATGCATGCACATGAACGAACCGGCAGTAAAGCCAGCCGGAACCCACCTCTGGTTACAACCAATCCTTTTAGTTCAGGCCATCCCACCTGTCACGTGATCACAATCTGTGTGCCCTGCAACCTGCTTTAATTTATGACCAGTTACTAAGTACCCTGCAATCACATGATTTCTATTTGCAACCTTTCGTGTTGCCTTTCTCAGAAAGTCAGTGGAGAAGCTAGCAGAGAAAACCACTAGTTTCTGGAGTAAGTTTCCCCCACCTGTGCAACTCCCCCAGTCACTCTGCTTGCACCATGACAGCCATTGCGCATCCTCCTTGATCCATGTGATACCTTCTTGCATCCCCTTGCACCCTTTTCAACCCACACAGCACCTCTCATGCGCCCCCTTGCAGCCTCACCAACCCATTCCTGACCGCTCACTCATTCTCATCCTTTTCCAACCTGCATTGAACCTTTCACACACTCTGTGTGCCCCCTCAACTTGCACTGTGCTTCTCACATCTCATACCTTCCCAATCTACAAGGTGCTTATAGTATACCCCTTTGCTCCTTCCCGAACCTTTCATATATCTATGTTGAGCCTCTCACATACTCTCCTTCTTCCACCCCTGCACACACCTGTCTCTGCCCACCTGGCAATAATCATTCACCTGCCTCCAGGTCTGGAACTTGCAACAACTTGCCAGTTTCTCCACTGCCTCTGATTGTGTGAAGATAGCAGGAAGTTGCTTCACCAAACGACCTTGTGATTCAGTTAACAATGGCTAATGTCACTGCAGAGTTTGCCATCACCAAGCTAATCATGCTTTAAGTACATACTAATCAGCTTTACGACTGCATTGGATAGCGATGGAAATTTTGGTCCCAGTTGTCATTGTAAGTTGAGGGCTACCAGTAGATATTCTTATATGAGAGTTCTAAAGAAAGTGAAGAATTTGTAATATGGTGTTCTTAACTTTTCTTAGAACATTCTGAAGCAAAGGCTTAGTGGTCAGGAGTTGCTTTAAAAGCTTACTATATAGCACTTGCAAATAAATAAATAAAAAATTTCCACCTGAAATTTCAATTGTAGGGGAATTATCTTTAAAACTTTGCTCTGGGGCTATAGACAGGCACCCTGCAGGAACTTTCAGTTCACCGTTCTGGCACTGCCCTTACGGCTCTTTGGTTGAAGAGATAATATACTTGTGACTTTGCTATCAAAAATACTGATATAAATCTTCTAATCCCATTATTGGTCATTAATCCCTATTTATTCTTTTTTGCATTTCAGTTGCTTCCTTCAGGTGTTTTCATTTAATAAGTTAATAGCTAGCATATGGCCTTATTTTCCATTTGAGGTTTTTTTTAATTATCTTGGAAAATTAGAAAAAAATCTGGATATTCTCTTTCATTATGGAGAGAATCTAGAATTATTTCTGCAGCTTTTCCTAAAATTTGCTCATCTGTAAGATCCAAATGAAAGAACTGCCTCTTTTTAAAGAAGCAAGCAAGCATTCAATTAGAATTTGCTTTCCTGTAAATTAAATTAATTTGTCATCAGCTTTGGAATGAGAAAAAAACAGTTTTTATTTTCTTCTTTGTTACATCTTTTCAAATACTTGGAGAATGGTATTGTACTCATACCCAATCATCTTTCCTAAAGGATAAACAAGCCCAGTTATTTCAACTGTTCTTGGGAAATGTGACGAGCATTCCCTCCATTACTTGATCCAATTAATTAATAGAAGTATCGAAGAATAGAGCAACACAAGCTCCTTCCGCTGTTTTCAGTTTAGTCTTCATCGACATTATTTAGATTTCTGATTTCATTATATCTTTAAAAAAATGCTTGGCATCCATCGTTTGACAATGTTCTTACTTTATTAAAATCTGCTTTTTTAAGTCCAATATTTCACTTGATTATATTCAGTTGCCATTTCTTTTTAAATCTAAAAAATTCAGGATTGTACTGTTTCTTCCCCCACTGTTCTCACTACTGAACAATTACTAGGTGGGTTTCCTCTGTACTCTCTGAACTTACTTATCTCAAGGTGCAACATTTATTGCATTTGCACAATATATGCATTTGTAAACCTTAGTCCCTTGACTTCAGAAAAACTGAATCAGTATTGATGGTTACGAAAAATTGGAATGCCTATTTTCCTGAAAAATAAAATAATACTTTTCAGCATAGTGCTGCTGTCAAAAGACCGTTTCTCTTGTTACTGGGTGCTATAACACTAAAGGTGCAATAGCATTTAGAGGACTTTCTCTGTGAAGAGGATTGTTTTCCTGTGTTTGTTGGAATTATCTTCGTTTGTACTCTCTGCACCCAAAGGACAAAATCCCCAGTTGTCAGGTACATTTATTTCTTTAGAAGGAGAAGAGAGGAATTTTTTTCTTCTTCTTTTGGTTGACCTTGGGCAAATGAGCTTCTTGCCCTGGCAGAAATGAAATGAATGATAAATGTAGAGGGTGTCTTTGCTGAGTAATGGAGCTGCAGCCTAGGCTTTCCAGAGAGTTTTCTCCTGCACAGCCTGAGGCAGCCTGAGGACCCCTACTGTTCATTTAAATAGGTATGTCAAATCTGCCTTGAAACGCTGCTGGTTTGATCTGTGGTAATATTTGTGAAGGTTCCATATGGACTTGAGCCCCCCTGCAGTGCTAAGAAATAATGTACAACGCTTCATGGTGCAGACGCAAATTTTCTCTGAAAAGGGATGCAGCGCTGCGTTTTAGCTGTCGGAGAGGATGATGGAGCTGACGCACTATGCCTGTCAACTTGTTACACGGATGGGTTGCACGCAGAGAGGCTGTGGAAAATCTGTGCCTTTTAGCTTTTCTACTTAATCACGGTTGTAGCATTGCCTTTAGACTGTATGCTACATTAATTCTCTTCCTGCCTTCTGCCTTTCATCCCAAGTTTCACGGAAAAAAGTAAAGCATGCAGGTCTTGTAGAGGGGCCTTATCAAGCAGCTGTCATCTGACAGGCCATTTGCATTTGTTTTGGCTGAAACAGAGCAAGCCAAGGGCAAGATGTTTTGTTGCATTCCATCATAATGAAGAAATTATAGAAAAATTACAGGGAGTACAACTTCTTAACATTCGTAGCTCTTGCCTTTGAAAAAAACAGTGTTGGTGATTTTCCAGATGCAGAGTCTTTTCAAGTGGCCAAGCTCCTCATTTGATTAAATGTTTCTTCATTTGAAATTCATTCAACAAAGTGTAATTATGGTAGGATATTTATGTAGTTGCTTAAATAGTATCAGTGCATTTAGAAATATTTCCGTTAATATACACACATACTTTCATTAAGCGTGATTTGTCATGCAACCATGAACAAAGTATGAAGCTCATACCACGCTTAAGCTAAGGGACACCAGAAGCATAGTTAAGTTCCAAACCTTCACTTTAAAATAAAAGTTAATTTTAATTTTTCTGTGCATTGTTTAGACAATCCTTTATCATTTACAACATTGTTTATCATTTCTGACATACTGTATGCTGTTTTTCCTAAATATATGAGCATAATAATGCCTCTAACTGAATGCTTTAGCTATTTATAAAGAAAAATATTGTAAGGTAATAATATTAGACTTCTTTGGAAAATCAGTATTAACCATTATCAACTTAGTCTCCATCATTTAAATTTTTATGAAATACAATCTGAAGAATTTTGACCCAACATTTGGAGTATAGTCTGTATAGTTTGGGACGCATTAGATTGAAGAAGTTGGCCTACACTAGCCATTCTCCTATTTCTTATGTAACTTTTATGTTTGAGCTCATAATGTCTGCATACTTTCAACATGCTTCTTCTGAACACTGGTTAGTGCAGGCCACAAATACTTTTTTATTTAGACAGAACGTTGTTTTTTATTATACATCTTATTAAGTATCAAACTTAGAGATACTATTCTCTTGTATCATGAAATATATATATATATATATATATATATATATATATATATATATATATATATATATATATATATATATATATATATATATATATATATATATATATATATATATATATATATATTATTTATATGGCATATAAATCTTTCATAAAATGTATTACAAAATGGCTGTTGTGTGTATGTCATAGAGGCATTGACTGACTGATTGATTACCATCAATTCATTTTTGACTCCTGGTAACCACATATATATTTTTCATGATAATCTATTCCTAACCTGGTCTTTCAGGTATTCCAATGGTGCACTCATCACCACTTTAACTGAATCCATCCACCTTGCTTCTGGTTGTCGTCTTCTCCTTCCACCTTTTCCAGTTTTAGGACATTTTCAAGTGAGTTAGGTCTTTGCATACTGTGTGGAAAGTAGGATAATTTGAGTCTGGCCATTTGTGCCTCTAGTGAGAATTATGGGTTGATGAGCCGTTTGTATTTTGGCTGTCTACAGTATTCTCAGGGGTTTTCCCCAATGCCAAAGGTCAGAACTGTTAATACTCTTCATGTCCTGCTTCTTTGAGGTCCAGCTTTTGTTTCCATAAAGTGTCAGAAGGAATAGCATGGCATGCACAATTCTCATCTTAGTAGGTATAGAGACACTGCATTTGAATATATTTTCCAAGGCCCTCATACTACTCTACTAACTGCTAGTCTACAACACATGTTTAGGGGACAGGAATATCTGTTAGTAAAATCTTTGCCTATCCATTTTGAAGAAGTTAAGATACTCTCTTCAACTCTTTCAGATGTGAATGCTTCCAACATGTTAATCTTTGTATCTTTGTATATTTTGTTAAACTTTTTCAGATAACATGTATCATTATGTTGTCTGTTCTGTTTGCTTCTGAATAGTATTACCTGTCTTCTTTACCGTGTTTATTAATACCATATATTATGAATATTTTTTGTAGAAAACTTGAAAATCAGATATGAAATTGCAACACAAGTAACATTTTCTGTATTGAAATGTACTTTAATAAGATGTTAAAAGTCTTCAAATTATCTTTAGTTTGTGTTCATTGTTTATTTAACAGTAAGGTAATGTATATCATGAAGGTGATGAACTCTATCCTAGACACCAAGGACTGTTTTTAACCTACAGTTTGAATACTTTTATTTCATAGCTAAATGCACATAATATTATAATACAGCCTGGGGAATCAGTTGCCATGGATGTTTGGAATTACATATTTGAGTTGCTTGGTTTATTTATTTTTTATCAAGATGTTTACAGCTCATGTCAGTGAGAAATTTGGAAGATGAAGGTATATATTTGGTACTCCATTCAGCCCACTAAGTGATTGGGGCCCATATACTTTCTCAAAGAATTGTGTGGAAACTAAATTAAAGGAATCCTGATGCATACCGGTACTCTCTGGAGGTCTTGGTGGAAAGATTGGATATGAATGCAGTAAATGAATACGAAAATTAAGGGACAATTTAGCAAAGATACCCAATTATTTTTAGAACTTATAAAAACAAGAATTTGATTTAAATAAGAAATATTCTGGTTTAGAACAAGACTCTACTTCAGCATTCTATTTGCAAATTACTCTACCATTTAAATTTACTATCGGGTCATGAGTATAGTAGTATTCATGTATTTATGTTTTTCATTAGTTAATAAGCATGCTAGTCTGGCAGTCACTGCCTGATTTCAAGTCTGCAAGTAGGAAGTATATATTTTCTTGAAGTTGAGCTTTTATATTATAACTTATCAAATTAATTTTTCTGTGGAAAATTCACAATTGGAACTCATTTATATTTTCTGTATTCTAGGAGTTGTACGGTAAGCTACTGCACATTCAAAATTATCAAAATCAACTGGATGCTCAAGGATTGCTTTCTGAGGATAAAGAGCCCATGTAAGTTGTCTCTGAGATTGTAATGAATATGGAACACAAGCATAGATGCATTTCTATATATTCATTTCTATATAAAATTTCCCATCATTTTGTAATGATGTAATGAAAGAACATATTTGATTAACCTTC
Organism: Rhabdophis nuchalis; assembly: GCA_039707465.1. Taxonomy (NCBI): domain Eukaryota; kingdom Metazoa; phylum Chordata; class Lepidosauria; order Squamata; family Natricidae; genus Rhabdophis; species Rhabdophis nuchalis. Next base: position 32,810,046 of record CM077651.1, on the reverse strand, counting down.
TGATGGATCCAAAAGGTGATGTGGTTTGGCCAAAGTCTTGGACCGTAACATCCTTATGCGGCATATCCCTTTTCACATATTTGGATCTTTGGGAGATGAAATTAAGAAGAGAGACCTAAGACAACATTGGAGGAAGTCTTGGAAAGAGCCTGCTTCCTACTATGGGTAGGAACCCATATTTAGGATTACCTTCTAGTGATAAGGGTGACGAAATGAAAATATTTATTCACCCTTACTACATATACTGAGGCTAATCTGTTGGCCTTGTCTGGGGTGACCTAGTTTCTGCTGGAGAAGAATGGATCCCTGGACCATATGTGGAGCTGCTGCGAAAAACATAGTATCCTAACAATTTGGCAAGCAGTCCCTCAGATTAGCTTGGAGCTAAAGTCTGATTTAGGCAGATTAGGTTGAAATTCCTGAGGCTTACTCTTGTAGTATGGCCTGAGTTGAATATGAGTTGGGGATTCTTAAAGGAAGTAGAAAAGATTCTCCAAGCTGTCAGTCTGACTATCTTTTGTTAGATTCGGGTTCCTCCTTGGTTATAAAGACTTCAGGAAAATAATCAACAATTGAGTCTGTGTGAGGGTGTTGGCTTCTTTTACAAAGGGGATGATGCTTTTGACCTTGGAGAAGGCAGTAGTGCATGTTTTCCTCAAGTAGTCATTCTCATATCCTGGACAATTATTGTCCTGACTTCAACCTTCCCTTTTTAGAGAAGGTGGTTATTTGCAGAGTCCTGAGGAAGTGGATTATCTGGATCTGTTTTAGTCAGGGTTCAGGCTTTAGTATAAAGATAGCATTGTTGTGCTTGATGGGTTTTGGGTAGTGTATGGAAGTGATGTGGCTATCCTTGTGCTCATTGATCTGGCAGCAACTTTTCATTCCATCAATAGTGTGCTTGGGGGGTGGGGGAGTAGATTAGCTGTAGGTGTTGGATATTGCAAACATAATTTTTTCCTTCCTTCCTTCCTTCCTTCTTTCCTTCCTTCCTTCCTTCCTTCCTTCCTTCCTTCCTTCCTTCCTTCCTTCCTTTCTTCCTGTCACTGTTGACAAGGGAAAAAGATGTCTCTTCAGTCTTTCCTTTATGGGATGCCTCTCTTTCTTCCTCATGTAAGTTGGGTGAGGCCCTCTGAAACTTCAGGTTTAATACTATCAGTATGTTGATAATATACAATTGTATCTTTCAACAAGTGATGATGTTGAGATTCAAGTTTGCAAGATGCAAGGCTAGATGGGAAGAAACCAATTTTGACTTATCCTACAAACAGGGACTGTCGTGTGGATATTAGGGGGCCCAGATCTGAAGATGTTCTATCTTTTATTTTGAGTGGTGCGCAATCTGGTGATTTTCTTGGGCTCCCAGCTTCTGATCAAAAAGCATATGGTAGCTGTGGCGAAGAAAGTATTTATACAGCTTTAGCTTTTGAATAGTTGTGTTCTTCCATGGGTTGAAAGGCCTTTTAGGGAGTCACTCAGGCTTGACTATTGCAATATGGTCCAAATGGCCAGTATGCTCTTTAAGAGCCCTTAAAGATCATTCAGTGGCTTTAGTTTGTACCGAATGCAGGGTACAGGGAAAGATGGCCTTGGTGTGCCCAGGTGTTGCTGCTTTGCAAGCTGCACTGGTTGCTATGATACGACTGGATACAATTCAGGGTACTGGTTGTCACCTATAAAGGTCTGTATGCCATAGAACCAAATTATTTGAGAAATTACTTTTCTCTAATAGCTTCTGCCTAGATAGATTGTTGGACTCCTTTGCTGGAGGAATCTTTGAACATATTGTGTATTGAATGGTCAGATGCTGTTTCTGTTTTGTTATTTGTTTGATGTAATGAGCTACCCAGAGACATTTTAGAGCTGAGTAGTGCCTACATTTAATTAGTTAAGTAAATTAAATAAATACTTTAGTTATGTGTTTTAACAGGGCTCCTGTAATAGCTTTAACCTAGGAAGATCAGATTAGTTTTGATACACGTGCATTTCTATGATGCTTTATCATATCTTTAGGAGTATTAATATTTATACCCCATCCTATTTGTAAGACTTTGGACAGCTTACATAAAGTTATGTGAAGTGATATAAGAAAAAAGAAACAATTTTAGGAGAGATTCAAATATAAAAGTATAGGACCGGGATGCCCTTTGCACAGTCACTCATGCTCTCGTGACATCCCGACTGGACTACTGCAATGCTCTCTACATGGGGTTCCCCTTGAGGTGCACCCGAAGACTTCAGCTTGTCCAGAATGCAGCCGCGCGGGCAGTTATGGAAACCTCTAGATTTTCCCATGTAACACTGCTCCTGCGCGAGCTGCATTGGCTGCCTGTCGTCTTTCGGGTGCGCTTCAAGGTGTTGGTTATCATCTTCAAAGCGCTCCATGGCACGGGACCTAGCTATCTGCGGGATCGCATCCTACCCCATACATCCCTGCGGCCGATCCGCTCCCACAGAGAGGGACTTCTCCGGGTGCCGTCCACCAGGCTATGCCAGCGGGCGACGCCCAAGGGAAGGGCCTTCTCTGTGGCGGGCCCGACCCTCTGGAACGACCTTCCCCCCGAAATTAGAACAACTACGGACCTCTGCTCCTTCCGTCAAAAATTAAAAACACACTTCTTCTGCTTGGCCGGCCTGGGGTAATTAAACTGTTTTTAGGGTTTTAGGGGCTTAGTTTTAGTTTTAATATGGGATTTTAGCACAGGGTTTTAGTTTAATTCATTTTAATATTGTATTATGTTTGTGGTTTTTATATGTATTTTTTAAATTCCCTGTGCACCGCCTTGAGTCCCTTCAGGGAGAGAAAGCGGGTTATAAATTAAATTATTATTATTATTATTAGATAGTGAACAATAGATTAGTGGTAAAGAGTATAATTTCTTAGAAAGGAGATCACCTAATAGATCAAACACTGAGCTGGCATAACTTCTTTTCAAGTTTTAAATGCGCTAAGAGCCACAGTATATATTGTACTCATCACAGAAATAACTAGCGAAAGTTATGTCTTCATGGGATATCCACAGATGTGTCTTAATTGAAACAAAAGTGTTTATCTCAAAGGATAACTGTTGACATCATCTTTGTTTGCAGTGTTTACAAAGATATAAGGGTTTTACAGCAGATAAGTTCCTGGCATTGGAATTAGAATTGGACATTTTCAGAAGGATTCATAGTCTCTGGCTTCAGTATTAGGCCTGTTGTTGAAAGAGAAATGTAATTAATATTGGTTGAGGAGAAAAGTTACTATTAGGTGATAAGCCAGATGAACGATTGACAATGGATTCCAAATGAAAAAAGAAATTGAAATCAAATGAACCCAAATATAATCATGACCATAGTGACTCAAATTAAAAATTCCAAAACAATAGTTAGGCCCAGATTATAATATGAATAATTAGTGAAAACTCCTACGATATATGTGAATCCGGGGGAAAGAAATGATTAACTCTAGAAATGGAAGAATCTTTATGAAGTTAGGAAAAACATTGATGTAAACTGAATAAAGTAGAGATAAACTGAGTGAGGAAAAGAAACCACAAAAAGAAATAATAGTAAAATAAGTAGCTCAACAGTCATTCCAGTATTTTGGGACTGAAGGACATAATAGTAATTTTGGACGCAATGTCATTTACTGACAAACTGATATAGTCCATTCTTCCTTTTCTCTTTCCCTGCTTCTAATTATGATTTGTTCAGTTTCTATGTTTATGTATCTGAGTAAATTGATATATTTCTGAGAAAATAAAAACACATATAATACAATTTGCACCGCCATGTTTGTATTTCTAAAAATACCTTTGAGATCTATAGGCTGGTTGTTATAACTTTGTAACATTGCAACTTCATATTTACTCTTTTTTTAAATTAAAAAATATGTCAAGGCTAATCTAACACTATACTTAATATGTTTCTTTTTTATATTTGTTAAATTAAGAGGCTGGTCTGCCTCGGATCAGATTTAGAAATGGTACCGAAATCTCTTAAAAAACATCACATCCTACCTTTGGGTGTGGGAATTGTAATACAAGTGTTATGTATGCATGTATTAAAATTCTGTAGAAAATGATGTCTAGATTTTTAATTATTAACTTTTTATCAAATTAACCTGCTTGTTAAGTTTACAACTCTAGCTTGTATTTCCTCCAGCATAAGGAAAGTATATTTCCAAATTAAGTGTACGGTCTAGCTGCAATCTTATCTTTAATTGCATGATTAGTTAAAAGAGAATATATGTGATATTTTAAACAGGAACCTGATTGGCAGCAGATGGCTGATTAAAGAGGAATTGGAAGAAATGTTAGTGGAAAAACTGTCAGATCAAAATGTGAGTAATTAATCTCCTTTATTTAATGAACCCTGTATCCTAACAGAACAGTTAGTGGTTGTAAGGATTATGGGGGGGAAATTCCCGGGTACATGGGAATTATTCATATCTTTGGTTTGAGTCCCATAAGTACACATCCCTAAATGGTTATGAGATGAAGTAGTTTTAAGTATGTTATTTCAGGAATATTTATATTTATTCAATTTATACCCCGCCCTTCTCCAAACGGACTCAGGGCGGAATAGCTATGTATCACCAAATTATAAGGTAACTTATATATTCAGCAGAATTGTTCCACTTCATACTGTGCAGGATGGTGGTTCTACTTAGATGGATATTAACGTGCCTATGTAAACACACCAAAAAAAAAAAAAAAAACCACCCTCAAATGCTCACAGTATCTTAGAGACAAAATAACCAAAGCCTTATCTATGACCTCTCTCTTTGTGGTGTTCTGTGAGGGATTTATCTCAAGGGAGAACATTCAATTTGCCACTCCATTTTAACATAACCCTGATAGCCAAATGTAATTATTATTATTACGTATTTTGTCACTCCCATATACAGTCTGATAAATAACTAGTTATATCAGTAAATCAGTTTAAGACTGTGTCCACTTCTATTCAATCTTCCTTTCAGCAGCATCTGATGGGGGCTTGGAAAGTCAAAATGGTGACCAGTATAGCGTGATCAAAGCCTTGCCCTCTTTTCACATGTGATTCAATGCGGATTTAAAAAAAGGGGGGGGGGGCTTTGGATTCTGTCTTTGTGGCCACCATCTTGACCTCCCTCTAGAAATTGATCCCTTTATTGTGAGCAGTGACAGCCATGTTTGGAAACTGTCTCACATTCTTATCCAAACTGTAAGGAAAGCCCACATGTGTTCAGCAGACTTCTGTGTTGGATGTTACCCCTTATAAAGGAGCAGGTGGGAAATGAGATATCAGAACTAACAGGTTTGGGTAGTCACATGATCAGTTCACGCAAGGCAAGTGATTATATTGAACAGATCTTGATATTCTGCCGCTGGGTTACTTGTACAGAAAAGATAATGTCATTATTTTATTTCTATTGTATCCATTTAGGATTTCTTCCTTTTCTTTTTTTAACTTCTACCTTTGCTTTTCTGCAAGCAAAAAATACGCATACAGAAAGTTATACTTTTTGAGCCATTCAGGAAACGTTCCTTTATTTCCTTCCTTTTCCTAGCCCAAGCTGTATAAAATGACATTAAACCTGAATCTGCTACTTTATTTCTTGTGGTCGGGAGGCCTGTATTACTTGTGAGACACTTTACTTTAATCACATGCTCAAATGAAAGCAGTAAAACTTATAGTAGCAAAGGATAATTATTTCAAGAGGTTGCCCTTTGAGTCAAGTATCTCTTGAATTTTGAAAAACCTTGATTGTTTGTTTTTAAAATCAAGTCTAAGGTAAAATCCGTTTTGAACGACCAATGGCATAAATGCACACTTCCTGTACCTATTAGGAAATCATATCGCCTCAAGTCAAATCTTTATTACGGTCATAGACTTGCATAAAAATAATCCAACAAGTAGAGTTTAGAAAACAGTTCCCTTAAATGAATTGGGACTTTTGTCTCTTACCACTTTACCATCAAAAAGAACTTTTTTGAGACTCTCTAAATCTTTTTTTAAAATCATCAATTGTTGTTAATAAAGTTAGTCTGACAAAGAATTTGCTTAAAGTTTTTAGCAGTGGATTCATTTGTTGGGGGCAGGGATAGAATTAGGTATCTTTATTCACATAGGAAATGATACATCTGCATGTTGTTTTGAAAACAGCATGCAAATACAGAAGTGTCATCCTGTCAAAAGTTATCAGTAAGAACAGAACTAAAATGATCAAGCAGGTAAAAATAGAAGTTGTTGACAAATGCAATTACACTTGCACCCCCATCCCTTAATGAATTTTTATTGTCTACAGTATTTAAGGTGTGTACAGCTGCTGGAAAGATTAGTAACACTGCCATACTCTGATATGGAACAAGATTATCTGCTTAAATTTCGCAAGGAATTACCTATACAATCCAAAAAACAATCATTTGAACCCCTAAAATATGATGAGCAAGGAGTGGCCTTTAGCACTGCAGAAGGTATGCTTTTTTCTTAATTTCAAAATTAAATCCTTGACAACCTGAAAATCAAAATATTTCTCAACATTAGCTATATGTCAAGAAAGAAAGATGTTGCCCAATTCGTCCAGTGTTATTACACTGTGTTCTATGTGGTCATATTTGTTTCATTAAATTAAAAACAAATATATATATATATATATATTCTGTGTTTCTAAGTTATTTGGCATATGTATTGAAGATGATATATAATATTGCATCCACTGTACATCATGAGTTGTCTATTATAAATTGCTTTTCATACAGATTTTTCAGTCTGGCATAAAGCAGTTTTTAAATTACTTCACTGGCTTACTTTATTCAGACTTCTTTGACAAACGATATGTGTTTTACAATCTCAGTCCTAGGAAACACGCAGTGGCAAACCATTTCTGAAAAAATTTCCAAAAAACCCCTTCAAAGTTTAGTCCAAAGCAGTAGCCAAGTCAAAAACTGACTCGAAAGCATAAAGTATGTGTATGAATTGACTCACACACCCAATTTGTAGTGTAGATCAAAAATAGTCTTTGCATTTCTGTTCAAATACTGTATCCTCTAAATCAACCAGAAACTATATATCAAAATAGTTATTTCTTTTAGATGCCGGTTGCCATTTTGAATTATCAGGGTATGCCTCCCTCTGCTGGGAGAAAAAAAGAAATTTAACAGTGGTAGTTTTATAAAATGTATGTCCCTTGTATTCATGGTATACAATATGACATGAGTCTCTCTTCTTTTTACAGGGGCCTTTTTTATAATGAATATTGCCAATTAGTGCTTTCAGAGATAGGCATAAACCTTTAATTGTGGAACGATATTAATATTTCCTGTATGCTGTCAAATGGTACCACTAGAGTGCTGTCCAGCCCTTCATAAATGTAGAATCTAGATTAATTTTCCATATCTTAGGCCACGTTTCCACCCCCAAAACACAATTTTAGACTTAGATATCCTTGTGATGCATTAGATTAGGAGAGATGCTGCATAACATTTTTGAAATTAATCTTTGAAAAATCCTTATTTTCTTTCACTTTTAAAAAAGATAGTTTCATTTTTGTTTAACATTTCAAAATGCTATATGTGTGGATGCAAAAAATGCTAAACATTTTGAAATGCTAAACATGAAATAAATGTGCAGAGGTTTTTTTTTCCTTTTTAAGGTAAGAGAAAGTCAGCAATAGCAACTGCTACACTTCATGCAAATGGAAATGGAAATGGAAAATTCACTATAAACGGAGATAATTATTTACTTTATTTTCCAGTGTTGCAGGATAGGTGAGTATTAAAAAAAGAGAACCTTTTTTTGCTAAAACCATTTTAATGGTATTTTTCTAAAATATTTCATGTATTTTTAAGTTTTAAAAAAATCTTTATATTTTCTTGCTGTATAATAAAATTTGAAAAGTTGTATATGTGTGAAAATGTTAGTAAAACATCAAATACTTCAGACTATTGGTACCTCAATATATCTTGGACCGTAATTCTTAATGGTTTCAGTCAATATACCAGTACAGTCTGAAGATCACAAGATTTGTAATTTACACATCTGGAAAATTCCTATTGAGAAATATTAGAGTTTTAGAAATGTGAACTTTATTTGGAGTAGTGGGAGACTAATGAACTTGGAAATCTGCATGGAAAGTCTGGCCACAAAACTTTGCTATCCTTGACTATCCTAAAACTTCTGTGTTAATGAATTATTCCAAGAACTAATAGATCCTAATCTAATTAAATTTGACTACAGATTTACAGTGAGACTAGATTTCTCAAGGTACTTAAAAATGTACCAAATTGAGCCAAAGATATTTGCAGATTACTTTGAAAAGATGAGAGTTTTATTGTTAGTTTAGGCCTCTTCTGTGTACAACTGCATTTTCCTTTCCTTTGCAAGTGTTGATACTTTGCATCATTCTAAGCCGTGTCAGCCCATCACAATCTTATTAAATGCTTATGATTGTTGCCTGTGAAATTATAAACAAAGAGAAAAAAGATATTTGTACAGCCTGTAAACCATGATTTGAGATAGGTAGAGTCTATTTGGCTTGGGAAAAGAGTAATGAATACCAGTCTGCTTAGGAAGTCTGTCCAGTTTTTTAGTCGTTGTTCTCATTTCTTTTCTTGCAAATGTGTTTGCTTAAGTATTATTTTAGAAACTTCATTTGACCTTAAATGTTAACAATATCATCTCCCATGATATTATACTGTTCTATCACTGTATTCTGATAACTGTAGGCATTTTTATGTGGATATATTTAAATAAAAAATATATTTGTAGTAACTAAGCAGTGGGGCTGTGGGAAACATTTTGAACTCAGACTTGTAATTGAAACAGTTGGTTTATGTTCAGAGTGGCTGTTTTGTTCATTCTAGAAGTTTTTCAAGCTCAAATTCCGTGTATTTCTAAGTTGAGACATGCACATCGCCCCTGAGCAGCACTTGAGTACAGTAGTTCTTGACTTACAATGCATTTAGTAACCATTCAAAGTTACAATGGCACTGAAAAATGTGATTTATGATGGTTTTTCACACTTATAACCTTCAAAGTAGCCCCATAATCACGTGATCAAAATTCAGATGCTTGGAAACTGATTCATACTTATGGCCATTGCTGTTTCCCAAGGTCACCTTTTGAGAAGCAAAATCAATGGGAAAGCCAAATTCATTTAACAGTCTTGTTACCTACTTATCAATTGCAGTGAGTCGCTTAACAACTGCAGCAAGAACGGTCATAAAATTCACTTAACAAATGTCTTACTTAACAACAAAAATTTTGCTATCAATTGTGGTCATAAGTCGAGGGCTACCTGAATGTTATTTAGCTTAATTAAATATTTCCATGGACAGATCACTGGGGAAAAAAAAGTGGTTTATTAGATTACTCTTAAGTGATTTTAACTCTTTCACATTATTCATATCTAATACTTTTCAGAGAACAGCTGATGTTCCCATTCCAATTTCTTGATCACTTAGAAAAGTACGATGTGGTCTGCACCGTATCTGGAGGAGGAAGAAGTGGACAAGCAGGAGCAATTCGCTTAGCCATAGCAAGAGCTTTATGTAGTTTTATTTCCGAAGATGAAGTAGAATTCATGAGGCAAGGTAATAAATGTATCAATTTGTCCTAAATCAGCAGTTCTCTGTGAGTTGTGACCCCTTTGGGGGTCGAAGGACAATTTCACAGCCTAAGACCATTGGAAAACACATATTTTTGAAAAAAATACGGAAAACATAAAATAATTTTATGGTTGGGGGTCATCACAACATGAGGAACCGTATTAAAGGGTTGCGGCATTAGGAAGGTTGAGACCCACTGTTCTAAATGATAACATTCAATATCTTGTTCCCAATTACTTATCTCTAATAACTGTAGTTTTTGTTATTTAGCACTCTAATTGAACTGTTTAAAAGGAGGCAAATGCTCAGGACTTTCTAATATTATAAACCTAGGTTCAAATGCTAGATAAATGATCATCTCCCTTTGACTTCCTTCAGTTCTTACAACCAAGTCCCTCCACCCTTCTCTGTGCCCAATTTCATTAAATTGTATAATTTTTTTCCTGATCTCCCTGCAGCTGGTCTCCTCACTTCTGATCCACGTGTGAGAGAACGGAAAAAGCCTGGCCAAAAGGGAGCCCGCAGAAAGTTCACCTGGAAGAAACGCTGAAAAGGAAAATGTTATATTTTATAGGAATCCATCTTTGTAATTAAACTGTATTTTACCTTCCCTTCCATCCATGTCTTTTCTTATTTTACAATATAAGAAGCATTAAACCCTAACATGTGCAATCAGTAGATATCAGAAATGTCTATTAATCAGTTGGAAATAATAGATTTAGTAGCAAGTTGCCATTTTAACAAATCACCCAATGAGAATTTACACCATAAATTTGGAAATGAAACAGTGAGGCTGTTTGTTCAAGTGGACCCTTCAGAGTTGCAAAAGTGCAAATGTCTGTTGCTGTTGGAAGAACTAGAAGAAGCTGCTGCTGCTAAAGTTCGTGTCATCAGATCACTTTCAGTTCTTAGCAACATACTTGATTTTCTCCAGAATGACCTGTCCTCACCCTGCCCCTTCAAGTCTTCCAGCTTTAATTGAGCCAATCCACCTTGTTGTTGATTGTCCTCTTTCTTTTCACCTTTCCCAAAATTATTTGATTTCTCTAGAGGACTAGGTTTTCTTTACAGTGTGCCCAAAATAAGTTAATTTGAGCCTCGTCAGTTGTGCCTCATTTCATAATTCTTGGTTGATTTGTTCAATAATAATCTCCAGCACGAAAGTTCAAAAGTGTCAATATTCATTCTGACATTTTTCACTTTCATAGAGTATCACAGGGAAAAATCATTGCCTTCACAGTTCTGAAGGTTTTATAGATATGAATACAAGCAGCACCTGAATATTTTTTCCAAAGTCTTCATTGCTGTTCTACCAAGTACTAGTGTGTTTCTTACCTTTGTTGTTGATAATCGATCTTAAAAGGCAGAAGGTATCTACCATGTCAGTATCCTCATTGTCAACGTAAGACTGGTGTATTATTGTCATTGGTTTGCTCTTGATATTTTTATTTATTTATTTTTATATGGCTGATCATCTACGAAACTCTGGGCAGTGAAAAAAAATGAAAATAGAGAATCTCATTAAAACAAAAATAACAAAAAAGTGATTAAAACCTGCATTGTATCGTAATAAAAATATGAAATTGATAGACATATTATTTCATACTTACGCCAACAAGAGTTGGGCGGCATAAAATTAATTCTTACCATCATCAGCATCCTGACTTCAATGATTGGATAAAAGCCAAGTCTTTTTAAAAAAAACTAGAGGAAGGGCTGTCCATAGTTTGGGGGGGAGCTATTTCATTTTTTTCCTAATTCCATTTTTTCAATGTGCTTGACTTTCAATAATCAATATTTCAGATAGTTGCATTTTCAGTTAAGAGTTGTATCATCAAACAGTGCAGGTTATTGATGTTTTTTCCTATTTAAAACATTTTCAAAAAGCTACCTTCAATATATTTTTCACTTTGTGAAAGATCTATATTACTAATATTTAATGCGGAAGAGGACAAACATTCCTTGAAATATGACCCATTGTTAGGTAACAACTACAAAATATTTCTCAACAAAATTAATATATTACATAAAAGTTTTAGATATTTATTTATTTATTTATTCATGTTTCCTCCCGAGATGGAATTATAAGTTATCATTATAGAGTCTTAAGTATACATGAACATAATATAAATATTTCATATGTGAAATATAATGGTATATTTTCTGATCTTATCTATAAGAACTATTTTCTGAAGTACTGTAATTATGAAGTGTTATCTGATCACTAGTATATATTTTGCCACAAGATGGAGCTATTTACAACCAATAGTAGTAGCTTTCCAAAATGAAAACAAGTGGGGGGAAACTTGTAAAGTTGCAATAAATCCAATTTATGTCTTTAATAATGCCTGTTTAAATATTAGGCTTGGTTGTTATTAAAACCCAATCAGATATCCAGATTTATTTACTTATACCTTCATTCAATTGGCGTTGAATTCCATGGATTTTTAAAGCTTTTCTGAGTTATGGATGTAAATAATTCATTAGAAATACTCATTTATACCATTTTGATAACTACAAAGGTGCCCCTATTTATTGGGCAGCAGATTTACTACAACTAGTTACAAAAGCAACAGGCACCTTTTGTTTATTTATTTATTTATTTAATTTGTATGCTTCCAAGTCACTACAGATTCATAGGTTTACTCATGGATTAAAAAAGTTAAAAGCGTGGTAAATATAAACAAGTAATTATTAGTAATTGATCAAAGTTGTAACAATGCTAGCATAAATTATGACAACAATGAAAAGTAAAAGTACCAAGAAATATATCACTAGACATAGCTTTAAGCAAAACAAATCAATGATGAAGTCTCTAAATGCGCTAAAAATCTGCTTGGAATGCTCTAAAAAAATGTTCCAGCTTCAGGAAGCTACTGATATAGAGCGAGCCTTAATTTTAAGGCTTGCTCCACAAACCCAAAACAGCAGCAGCTGAGCAACAGTGCCTTCTGCCTTATTTCATAAAAGTGGAGTAAGACTATAAAACTCTCAATTCTACTTCCATTCAATTCATAATATCTAAGGAGGAGAGTTGGATGGAAGGCAGTGTCAGAGTGAAGCTCTTGCATCTTTACTCGTGGATCTTTAAGAAATCAATGATTGGTTGAAATAATGCTAGCTTCAGTTAAAGAAGACTAGAAACAGTAACAAGAATAATTAGGAATGGTTAAGTTACAGGCAATTCTTGACTATAATCATCTATTTTAGTTATTAGAGTTGTGACAACACTGAAACCCCCCCCCCCCCCATCATTGATTCTCACAAGTATTTATTTATTTATTTTTATTTATTTTATCGTACTTTTATACCACCCTCTCTCCCAAGTGGGACTCAGGGCGGTGCACAGGAATAAGAAAATAAAATATAAATATACAGACAATCAAATAAATTTAAAATTGGATTAAATAAATTTGGCCCGTGCTAAAACTTAATTTAAAACCCAGCTAAAATTCAATAATATAAACAGCTATGTCAGGCTGGCCGCGTGGAAGAGGTATGTTTTTAGTGTTCGACGGAAGAGGCGAAGGTCTGTGATTGTGCGGAGGTCGGGGGGCAAGTCGTTCCAGAGGGCTGGACCTGCCACAGAGAAGGCTCTTCCCCTGGGAGTCGGCAGCCGGCATTGTCCGGCGGACGGCACCCTAAGGAGGCCCACTCTGTGGGAGCGGACAGGTCGAGTGGAGGTATGTGGCAGGAGGCGGTCCTGCAAGTAGCCAGGTCCTATGCCATGGAGCGCTTTAAAGATGGTCACTAGGACCTTGAAATGCACCCGGAAGGCCACAGGCAGCCAGTGCAGCTCGCGCAGGAGAGGTTATATGGGAGTGTCTAGAGACTCCCAAAATCCCCCGCGCGGCCGCATTCTGCACTAACTGAAGTCTCTGGGTGCACCTCAAGGGAAGCCCCATGTAGAGAGCATTGCAGTAGTCCAGGCGGGAGGTGACGAGAGCTTGAGTGACCGTGCATAAGGCAAGTATTACAGTAGCTGTATTCCTATGATCAAAATTTGGTGTATTACAACCAGTATGTTTTTATATTCAAAGTCTCCCAGGATAATGTCATTGGAATTTGCAACCTTCCCATATGACTTCTGACAAGCAAAGTCAGATTTGCTAAATGATTGTGGCAAAAAAGTTTGTAAAATTGGGAACGACTCATTTAACAACATTCCAGTTCCAACTGTGGTTGTAAGTCGAGGACTACCAATACATTAACAAGCTTTTTGTCAGCACAATGTTTCAGCTTGGGAGTACATTTTTTTTCCAAAAGTATCTATTTTGTATTTCTAATTTTTTAGACATTTTGGCTAGACTAGCCAAAATTGGAACCAGAGCTTCCATTTCTAAGTGAGGCAATTGCTACACGAGTCACATCTGTTTTTTGAACTTTTTGCCATTGTTAAGCAAATCACAGGTTGCTAAATGAATCACATGGTCGTTAAGTGAATCTGGCTCCCCCCCCCCCCAGGCTTTTCTTAGAAGCTCTCTAGGAAGATTGCAAATGGCAGTCATGATTATGACTCTGCAACTGTTGTAAATACATGCCAGTTGCCACATGCCCAAATTTTTATCATGTAACTGAAGAAGCTTTGGTGGTCAAAAGTGTGATGATCAGGTTGTAGATCGCTTTCAATGCTGTTGTAACTTTGAACAGTCATTATGTGAATTAAGTCAAAAGTCAAGGACTATCTGCCCTTTTTTAGAATTTAGAGAAACGCATTTGACCACTTGAGGTTCTACATAAAACTATTCACAGAATTTATAAAGAAGGCACAACTAACACAACACCAGAGCTGAAGAAAGCTTCTTGGATGAGAAGCGAAACCTCTTCAAAGAAAACCAGAAAGTCCAGTTGCTTCTTGGGGTGGGGGTGGGGAGCCCCTTGAGGACAACCATGACCTGGATCAGGGGTCTCCAACCTTTGCAACTTTAAGTCTGAAGGACTTCAGCATTCTGGGAGCTGAAGTCCTTCAGACTTAAAGTTGCAAAGGTTGGAGACCTCTGACCTGGATGACTGAGAACGTCCACAGATATCTCCTCACCTCCTTTGTTCCCCTCCCACCGAGGCCTGCAGGGGGCGCGCTTCCATGACTCTAAAGATCGTGCGCTTCACTGCTGGGGAGCTCAGAGGCTCGGCCTCCTGCACAGAGCTGAGTGGTGCGCAGCCCTTTGCCGAAGCCGGTAAGTGGCGGGGGGGGGGGGGGTGAGGTGTGTGTGTCAGATTTTAATTGCGGGCGGGAGAATGGGGGCGTCTGCCCCGCTGGCCTCAAAGCCCGCCTTGAGGCTGAGCTGCGGATGCATCCATCTTTCCCTCCGCCCGGGCTGCAAAATCTCGGCGTTGCAAAACATTGCAAGCCCTGAGTTGCCTTGGGTTGAATGGCGTGCCGGGATGGGGCGTGGGCGTGCTTGGCTTTCGGAGTGGGAGCCTTCCTCTCACTCTGTTGGGGAACTTCAGCGAGCTGCCTCTGGTGGGTGGCACGCTCGGGGGTGAGCCAGGGCTGGGCTCCATCTGCGGGGGCGAATTTCCCTTCAGTTGCACAGAATTCTTTTAAAGCGGCCCAAATAATGCGGTAATAGAGGAACCGGGAAGGAATCCGGCTCTGTATTACATAATCATTGCTCCGTGGTGGTTTAATTTCCTTTTCCTTCCGTTTCTTCACGTAGATTCCATTCTGGCAACTTGATGCGGTATATTCAAACCCAAGATAATGTTAGGGTGTTAATGTTGCTTGTTTTTGCTTTCTTCTCAAGGATGGGATATCTGATAAATAAGGTACTTTCCTACAATTATCAATTTCCCTTCAGCTCTTGTTTTCACGCACATCCTCACACACACATATCCTAGGTGTAATAAATTGATGCAGAAGTCTTGCTGTGATTATGACATTTGTACCAAACTCTACCGTTGATCAATAATCCTAACCCTAATTTACAGGTCTCTTTTTGGAGTGGGGAAGCAGGAGAAAATATAATTGATTGGTGCACAAAAGTCCTTGGCAGTTAAAAGAATTTTTGTGTACAAAAAAAGAACAAAGACACCCCCTCCCCCCCAATGAAAAATGAATGGTAGCCTGTAGGAAACTGCTGTGCATTGTGATTATCATGACTTTAAGCCAGGGATTTTCCAAACTTGGGAACTTTAAGACTTGTGGACTTCAACTCCCAGAATTCCCCAGCCAGCATAGCTGGCTGGGGAATTCTGGGAGTTGAAGTCCACAAGTCTTAAAGTTCCCAAGTTTGGACATTCCTGCTTTAAGCTAAAGGTAAAGGTTTCCCTTGCACCTATGTGCTAGTTGCTCCCAACTCTAGGGGGTGGTGCTTATCTCTGTTTCAAAGCTTAAGATCAAGGCTGTCCGAAGACTTCTCTGTGGTCATGTGGCCAGCATAACTAAATGCCAAAGGCGCCCAGAATGCTGTTACCTTCCCACTAAGGTGGGTCCCTAATTTATACATTTTTACATGCTTTCAAACTGCTAGGTTGGCAAAACCTGGGACAAGTAATGGGCACTAGGGATTCCAACTGCCAAACTGCTGACCTTGCTGATCGACAAGCTCAGCATCTTAGCCACTGAGCCACCGTGTACCTTTTACATGGGAGAATAAAGCAGTATAATTCCCAAATGTATGTGTGTGTATGTATATGTAAGTGTGTGTGTGTATGTATATATAATCCCTTACTGGGATTTGAACCGGAGCTGTATTACATATTCAAATCCTAGTAAGGGTATGGCTAGCCGATGAGAGTTAAATAGCTTGAAATAGATCTATACTAGTCTCCCTTTATTTATTTATTTTATCAGCACAAATAACATACACACATACACACACATATTCATATTCATAGATTTTCACGGGTGTATTTGTATTCGGGTCTTTTCCCATGCAAGATTGAAATTGTCTTGGCAACGTTTCGGCGAGGTCTCACTCGCCATCTTCAGGCTGGTGTATATATATGAACAAATGTGACAATACCTTCTGCCTACCAGACATCTGGAAACCAGCAGTAGCCAACAAACAAGCCCCACCCACCACCCAGGCCTTTACAATACAAAATAACAACAAACACACAGCCAGCACCAATCATCGCCAATCTACCAATCATGATACAACTACACAGCCAATCAACTCACTCACAGCAACAAAGCCAGCACTCCATCACCACCACCCCACCAAGACGGCAGCTCCAAAGCTGAAGACACCAGCCTGAAGATAGCTAGTGAGACCTCGTCGAAATGTTGCCAAGACAATCTCAATCTTACACGGGAAAAGACCCAAGTGCAACAAGATCAACACACCTACACCCATGAAAATCTACAAAAACACACACACACACACACACACACACACACACACACACACACACACTGTATAAATATCCAAACTCCATTCCAGAAAAGGGGGAAAAACTTTCAGGAAAGATATAATCATGGAGCCAAGTGTAAGGGAGTCTCATGTTCTATAAACTATACTTAACACCATACATAACAGCTGATATTCTAAAGACCTTTATTTCATTTTCTGGGTAGAAGAGCATTATTTGAAAAAGTGTTATCTTCTTAGTTTAATCCTGAAAAAAAACAACCCCTCACGGGATTCACTTTGGGCTCAGCAACACGCTTGAAATAAATATGTATGGCTGTCATATCAACAGATCACTTTTTAAATAAATTAACAATTGCTTATAGATGTGAAGTTTGACATGAGAATTCCAGGAGCTGATTATAATCAGGATTTTTTCTTTTTAAAATATGACCTCTAGTGGTGACAACTCTTATTATCTATCTTTCCAGATTGCTGAAAATTATCCGTATGGAATTATTATAAGGATTTATTTTCCCTCCCAGATTCTTTCATTTTTTTATTAAAAACAAAAACATGGGGGTCTTTCTTAAGCAACCTAAACAGATGCAGTTACTTTTATTCCTTTTTTTGATGTGGCTCTTCATAAAACCTTTTCCAGCCCTGAGTCATGCCTTTAAAAATGGAATTAGCCCATTTTGTATTTGTGTTTGGTTTATAAACAGATAATATTCTCGTACATGAGAATCTGAACGACTTGCAATAAATCAGTGTTTCCCAACCTTTGGCGACTTGAAGATGTCCGGATGTCAACTCCCAGAATTCCCCAGCCAGCGAATGCTGGCTGGGGAATTCTGGGAGTTGAAGTCCGGACATCTTCAAGTCGCCAAAGGTTGGGAAACACTGCAATAAATGAAGCAGGAGTAAAGATTTGAAACTTAATATATTAAAGATCAAGGCCTTTGTTATTAGACTCATTCATGAACTAAGCAATCATATATTATGTATAAATGGCAAAAAATTACAGCTAGTAGATGAATTTGTACACCTTGGCAGAATTCTTACTAAAGATGGGGAAATGGAAGAAAAAATTTAAAAGCTATGCAAATGGATCTAGTGCTGCTTAAAAACTTTCCTAGAGTGTGTGTGTTTATTATATTTGTGTCTGTCTGTACCCGTATCCTCCTTCAGGCTTTTGGCTACTGTGCCTGGTCTAGTCTCTGCAATTTTCTTGGCAAGGTTTTTTGGATTGGTTTTTTTTTAACCTCCTCCCTAGGACTGTGAGTAACTGGCCAAGGTCACTCAGCAGGCTTTGTGTGAAAGGCAGGCCTAGAACCAGTGGTGGGTTTCTGCAGGTTCGCACCTACTCGCGAGAGCCGGTTGGTGAAATTTAGAGAACCAGTGAGAGGGGGTTCCACCGGTGTACCTGGAAGTAAATCTGGCCTGCCGCTGCCAGTGACCCAATGGGCAGGAAAGGAAAGGAAGGGAAGGGAAGAAAGAAGGAAGGAAGGAAGGAAGGAAGGAAGGAAGGAAGGAAGGAAGGAAAGAAAGAAAGAAAGAAAGAAAGAAAGAAAGAAAGAAAGAAAATTCATCCTCACAATTGAGTCCAAAATTTTGGTTGCTAAACAAGAGCGTTGCTAAATGAGTTTCACCACATTTTAAAAGGTGGCAACTCCCACCCTGTCACATGACTGCCAAGCCACGCCCACAAAATAGGCCGCACCTACAGAGTAGGTTCTAAAAAATGTGAAATCCACCACTGCCTAGAACTCACAGTTTCTGGTATCTAGTCTGATGCTTTAACTACTACACCAAACCCTAGACTTGTGGCAGCCAAAATTTGGATTAACCCAAAACAGCTGGATTTTGCTCCAGTTAGATTACGACTCACCTTGAATGTCCTCGTCAAATGCTGAACTGTGGAGAAAGCACATTTCTTTTCCTTTGTCAGCATTCTTTCATTGCTCAGAATAAAGGAAATGGCTGCCTCGTGAGGAAAATGAAGAAGGTTTATCTCAGGAACATGCATACATGAAGGAAAAGTGAATGAGTGGGTGGATGGGGAATAGAAATGAGAAACCTATGTTGATGGGATTGAGGAAATCCTCAAAAACTAGGTGAAAAGTTCGAAGAACAAATGGACGGAGTGATAGCTAATATGGTAGCAGAAAAGTATGGAGATGTATAGTAGATGGTATTAATGGAAACCTGATTCTTTTTAGCCAATTCCTCTTCCCCATTATTAACTCTGCACATATTGCTTAATCTGGAAGAGATCAGCATGATAGGTATGTTTATATGTATTACATGGTCCTACAAATTACTTTACATCGTGGTTCCTCTTCCCTTCTTAAACTGACCTCCCAGTTCCTTGGCACTGACCTAGTCACCCTTCTGGGTTTAGTAAGCTGATTGTTATTATAATTTTGCTTTCTGCTTTCTCTATTCCCTTTCATCTGTACAGCAGCATCTGCTAGGAAGGTCAAAATAGTTGGTCACAATGATGCAATTAAAGCTTTGGTATGTGCATGCTCAAAAAGGGCATGACTTTGATTCCATAGTCATGTCAGTCATCCTGCCTCTTAGATTCCCTTTCCCTGCCGAGACTCCTGCTGCATCTATTCAGGGATCTCCAATCTTTGCAACTTTAAGTCTGAAGGACTTCAGCTTTGCTGGCTGGAGAAGTCTGGGAGCTGAAGTCCTTCAGACTTAAAGTTGCAAAGGTTGGAGACCCCTGATCTATATCATATTCCTTTACTAGGTTAGGAATTATAATATGGACTCAATGTCATACATCTTTGTCCAAAATCTTCAGATTGATGTTTTTCAGCATAACTACAGATTCCAGGATTCTGTATTCAGGAACCAGATGAGCTGTAATGCGTACAAGACTCTTAAAGTTTGGCCAAATGGATCCACGTTAGTCCAGGAATCTACCCCTTCACATGTATCAGCTTTATTAAAAATCACATTTTAAGAAAATCTGATTTTCCATCTAAGGAGACTGATAGTCCTTCCAAACACAAAATCTATGCCTCAGGTCTCTTGCAAATTTCACTGCTGTTTGAAAAATCAGATGAAGTGTATGCATTTGATAGCTGAAATCACTTTAGCTTGGAATGATTTGCTAAATTAAAATAGCATAATAATTAAGAATTATGTTAAGAATAATTAACAAATATATCAACAGCTTCCTTACCTTTCAGTTGCCTTCATGTGTGCGAACTATGCAAAATTGCTTGAAAATGAGAGTAGGAGTGTTTGATAGATTTTGCCCCATTTTCAAAAACTCTTCTTTTGAATGGGGAACATTAGGGTGATGCTTGGAGAAAACACTCAAATCAAGTATTTACAGTTCAATTTTATGCAAGGTAACCATGGAGCATCTGCCCTAACATTCACAAATTGCTTTGACATTTGAATGCAAAAGCAATTTGTCAGCTCTGCTAAAGACCTACCTGGGTTTTAAAAAGCAAAAGAAAACACTCCAAGCCAGGTTTGCATATACATGTTAATTACTTCACTGCTCACCCACATCTACAAATCATCACGGAGATACCACAGAGAGAACATTCATACTACCATATATTAAGATAATATGCCTTTGCAATGAACTGATAAGCACCTTCATTTGTCATTCAAGACAGAGGAATCAAATGTGGATGTATAGCTCAGGTGAACCAGCATCTAATTTAGGATAAATACTTTTTGACAAAAAAGTTAGTTAATTAGTGGTATTTTTTTCAAGAGGTAGGATTCAACAATAACAAAAATGGACAAGAAAATTAATAAGCACCAAAGCTAAATCAGAGTATCTGGCTGGAGGATAATACAATACAATACAATACAATACAATACAATAGCAGAGTTGGAAGGGACCTTGTAGGTCTTCTAGTCCAACCCCTTGCGTGGGCAGGAACCTTATACCATTTCAGACAAATGGCTATCCAACATCTTCTTAAAGACTTCCAGGGTTGGGGCATTCACAACTTCTGGAGGCAAGCTGTCCCAGAGGTTAATTGTTCTAACTGTCAGGAAATTTCTCCTTAGTTCTAAGTTGCTTCTCTCCTTGATTAGTTTCCACCCATTGCTTCTCGTCCTGCCCCCAGGTGCCTTGGAGAATAGTTTGACTCCCTCTTCTTTGGGACACCCTCGGAACACTGCTATCATGTCTCCCCTGGTCCTTCTCTTCATGTGGGGCTGCCTTTGATTTTTGGGTCTCCTCCGCACATGCATGGTTGGCAGGGCACATGTGGGAGATGCACAAAAAAATAAGCACATGAATGCTATTCCTTGCCTGACGGTTTCCGAGTGGCCTTGTGAATGAAGCCTAGTAAAGGTTTTAACAGATTAACAGAGTTGGAAGGGACCTTGCAGTTCATCTAGTCCAACCCCCTGCCCAAGCAGGAGATCCTACATCTACCTCTACCTAGGATCAAACTCATAACCTCCTGCTTGTGAGGGAAGAGCTCCACCTCTAGGCCACAGCAGCAGGTGCTGTTGTGAACTATGGTGGCTTGCACAATTGCTGCCTTTGCAGAGGTTTGCCATACTGATATGTTCAATGGATCAGAAATGGTCGTTATTACAAGATATAAAATGAGTTTTTGTTTGGATTGTGTTAGAATGCATTAAGAAGTTTTTCTTCTGTTTCAGAGGTTTGTTTATTGGGGCAAGAATTCCTTGTGAGCCAGTAAGGCAGTTTGGGTTTTGTAGACCCAACAATTTAAAGGCTTGATCGATTGAAAAAACTAGATACACACATAGCAAATCATCTTTATGGGTTACCGATTCTGGAAGCAAAGCAGAAAGGATGAAAAATAATGAAATCCAGGCACATGGTTATTGGGTAAGCCATGGTCCTTCATCCTTGTTACTTGGGAGACAAATGATGCGGGAATGCCAATTTGGTCTAGTGGTTAAGACACCTGATTAGAAAGCAGGAGACTGTGAATTCTAGTTCCACCTTAGCCATAAAATCCAGTTGGGTGACTTTGAGCCAGTTACTATCTCTCAACCCAACTCACCTTACAGGGTTGATGTGGGGAAAATAGGAGGAGGGTATATTGGGTATATCTGGAGGTATTTGTAAAGGTACGAATGCCAGGATGCTTATGATGGTCTTACTTACAACTTTCTGATAAGCTGTCAAGCCAGGCATAATAATACATCAGTTATGACTTGCTGCAGTTCTAAATTTTATTTTACTTATTACTTTACTATCTGGAAAACCCGTGCTCTGCTTTGAAACTATGTGATCGGGCTTGATAAATTGACACTTAAGCTTGAAAATTAATGAATAGTTACCAGGCTTTCCCCACAGTAGCCTCTCCTCTCCTCTCCCCCTTCTCTCCCTCAGCCTTGCCCCACAGAGACCACTCCTATCTTATCCCCTTCTCTCCCTCAATTCAACTCCTTAGCATCAGAGTGTTTTTGAGGTGGGGAGGGGGCAGTGATGGGTTTCAATTTTTTTTAGAACCTCTTCTGTAGGTGTGGCCTGCTTTGTGGGAGTGGCTTGCCAGCCATTTGACCGAGTGGGAGTGGCTTGGCAGTCATGTGCCTGGGTGGGCATGGCCAACTTGTAAAATGTGGTGAAACTCACTTAACAACACTCTTGCCTAGCAACCGAAATGTTGGCTCAGAAACTCTGGCATTGAAGCACGCAAGTCTTAAAGCTGTCAAGTTACAAGACCCTTGCACCCCTAACCCTTTAGAAAAAAACTCCCAGGGGTGTTCAAACTTGACAGCTTTAAGACTTGTGGACTTCAACTCCCAGGATTCCTCCTCTCGCTCTTCATCTTGATGATGTGCAGACGGGCGGGGGGAGGGAGCTGGAACCAGTTCTAAATAGCACTATAGATTTGTGGAACCTGTTCTATAGAAGAGGCTAGAACTGGCAGGAACCCACCTTAACATTTAGCCATAATGTTAAAATTCATGGATTTAAAAAGAATGCCAATGCTACCCTTCCCAAACAACAGATGCATATGTTCCACTCAGGGCAGTGCTGAAGGAGTCGCCTTGAGCCTTAAGGTTGGGACTAGAACTTTAACCACTAAATGAGCAGATAAACTGTCAAAGAGTAGAATTTTTGGATCAGTTTTCAGAATTTTGAGATTCAGGTTTCTATTGATGCATAATAAATAAGACCATTTTAAGGAGCCGGTCTTCCTTCTGAAATAATGGATTACCTCAAAACTTTCTTTTATGTGAAGAGATCAGGATTTGAATACAGTGATGATCTGAGCTTGTAGCTTCATGCTGCATGGCACCAAAAGGGGGAACCAGAGCAAATTGGTTGTTGGGTAAATAGGAAGACTACAAGAAAATAGATTTAGGCAGCCAACTCACTTTAGGATTCTACTAGCAGCAGTGAAACTTTTCATTATTATCTTATTTGACCATAGAGATAGGGTAGGGCTGGTGGACCTTTTATGGGAGCTCAGGATCCTATTTCAGAAGTTAAGACACCTTTCAACAAATGTGATACAAAATCACTGTGTACACTAAGTGTAGGGAAGGTTACATAGCATCTATTTCCAATCCTGAGTGCATGGTCTTTTGCATTTATGTATTGATGCTTATGCTTTTTTTTTTTTTTACTTTCTTATTGGGGGAGGGCTTTAAAGTTAGATATTGATTCCCAACAGTTTGTCACATTTTCTTGAATTTCAAATATTTCTTGAATATTTTATCCAGTTTTCTAGATCTGAAAATCCCTGAAGAAAAGTTCTTTGCAGTGGCTTCCTTATTGTCTCTGTTCAGAAATGCAACAACGTTATGCACGTTATGCTATGATCTGTCAACGATTGCTGAAAATCTGTTCTACAGACAGACTTGCCGAGACGGACTCATTTTTGTTTAGAGTTGTGTGGCAAATACAATGGAAAAATGGCAGGAGCTGAAGAGCCAGCAGGAAGACGATGGCGGTCTTGCCTTCCTTCCTTTCTGCCTTTCCAGTGTTTGGTCTTAGAATGGCATGGAACAAGACACCTTCAGACATGCTCTTTCCCTTTAATGAGAGCATCCAATTCACCACCTCTGCTCATACATCCTTGCCACTTTCACTCAGGATATTAATGGCTACAGTAATGCTCCTTATGATTGCCATTGGATTCTTAGGCAACACCATTGTCTGCGTGATTGTTTACCAGAAGCCAGCCATGCGTTCAGCAATAAATCTACTTTTAGCTACACTGGCTTTCTCTGACATTATGTTGTCTTTAGTCTGCATGCCATTTACTGCTATCAGCATTATTACAGTAAACTGGAATTTTGGAGCTCATTTCTGCCGCCTATCCGCCATGCTTTACTGGGTTTTTGTCTTAGAAGGGGTCTCAATACTCTCAATCATTAGTGTGGATCGATTCCTCATTATTGTCCAGCACCGAGACAAGCTGAACCCCCACCGTGCCAAAGTCGTGATAGCTGTTTCGTGGGTCTTCTCGTTCTGTATCTCCTTCCCTTCCGTTGTTGGGTGGGCATTTGTGGAGGTGCCAAGCAGGGCTCCCCAGTGTGTCCTTGGATACTCTGAATTCCCTTCAGGCCGAGCTTATGCAGTGATGCTCCTTGTGGCCACCTTCTTTGTCCCTTTTGGCATTATGTTGTATTCTTACCTTGGCATCCTGAACACTGTCCGTCAGAACACAGTTCGGATCCACACGGAGAACATCTGCCTCAGCCAGGTGAGCAGGCTAAGTCTAGTAGGACTGCAAAAGCCTCACCACATTGATGTAGACATGAGCTTCAAAACTAGGGCATTCACTACCATCTTTATTCTGTTTGTTGGCTTTTCCCTATGCTGGCTTCCGTACACAGTCTTTAGCCTGATGTCTGTCTTCAGCCGACGTTTCTATTACAGCCCCTCTTTCTATATCATTAGCACTTGGGTACTGTGGCTGAGTTACCTCAAGTCCGTTTTCAACCCCATCATCTACTGCTGGAGGATCAAGAAATTCCGTGAGTCCTGTCTGGAGTTCATGCCAAAAACATTGAGAATCTTTCCTCAAGTGCCTGGACGGACAAAACGGAAAATAAGGCCGAGCACAATATATATCTGTACTAATCCCCCATCTGGAGTTTAGAAATAAACCAGGGTCATTAATGTACTAGAAAGGAAAATGTGGAATGGATGAATTCAAGTGTGCTTGAATGGACTCTAGGTAGTTACAATACAATAGCAAGAGTTGGAAGGGACCTTGGAGGTCATCTAGTCTAGGCAGGAAGCCCTATACCATTTCAGACAAATGGTATCCAACATCTTCTTAAAGACTTCCAGTGTTGGGGCATTCACAACTTCTGGAGACAAGCTGTTCCACTGATTAATTGTTCTAACTGTCAGGAAATTTCTCCTCAGTTCTAAGTTGCTTCTCTCCTTGATTAATTTCCACCCATTGCTTCTTGTTCTACCCTCAGGTGCCTTGGAGAATAGTTTGACTCCCTCTTCTTTGTGGCAACCCCTGAGATATTGGAACACTGCTATCATGTCTCCCCTAGTCCTTCTTTTCATTAAACTAGACATACCCAGTTCCTGCAACCGTTCTTCATATGTTTTAGTCTCTAGTCCTGATAAAATAAATCCTCGCTCAGCAACTATCAGTTTTGAAATTGGAAGTATTTATTCTATCACTGCCTTTAATAGTGTTAATACTGTCTGTAGTAGTGTTTTATGAATATGCTACGCACCCAGATTGTTGGGGGCAATATGCTGACTTTGTAAACCACTTAGAGAGGAGTGTAAAGCACTGTGAAGCGGTATATAAGTCTAAGTGCTATGGCTATCATATTTGAGGATTGTGTTTCAAGTTAATTGCAGCACACAATTTCACTACATTATCCTACGTGTGGTTTTTATCAAATCTGCTGCCAATAACAACACCACTGTCTTTGTAATTTTATTTTCTTCCAATTAAAAGAATAAACATCAACATGCCTGCTTTTCTATTTCTGTGTCTATCCCTTCTATGAAATTGGTTGTCTTGCAAAAACAATTATGAAATTGCAAGCTGAATATCTTACAGGGAAAACCATTTTTGCACAAGTCTATTCTGACACTTGACGGTTGGGCTTGGTTTATAGCTCTCCGTCTACCTTTTAAATAATGGAAGATAATCAAGGTTCAAATTACAGAACGTGGATGATTTAACCTTTTCCGCTGCTTCAGAGTCCTTACCCAGAACTGCTTCTTGCACACACAAAAAGCCACTGAAATATCTCGCAAATAAGGATTGCGGTCATCAAGATCACAACAGAAGGAAAACAAAACCCTTACCTATACATATACAAACAATTCTGATTGTAATTATTCGTTGTAGTGATTTCAAAGGAAAATAGGCAATAAGCAAATTAAATACATTACAGCATTTAATACAGGTCTCCCCTGAACTATGACAGGTCACTTAACAACTTTTCAAAGTTATAACAGCCCCCCAAATACCTACATACCAGTGTGGGTTATGGGCGGTCCGGTCCAGTCCAGGCATACCAGTCATAGCTGAGAGCAGCAGCCACTGTACCGGAACGGTGAGCTGTTTGGCCCGCCCGCGTTCCTTACCGCATTTTGAGGCAAATGGGCCAACTGCTGAGTGTCGCTGGGCAGTGGCGTGTGTTATGTACTGACACCCGTTTGAATTCCCCGGCAACAGCCAGTCGCATCTGATTGGCCAAGACGCGACTGGCTGTGGCTGAAGCGGGAGACGCGCGGATTGGCCGGCTCTCTGACAGCTCCATATAAAAGGAGCTGTCGGAGAGAAGGCGCGCGCTTTTTGTTCTTGTAAACTTACCGTTACTGTTCTGCTGTTACCTTACAATAAAGAGCCGTTGGATCAACCGGGTCTGGACCCTCTCTATCTCAGTTCACAACACTGGCGACGAAGACTGGGGCCCGGCATCGATCCTCCTAATCAGACCTCTTCACCCTACGGATCGAAGAGACATTGCATTTGCGCGGGCAAGTCTGTTTTGCCTCACGAAAATGGCCACGCTTCCTCCCTTCGCGACCTACGACCCGTCGGCGGAGTCATGGGAGGCCTTTCTAGCACGTTTTGAGTGCTTTCTCCTCACGGACGTGTCCGGAGAAATCACCCCTGCAAGGCGCCTGGGTCTTTTCCTTGGCTGCGGCGGCCGGACAGTGTTTGCGGTCGCGCGGAACATTGCCGCCCCAGCCGCGGTTCAGGACTTGGACTGGGGCGTGCTGCAAACCCGCCTCAAGGCCCATTTCGCGCCGGCACCTTCGAAGATTTCGCGCCGCTGCGCCTACAGGCAATGCCGCCAGCAGCCGACACAGTCGGTGACTGACTTCATGCAGTCCCTGCGTGCGGCTGCCCTCCTTTGCGAATTCCCGGCCCCGTTCCTCGACGAGTCCTTGTGCGAGCAGTTCGTGGCTGGGCTCCGGGACATCAAGCTCCGCCGCCGGCTCCTGGCTCGCTCGGACATTACTCTGGAGCAAGCCGTCGAGGACGCCAGGGCCGCGGAGCTGGCGGATGCCACTTCCGATCTCTTCCTGGGCCAGCCTGCCCAGCCGTTGCCCTCCCCGAGGGCCTGCCTCGTGGACGAATTGGCCCCACTCGACCCCCTGGATGACAGCTCGCCCTATGACAGCGTGGGCCGCCTACAGGCCTCCGGCCGCAGTAACACCAGGCCGGGCGCCTCTCGCAGAGGGGCCGCCTGTGCTGGCTGCGGCGGTGCCCATGCGAGGAGCGTGTGCCCGTATAAGGACACGATCTGCCGCCGGTGCGACAGACGAGGCCACATCGCCCGCTCGTGCCGCGCTCTCCTGTCCCGTCAAGCGGACCAGACACCCCGCCGGCCCGAGGACACGGCCCCGCCTCACGCTCCGGCCTACGGGAGACGACCCCCTAACCGGCGCCCGGCTCAGGATGCGGCCTGCTACGCCACGTCCGACTTCAGGGATACCGTTCCCATCGCAGCCGATGACCGTAGGCGAATCACCACCTCCCTATTCCTTGAGGGACGCCCCTTGTCCATGGAGGTTGACTCGGGGTCGTCCCGGTCCCTCATCTCATGGGGACAGCTGAGAGCCCTGTGCCCCAACCTGTCACCCGGGGACCTATCCAGCCCAGACGCAATGCTCCGGGACTATCAGGGCAACCCTATCGCCGTATTGGGCCTGCACCGGGTCCGCGTGGCGTACGGACGTTTTTCCGGGGCCCTCCCCATTCTAGTTGTCGAGCGCCCCCTTCCCGCGCTCATAGGCCTTGATTGGTTCGACGCCTTGGGCCTTTCCATCCAGCGAGTCCATCGGGTGCCCGCCGCCTCGGCCGTTGAGGCGGTCCTGGCCGAGTTCAAGGACGTATTTGACGGCTCGCTGGGCTCCTACAGGGGCACCCCGGTCTCCCTCAACCTTGACCCCCAGGTGGCCCCAATTCGGCTCAAGGCCCGCAGGCTGCCGTTCGCCTTGAAGCCACGGGTTGACGCGGAGTTGGATCGTCTTGTGGCGCAGGGCGTATTGGAGCCCGTCGACCAGGCGAAATGGGAGACCCCTATTGTGGTCCCCATCAAGCCCGACGGGTCCATACGCATCTGCGCCGACTATAAGTCGACGATCAACCGCGGGCTTCAGGCGAACCCATATCCGGTTCCCGTAGTGCAGCACCTGCTCCACTCCTTGGGGCAGGGGCGCATCTTCGCGAAGCTGGATATGGCTCAGGCCTACCAGCAGTTACCGGTGGATGACGATGCGGCTGACGCCCAGACCATCGTCACTCACCGAGGGGCTTTTCGCTGCCGGCGTCTTCAATTCGGCGTTTCCGTTGCCCCGGGGATCTTCCAGAGCCTTATGGAGCGATTGCTCCACGGGCTCCCGGGCGTCGTGCCGTACTTCGACGATGTCTTGATAGCTGCTGCCAGCCTGTCAGACCTCGCCGAAGTACTCCGGAAGGTCCTCCACATCTTTAGGGGCGCGGGTCTTAAATTAAAGCTCAGCAAATGCAGGTTTGCTGTGCCGAGGGTGGAGTTCCTGGGTTTCGTTGTTGATGCCCAGGGCATCCACCCCGCTCCTGCCAAGGTCGAGGCCATCCGCAAGGCCCCAGTGCCAAGCTCCAAGACGGAGCTGCAGGCATTCCTCGGCCTGGTTAATTTCTACGCCCCCTTCATTCCGCACAAGGCGTCACTAGCCGAGCCGTTGCATCGATTGCTCGATCGCTCGGCGGTCTGGCTCTGGGGCAGCCGCGAAGCGCATGCGTTCGCGGCTGTCAAAGAGCTGCTGACGTCAAGGGCTGTGCTAGTGCAATATTCTGCAAGCCAGCCCCTGACGCTAGCGGCTGACGCCTCCCCCTTCGGACTGGGGGCTGTCCTGAGCCATGTCCTGCCCGATGGCTCGGAGGCCCCCATCGCCTTTTACTCCCGGACACTGACTCCAGCGGAGCGGAACTACAGCCAGATCGATAAGGAGGCTCTGGCTGTGGTCTCCGGGATTAAAAGGTTCCACGAGTACCTGTATGGCCGCTCGTTCACCGTGTTCACTGACCACAAGCCTCTCCTTGGGCTTCTGGCCGGTGACCGGCCCACCCCCCCCATCCTCTCGCCCAGGATGACACGGTGGACGGAATTCCTGGCCGCGTACGAGTACGCGCTGCTTTACCGTCCGGGCAAACACCTGGGGCACGCAGACGCCCTCAGTCGCTGCCCCCTCCCTCAGGCGGACCAGGAGCCGGTGCCGGCCCTCTCCGTCCTGTCTGTGGCCTACGCCGGGCTTCCCCTCACGTCTTCGGACGTGGCGGCCCGGACCAGATCCGACCCCGTCCTTTCTCGGGTCTCCACTTGGGTCCTGCGGGGGTGGCCGTCGGCCGCCGTGGCCGCCGAGTTCAGGCCTTTCAAGGCCCGCCAGCTGGAGCTGTCGCTCCACAGCGGGTGCTTGCTATGGGGGGACCGTGTCATCCTCCCACAGCCCCTGCGCCGTCAGGTACTCGAGGCCCTCCATGCCAACCACCCAGGCATAGCTCGCATGAAGGCCCTTGCCAGGAGCTACGTCTGGTGGCCACGCATGGACGAGGAGGTGGCCGCCTTCGTTGGCGCGTGCCAGGCTTGTCAATCCACCCGCTCTGCCCCTCCGGCGTCGCCTTCCCGACCCTGGGATGCCCCCAAGTCTCCGTGGGCCCGCGTCCACATCGACTTCGCCGGCCCCTTCCACGGCCGGACATTCCTGGTAGTGGTGGACGCTTACTCCCGCTGGGCGGAGGTCGTTCTCATGGCCTCCACCACAGCCGAGAGTACCGTGCGCGCGCTTAGGCGCCTATTTTCAACGCACGGGTTGCCGGACACCCTTGTCTCCGACAACGGCCCGCAATTCCACTCCACCGTTTTTCAGGAATTCCTGGCCTCCCTGGGGATCCGTCACGCGCCTACTGCCCCCTACCACCCTGCCGCCAATGGCCGGGCGGAACGGGCCGTTCGCTCGGCCAAGGAGGCCCTCGGCAGGATGGCCGGGGGGGATTGGCAGGCAAGGGTAGATGCTTACCTGCTTGGTCAGCACTCTACGCCTTGCCCGACGTCAGGGAAAAGCCCCGCGGAACTGCTGATGGGCCGCCGCCTGAGAACCGAGTTGGACCGACTGCACCCCCTCTATAACGAGGTGCAGCCGTGCAACCTGGGGGTCCCCCCTCCCCGCCTCTTCACCGCGGGTGAGGAAGTGTACGCCCGAAACTTTGCGGGAGATCCCCGATGGGTCCCTGCCACCATTGACACACTAACCGGGCCGTGCTCTTATAGGGTTCGGAGGCCCGACGGATCCGAGTGGCGGCGCCATGTGGACCAGCTAAGGCGTCGCCACCCAGTGCCGGATGATCCGAACCCTCAGCCGACATCCGCGGACCCGGCGACCGACATTCCGCTATCCGACCTGAGCCAGCCGGCCGAGCCCCGGCCAACGGCGGGCTCCAACTCCACAGCAGGACCGTCCCCGGGGCTGTCACCGATGGAACAGCCCTGCCTGGGGAGGCCCTGGGACGCATCCTACCAACAGCAAACAACTCGGCCCCCTGCTCGCCCAAAACCACTAGGACTACCAGGCCCGGCCTACTCCTCCCCTCGGCGCCGGGGGCTTGACTGTGTACTCAAACCGATCGCCACGCCCCCTCGCCCCGTCCTACCTCTTTTGGAGGCTTCCGGCTATTCGCTAGGCCGCTCTGACGTCGTCCGGGACTACACCCCCGGCAGGGAGGAGCCCGATCGGACACGTCCTCTTCCTCCGCCTCCCGAAGTCGATCTGAGGCGCTCTGGGCGGAGCCGACGCAGCCCCGCCTACCTCAGCGAGTACGTATGCTAATGGGCCCGCATGCGTACTCGCTGGGGGGGAAGGAGTGTTATGTACTGACACCCGTTTGAATTCCCCGGCAACAGCCAGTCGCGTCTGATTGGCCAAGACGCGACTGGCTGTGGCTGAAGCGGGAGACGCGCGGATTGGCCGGCTCTCTGACAGCTCCATATAAAAGGAGCTGTCGGAGAGAAGGCGCGCGCTTTTTGTTCTTGTAAACTTACCGTTACTGTTCTGCTGTTACCTTACAATAAAGAGCCGTTGGATCAACCGGGTCTGGACCCTCTCTATCTCAGTTCACAACAGCGTGTGCACACGTGTGCAGTGCACATGCATGCAGTGCATGTGCCTGCCAAGGATGCCCGGCCCCGTCACAGTGTACCGGTTGGGCGGAGCCAGCCAGGAGTGGGATTTGGGGATTCTCCAAATTGCACCGAATCTTAGCTAGAGGTTCTCCCAAATCTCTGCAAACTCCCAGCAGCCCACCTGTTTCCAGGGGAGGGAGGGGGGCTAAGCAAGGGGATGGTTTTGGGAAGCTCATCTGAAGCTGCTGCCTTTGTACACACATGACTGATTCCCCCAAAGCCTAGCAAGAGCCAGGAGATGGCTAGCTGATCGGAGCAAAGTCCCTGCTCACAGGTGTGTCTCTCTGCTATTGGAACAAGTGCTAGGCCCTTATTTAGGTAGGTTTGTAAAGTTTTTGCTACTTGTCTGATTCTTTATAGATACAGTTGGGTGTCAATCTAGTTGTTTGGAAATTGTCTGTTATGCAAGTCTTTGGAGAATTCATTTCTAGGCTTGTCAGGAATGGATCTGCCATCTCAAGAGCCCTTATTCGGAATAAGGTCTTCCTAGGATAGGAAGATTCCTGTGATATTAGTAGGAAAGAAGACAGGTGACCAGATCTGATGTCCTGCTTGACCAATGGTTCCTCAAGTGCTAAATGTTCACTGAAGGCCTATTTATACATCTCTCTCCATTGGAAAGACTTCTTCACATTAAAATTGACGTGTTGGAGGAGAAATGGGAATGCTTTATTTAGTGCCATCCTTTCTCCCAATTCCCCAGGCTGATAGGGAAGGCCACTGAAGTGCTTGCAGTTAAAGTTGTATTGCTGACTTTCTTGTCATAGGAAGGCAAGGCGGTAGATAGGCATTGCCTGATTCAAGTTATTTTCAGGCCCAAATCTCCCATAGAAGAATTTGAATCTGAATTGTTATCCTCTTTCCTTCAAGAAGCTTGAGATAGGCAATTCTCTCTCCAGCAGAGAAATGGAAGAATTTAAAACACCAAGTTGTTTGTCCATGTTAGCTGTAAGAAATGAGGCAGCAATGTGAATTGCTATTATTCTCCTGTTGCAGCCAAGCTGGTACGGTATAAACTCTCACAAATTGACAATGGTGTCCAGTCTGAAGCAGATTCCAAACTATGACAAACCATCATATCAAGGGTCTCTCCAATTCTGAAACTGGTCTTTTTTTTTAAACCAGAAGAAAACTTTTAATACAGTACAATTAACTTTTACTTAATATGGGCTACTAATTCAAGAAATGAATTGCTGATAAATTAGCAATCCCACTGTATTCTTTTCTGATTCTGCCAGGAAGACATGATTTGCCGCAGGGTTCTTACAAGTCTCATAGCCAAGAAGTAATTATGATTTCTCTTTAGAGCACATTCTTACCACTCTGTCTGCCAACTCATTCGAATAAAGTTATTGGATGCACAAATGATGCACTTCACATATGCATAGTTTTGGAAGATGGTCAAAATACCACTTCCAATAGCTATGCTTGCATAGGATAAAGAGGTAGAAATGTTTGTTTCCTTCATTTGATCTCAGTGTACATAACACATAAACAAAGGGAATCCCCCCCCCCAAAAAACCAACTTAGCTAGGGCAACCTACCAAGCCTGAACTTAGGTAGCAAATGCAACACACTAAGCCAAAACCAAGGAAATCCAATAACTTCTCAGCCAAATGTAAAAAAAGAAAAATTTAGCATGTACCAATGTTAATTCCAATAGACAAATATGAGGGAATGGAATGTTGCAGAAGTCCTATCAAACATAATAAAAAACAAAATAACAGGTTTAGACCCCAGTGCAGTTAAAAATATCACAAATAGTGAGGCTTTGTTGTAAAGCTGCATCTTCACAAGAGGTTTTTATACAAAGTCATGTTATTGTACTGTTCTGAAGATTTAATATATATCTGGAAAAGAAAGGGAAAAAAATCATATCCCTGCAATGCTTATTATCAAATCAATTAAAACTTTACTGGTTTAATTACCTTCCAAGGTGGGTAAAATGAGGATTCCAGATCGTTGGGGGCAACATGCTGACTCTGTAAACCGCTTAGAGAAGGCTGTAAAGCACTGTGAAGCGGTATATAAGTCTAAGTGCTATTGTTATTAAGCAAAACACACGTTGGGACACATACTGCCAAAATATGTGAATGCTTTAAAGCAGGAAAACAGGGGTCCCCCTAAACCAGGGGTGTCAAACTCAAAGCCCGAGGGGCAGATCCAGCCCGCGGGTGCTTAGATCTGGCCTGCGGGGTTGTCCTGGAAACTGGCCCACTGTGCCTCTGCCAGCGAAAATGGAGCTCAGAAGGGCCATGTGTGGTCCTCCCAAGCTCCATTTTCGCTCACAGAGGGTTGCAAGAAGCCATCCCAGCCAAAAACTGGGATGGGAGTCAGTTTTTGCTGGCAGAGCGCTCGGGCCACCACAGGCGCCCCTAACACAAGTGACATCAAGCTGGCCACACCCACCCTGGCCACGCCTCCCAGCACTCCCGAGGTCAAACACAACCCTGATGCGGCCCTCAGTGAAATCGAGTTTGACAGCCCTGTCCTAGACCGAGAGCACAGATCAATCTTCAAGTGGCCTCAACAAGTCTCGGACCAGATGACTCAGATGAGAAATATAAATCCTTCCATTCTCCACCATTCAGTCAGAAGTGAAGCAGCTTTTTGGATGAGAAGCGAAATGTCTTCAAGGAAAAACAAAGTCCTGTTGCCTTTTGAGGAAGCACTTTTGGAATATTAAAGCTACACATATTTTCATTACACATAAACCTCCTAATCCAACTGGATTTAGTTTAATTGTAGTAGATGGGAACTGTTGACTAGAAAACTACACACACTTGTGCATGTTGTTGCCAGGAGTCAAGAAGGACTTGAAGGGACAAGCATATATGTTGAATAACAATGCATTTCCTTAAATCAAGGAGATTAGTAACTCAGGATGTTACCTAGTTTGGTTTCTGTAAGAAAACAAGCTCAAAGAGCACCAAGGACCCCTCATGTCAACCCTGAGCTACAAATATTCTCCTTTATTAGTGATTAGTAACTGCCTTAGAAGCGGTATAAGCTGGTAAGTTGCTTGCTGATATACATTCATAAGCATGCAGATAATAGAGTTTATTCTTCCAAACTTTTACAGTGCTCATTTTCTAGAAGACTTAATAACTGCAATGTTCAATTAGTATGAAAATCAAAGTATTTGATTTCTAGCCTTCACACTGAGCATTATCTATACCAGTGATGGCTAACCTTATTTGGCTTGCGTGCCAAAAGCGGGAGAAGCGAAGGGAAGACGTGCACGGATGTGCCACACCCATAATGCTATGTGTGCGACCCCCCTGCTTTTGGCATGCTTTTTTTGCCCTCCCCAGGCTCCAGAGGCTTTCTAGGAGCCTAGGGAGGGTGAAAACAGCCTCCCCCCAACGTCGAGAGGCTTCAGGAGCCACCCTGAAATCTCCAGAGGGCGAAAAATGCCCTTAAAAGAAGACCTAAATCAGCTAGCCAGCACACGCATGCGCGCTGCAGCTGACAGGGCAACGCCTTGCGTGTCCTAAGAAATGGTTCTGCATGCCACCTGTGGCACTCGTGCCATAGGTTCGCCATCACGGATCTATACAATGACATTTTAAGAAGTCAATAGTAAATTCAGATGGCCTAAAACATCTGGCATTGGCGAAGGAACTCTATATAGGTGAGGGTCCAGTTGCCTGATCTGCTTTGAACATCCAGTTTCATAAAGCAACTTGTTAGTTTCTTTGGTTATGTGCCTCAGACAGCTACAAATAGCAGAGATGCTATTGTGTGCTTCCATTTAAATCAGTGTTTCCCAACCCTGGCGACTTTAGGTCCTGTGGACTTCAACTCCCAGAATCCCCCAGCCAGTGGCTGGGGGATTCTGGGAGTTGAAGTCCACAGCACTTAATGATGTGAGAGCTTTAATGATTCTCTTAAGTTGAAAAATTGAAGATGCTCAATAGAAGAGATCCATTCTAAGATTTCCATGTGGTATGGAAAATACTATATAGTGGAGAAACCTATAAGTTTAAGCAATCAAACAAAAGTTACTGTATTTTTCGGAGTATAAGACCCACCAGAGTATAAGACGCACCAAGGTTTTGAAGGGCAAAATTAAAAAATTAATGTTTTTGCAATCTGCAAACTTCCCAAAAACAGTCCATTCTTTGCAAAAACAGGCCTGGACCAAATGGGAGAAGCAGATACAAGTTTGTGGATATGAGAGAGAAAGAGAAAGGGGAATATAGATGAAAAAGCAACTTTACATCATCCTATTTTTGATTTTGTACTTTTAAACTTATTTTCATATATGTTCAGAGTTGGTTCTGATTGGATGGGCATATAAATTCTGCCAATTAAAAATGTAGCAGACATTACAGATACCTGGCAAGTTTCAAAGAATCTGGCACACTTTCAGAATTCTTGAAGTATTTTATTAACTGTTCCAAGCATACTCAGCACCTTGAGAAGTCACTTGTTGATTTGTTATTTTCCCCCCATTTTGTTATCCCTTAGAATAAAAGTTTTCATGTCATTCCTGCAAAGGAGAGGCACTGGTTTCTTTGCTTGCAGGAAAGCTTAACAATGGCTCTTTCTAATGATGGGCATAGACTCTTAAACAAAACAAAGAACACTACCCAGGATTCACTGATTAGTTTTGTTGGTTCTAGAGAATGTTGAGATATATTAAAAAAAAAACCTTTTTCATTCAACGGTATTTACAGAACATTTGTATGGTAATAAATAAGTCATTACAATTACTACAGCCTGTTCCACCAGACCTCCCTCCCCACCCACCCCCGAATACCAAATGTTATATGCTTCCCGCGTGAGAGACACCCACATTTTGACTTATTCCTAAGGTTGGAAATAGTGAGTCAGTGGTCTTTGCATTGTCCTGCCTTGCTCATAACTAAAGCAGGGATTACCAAGAGCTCAGTGCTTCCATCAGTTTGTAATAGGTGAACAGACAAGGCAGAAAAAGGAGGCGAACAAAGGCTCAAAAGTGCTTCAAATATTAACCGCATCGAGGGCATAGAATATGATGCTGTGCCCTCTCATTTCAAGACCAGTTGATAACCAAGTTCAGTGCAAATTTTAGTTTAAAAAAAAGTTCTTTCATGCTGAACCACTCACCCTTCCTGTGAGGAAATGATTCACTCTACATAAACCCCTGTGATTTCTTGTGCTGTTACTTTTTTTAAAGTTCAGTGGCTCTGTTTCACGTTGAGCTTGTGCCTTCCCAAGCCAGCCTTCTTCTTCTTGCCTTGTTCTTTTTCCTCCAGATCCTCCTTTGTTACTCCTAGGAATCCAACCCCAGGGCAGCCACTGACTCAACTCTTTTCATGTCCGTCCACTGGAGCTGGATAAGTGATGGTTCGTGTTGGAATTCACAAGTCTCTTTGCAGCACAGTGTGTGTGGACCACAGCGTCGTTGGGATACCGGACAAAAGCAGATTCACAGAAAGGTTTCTGGCACACCTGGCAGAGTTTTTTGTCAGAGAGAAGGATTGAGCTTTCTCTTAGTTTCACCTAGAAGCAGCAAGAAGAAGAGAAAACATCTGTAAGGTTCTTCCAATTTTGTTTTTGCAAAGCCACGATTGGTGAGGTAAGAAGTTGATTAGAGGAGGCTGAATGACCATTCTCTTACACTGGCTTTCAGCATTCATTGAGATACAATTCTAATGTTCCTTTATGGAAACCGTAATACTTAATGGGAATGATCGCACTAGAACTTTGGCTGCACCCTTGCAGTGAGATGAGACTCTGAAAAGTCTTCTTTGAGGATTGGTTGGGAATCTAATTATGGTGGAAAGGGAAAAGCAAAGAAAATTCAAGAAAGGTAGACTCACTCACCCACTCCTGCTCACACTTTTTAATACAGATAAAGCACAGGAAGGAGAGATAGGAATCATACGTTATCATGTATATATGAACCACAAAAATTAGAGGATGTTGTTCTACAATGAATTAAAAAGGGGAAATATGCAATCAAAAACCCCTGTCAATTAGACCCTCTAAAACTTACCTTTTCATGCTTGTAAATAAGGTTCTCAGCTTTCGCTAAGCTCAGTGCAATCTCAGCCATTCTTTGTGAATGGAGACTTTCCCTCATTGCCCCCATCAGAAAGGAGGAGAGAAGCTGTATGGACCAGCTGGCAGGAATTAGCTGCAAAACCCACGCAGCATCAAATTCAGCTGCATGATTGTTCAGAAGGTCCACGGCTGCCATATTCAGTTCATGGCTGAGTGTGCTGGAATTGAGATAGGTTGAGAGCAGCAGATGAAAAAGCTTCCGTCTGTAGGGAAGGCCTTTGCTCTCGGAATTCCATAGGCAGTAGTCCTCAGCGGCCAAGAAGTCCTTCAGTTCATGGACCAGAATCCGCAGAGCTTTTTCATGTTCTTCCAGCTTCCCATACAGTATTGCACACTCAGCATGAAGATCGGTGCCAGCAATTTTATCTGCCAAATGTAAATTTAAATATAAGCTTAGTGGACAGAAGGGCTACTTATTTCACTTGGGTTGGCCTGCAATGCATTTCATATCCAGCTCTTTTATCTCCTTCCATAGATCCACACCTCTCTCAAGATACTTCTGCATCTACTGAAATTAATCACAGTTCATGAAATCTGCAATCGATCTGTGAACTTTTAAGGTGATACAAAATTCTTGATTATTTTATGCAATGAAAAGTCAACTGAAAAATACACTCAGAGCAAGGTGCCTACCTGAGTTCTGGCCCATCATGACCACTCATAAAACAAGTTTTGTCCTGAAGATATGTGCAAAACATTGCACATGCAGTATACACTGTACAATAGTAGGGCATCATGATTAGTCATCGCAAAAGACTGATAACACTAGTTAAAACAATATTTTTATCATCTTTTTCAGTAGAGAAGCAAGTTTGACTGCTTGGTCAAAACAAACACCAAGTACACATATAAAATTATTGTCTACTTGCATTATAAAGATGATTTCTTTAAATTGAATTGAAGTGAATAATCTAAGAGACAATGCATCCTGTCATATTCACGTGTCCA
Organism: Rhabdophis nuchalis; assembly: GCA_039707465.1. Taxonomy (NCBI): domain Eukaryota; kingdom Metazoa; phylum Chordata; class Lepidosauria; order Squamata; family Natricidae; genus Rhabdophis; species Rhabdophis nuchalis. The sequence goes on along the minus strand of CM077651.1, from coordinate 32,771,540 downwards.
TGACTGCTCTTCTAGGATGATTCTTAGACAAGCTCAAAATATTACTTACTAAAATGTAAATATTCTTAAATAACTTTAAACATTTGAACAGCAATTTAAATTAAGTAATCAGCATCAACAATATCTCTCTCACAATCTAGGCGATGTGGAAGCAAGCAAAACATTTATCAACACAATCTGCCTACCGTGTTTTCCCAAAAACAAGACAGGGTCTTATTTTCTTTTGACATCCGAAATAAGCACTTGGCCTTATTTGGGGGGAGATCTTATTGTTTTTGAGGTGCAGGAGGCGGCAAGTTGGTCACCTCATGGGTGCTGCTGTGTTGCGATATTTTCAGGGAGGGCTTCTTTTTGAAGGAGGCTTATTTTAGGGCTTATTATGGGGAGGGGGTTTCTTATTTTTGGGAAAACAGAGTAACGATAAATTTTATCCAAACCTTTGCCACTTATAAATAAAAATTATTAGGGTGAGGAGAATTCTTCCAGGCATATTTTGCCAACATGATCACAAATCATATTGGAGAAATGTATGATTTCTTACACATAAGGCCCAATGCTGAAGAAATATCTACTCTATTTAATTTGAATCAACTATTAAATCTTTTCTGATATAAGAAGCAAACTATACATTTTGGAAATGCGTTTTCCAACCATATTAATGCTTCTTCCATGGTTGTCTTCCAAAATGGCACTCGGAGACAATGACTGATTACTTTAACCTCAATGTTTTTTCTACATAGGAGAATAAAGCTGTCTAATTCCCAAATGTTATAAACTTCATGAAAAAGAGTTTAGCAGAATACTGTAAAACACTTCCTGAGTCTTACAACCTAGATCAGTAATGGCGATTTTTGTAATCAGCGTGCCAAAATTGTGTGCAAGTGTGTGAGAAAACACGTGCCCACACTCACAATGCACATGCATGCCTGACCCCTCAACGCATGCACGTGTGACACCCCCACCCACGCACCCCACAGGGGGGAGAGTTTTTGTCCTCCCCAGGCTCCGGAGGCTTTCCTGAAGCCTGGGGAGGGCAAAACAGCCTCCCCTGGCCCTCCAGAAGGCCAGAAATCAGCTGGCCAGCACACCCATGGGTGCTGGAGCTGACGGCTCATGTGCCGGCAAATATGGCTCCGCATGCCACTTGTGGCACACATGCCATAGGTTTGCCATCACGGACCTAGATTAAAGTACACTTCCAGATCCTTAAAATATGTAATAGTTCAAATGGCACCTTCAGGAAAAAATAAGATAAAAATGGCAACACAGGATACAAGCCATTAACAGTCATTCTGGAGCAGTATTCAAGTATTCTAGCGCTAATTAATAGAACCATGTTCAATGGAACAGATCAATACACTTTTTCACTAAGCAACCAGTATTGGCTGTTTACTATAATTAAATTTCTCAGTATCAACTATTGTGGCAATATACTGTATGTTTTCTAATAATTACTTGAACTGCTTCATATTGCATTTTACCGGACTTCAGATTTCAGTTTGTTGGATCAATTCTGAGTTATCCTGAAGCCTAAGCTGATCATAAAGCAACAAAAATTGGTCTCAATGCAAGATCTTAAACATAATCCCTCAATAACATAACTTCACATCACATTGTGCCTTTCTCATACCTTTGAGCCTCTATAATAAATTTCAGACGGTAGATTCAAAAATCTTCTGCAAGCAATCAGTTATCTCTGGCAAAAGCAAACTGTTTCTTGGCAACCCACCAGACAAGAGACACAAAAGAAGATAAAAATGTGTGTGTGTGACACACAGAGAGAGGGAGATGGATGGAGGGAGGGAGAGGCAGGGAGGGAGGGAGGGAGAAAGGGGGGAGAAGGAGACAGGCAGAGGGACAGAGAGAGAGAGGGAGGGAAGGAGAGAGAGGGAGAGAGAGACGGTGGGAGGGAGGGAGGGAAGGAGAGAGGGACAGAGAGAGAGAGGGAGGGAAGGAGAGAGAGGGAGAGAGAGAGACAGAGGGAGGGAGGGAGGAAGGGAGAAGGGGGAGAAAGAGACAGGCAGAGAGGGAGAGAGAGAGGGAGGGAGGGAAGGAGAGGGAAAGAGAGAGAGACAGAAGGAGGGAGAGGCAGGGAGGGAGGGAGGGAGAAGGGGGAGAAGGAGACAGGCAGAGAGAGGGAGGGAGGGAAGGAGAGAGGGACAGAGAGAGGACAGAGAGAGAGGGAGGGAAGGAGAGGGAGAGAGAGAGTCAGGGAGGGAGAAAGGGGGGAGGAGACAAGCAGAGAGGGAGAGGGACAGAGAGAGGGACAGAGAGAGAGGGAGGGAAGGAGAGAGAGGGAGAGAGAGTCAGGGAGGGAGGGAGGGAGAAAGGGGGGAGGAGACAGGCAGAGAGGGAGAGGGAGAGAGAGAGGGAGATAGCGAAAGAGTGGGGGAGAGGGAGAGAGAGAGATTGTGGACAAGTAGATTCAAACATTTTGGAGTCTGGCAGTACATATCAGCTCACCCCAGCATTGATCTCAAATGCAATAGATTAAACCCTGAAAAGAATACATTTCTTGATAGAAAAAGTGTTTCTGATAAATGTAGTTTGAAGTCTCTTACCTAAAATGAAATGAACTCGGTAAAGGTCAGATCTCTGCAGAAGACTGCGTAGTTTTGTCTGCATTATTGTCAGCTTCCCCTGCCTCTCGACACCCAGGGACTTCAGATGGAGCACTTCATTGAGGTAAAGCACTGTTAGATGGGTGTGGTACTTTTCTTTCTGTGAAAACCAAGCCATTCTCAGTTTTCATACACCATTTTTATCAATTATTTCAATAAAGCTCAAACTTGTTTTTAATTTATCATGTGTACCATAAATACAAAAACCTGTACGTGTATTTTTAAAAATGTGGATTTTATACCATTCCCACCATTCACCTTTACAATATCCAATGTCATTTGGCAGTTCTACTTATAATCTGAATTAATAAGGGGGATGAGAGAGGGTTCAAACCTCAAGGTACCGTACAAAGAATAAGAGAATTAGACAAAGATGTTGAATATAAAACACAAAATGTAAAGGTCAGAGGTGGTATTCAGCAGGTTCTGACCAGTTCTGGAAAACAGGAGGCGGAAATTTTGAGTAGTTCGGAGAACCGGTAAATACCACCTCTGACTGGCTCCGCCCACATCTATTCTCTGTCTCCCAAGTCCCAGCTGATTGGGAGGAAATGGAGATTTTACAGTATCCTTCCCCTGCCACGCCCACCAAGCCACGCCCACAGAACCAGTAGTAAAAAAATTGAATCCCATCGCTGGTACAAGTATAGCTTGGAACACTTAGACAAACACATTAACACAATCCTTTTCCAAGCATTAATATTGTACAGAAGTCCTCACCCAAACTTACTTTTATTCTTTTCTCTAGAACTAAGTACTCCAAGTATTTTACTAGCGACACCGGATGTTTTTTAAGGCATTTGATGACATCATCTGGGTTAAAACTGTTTTTCTCTTGGTCTTCCAGGGGCCTTTTAGTGAAAATGTATATACCAACCTAAAACAATATAACATTTAGAGATTCCAGTACTCGATAAGTACACCTGACAGACAATTCGCAGACCAGTTTCTGAAACACTTGACTCTTTTTATGCTTTATTCATATAGAAATTTGGGCAAGGGGGGGAAACCTCATTGTGTAGCAATGACCCAAAAAAAGGCCCAGAATAAACCTTTGCAACATTTGCTAGATAGGTTTTTGGGTCACATTTTGTAATACACTGTATTACAACTGAATGTAATGTTTGAAAAAAAAATAAAAACAAACCCTAACATATTTGAACTTTCCTCTTTAAAGTGAGAAATACAATTTAGACTTCATAAATTTTTTTAGCAAAAATATCGCATTTCCCAGGTATTGAAGTCTATGCACCAAAATCAAGGAAAATAAACTCTGTCTTAAAAGCAAGAGGAACACCAAAAATGAAGGTCTCTTTAATGCTACACACTAGTATCTACAACTATAATTGCCTCTGAATGCTACTTTGACACCTTAAACACTGTGGTGTTTTGCTTGGAGGTTATGACACTGGAATATCAAGGGGACAGAATTAATTCTAGACAAGGTATCCAAGCAATAGCAGTTTTAAAACTTTTCCCCAAAGGATGTGGTCACATACCTCCTCGTTATGCTCTAAGATCCATTCTGCATACTTCCACACCAATTCATGGTCAGAACAGGACGTTAGGAAGTCTACGATATAGTCATAAAGATCTGTGCGTGTGGAGTCCTGAATCTCCCCGTTGACTATCTGTATCCATAACTAAAGTAAAGAAACAGAAGTTTCATTTCAATCTTTAGAAGGAAAATGCTATTTTTAAAAAACAAATCAGCCCCAGGCCATCCTCTTGAAGGAGCAGATCTTGAGGAATAGAGGGGGGCTTCTTAAAGCCATACATAAGAGCAAGGGTTACGCAGAATTTCACGTTCAAAAGCAAGAAGGTGCTTTAGAGATGGAGGCTACTAGCAAAACCCCCAGGTTGCTTTCATGAGTTGCAGACAGGGTTAACTCCTCATTTCAGGTTGCAATGTCGTCTTTTTAGTCCACAGAGTAACCTTATACTCTATGTATTTATGTACACACACTCTCACATAGAAACACAACTTCTCTTTTATCTGGGGGGGGGGGGGACTCCGCACATTTCAACCACACAGATCTTTCATCCTCCCATTCAGTGTAACAATCTTTATTTTATTTTGTGTAATAATCTTACTAAATACTCTCCGTTCCTAATATTTTTTCCATTTATCCAAAATGTATATTAGAATGGCCATTATTAAGTGCTCTGCTATTTTATATTAACAATCTTGATCCAAAGTCATGTGATACTTGCACTGAGCTGATTATAGGCACCACAGCATTTTATGTTCCTGAAGTGCATATTGTCTGTCCACACACACACCGCCCCCTGACCCCCCACTTTACATTGGAAAAGTAACTATAGTGGCCATATCACAATAGGAGTCCCCAACTTGGGGGCCATGGCCCACTACTAGGCTGCAAGGTAATCGGCACTGGACGATGTGAATGGTTGGCCAGTGCATGCGCCTCCACATGTGCACACAACCCCACTCACATGTGTTGTTGCAGGCGTTTGCGACCCCACTCGCACTCGTGTTTCCACGAATGTCTCGCACACATATGCATTTTTTTCTCCCACAAAATCACACACACACACACACGTTCTGCACCACCAACCCGGAAAGTTTGGGGAACTCTGCTTTGTAATTTACAGGATGCACCAAGAAATACACAGTTTGATTAGACATAAAAACCAAGGTTAACCATGACAATAGTTTAATTGGCAGAGTGTATCTAGGTTGAGATGGCAGGTTAGCTTAGCTAGGAAACTTAACTGATACTGGTGCTGTAGATATATAAAGAACTAAATGTGGATATATAAAGAACTATAAGAGCCGAGGTGGCGCAGTGGTTAGAGTGCAGCACTGCAGGCTACTTCAGCTGACTGCTATCTGCAGCTCGGTAGTTCGATTCTCACTGGCTCAAGGTTGACTCAGCCTTCCATCCTTCCAAGGTGGGTAAAATGAGGACCTAGATTGTTGGGGGCAATAGGCTGACACTCTAAACCGCTTAGATAGGGTTGTAAAAGCACTATGAAGCGGTATATAAGTCTAAGTGCCATTGCTATTGCTAAACATTTTAAAAAGTGAATAAGTAGAAAAGGAACACAGAAATAAATCAAGGATTTCATTCTCTTTGCATCGTCAAAGTGTTTGCTAACAATGAATTTACTGGATTTAAAAATGTCCACTTGTGACCACTTTGTTGTTGAGTTCTTGAAGTTGTCCTACAAGGTTGCTGCGTATACTTCTTTTATGCACCACACTTATCTAACACTTACAGCAAAGCTATCAATGCATGATATAACAACAGGTTGTTTATCAGCTGGTTTGCTGCAGAGACTGATGCTGATTAGGGAGTGACCGGCGTAAAGTCACCCAGCAGGCTTCCATGCCTAAGGTAGGAGTAAAACCTTGTTCAACCATCGGCAGGCTCAGGACCTTCATCACTCCACCACAAGTTTTGAACAGACTTCAAGTGGAAAAAGAAAGAGCCATTCTGCACACTAACCTGTAGCGCTGCAGCATCTTGACCATTTGAGTGATACAGGAGCCCAAGTGCAAAAAACCTGTACAACAAGGAATATGATATAGCAAGTGACTTAGGCAATACAGCAGGAACAAGTATGTATTATTTTAGATTTTAGATACATAAAATAATGCCTCTTTGGGGAAAAAATTGAGAGCCCTTGGTTTAGATTTTCAAAATATCCTGATTTTTCCAGTCTCAGATTAGCATAACTTTATTCCAAAACTTGCCTTTGCCATCTACTTCCACTACACGGTGGAATGAGGGCGTAGCAATGAAAGTGTGCAAGGAAACAAACTCTATCCACAAGATGGCCTGCTATGCTACCGGGATTTCATTTAGATAGCAGGGATTTACTAGGAAGGAGTAATTTTTTTGAGGGCAAAACTGCCCTCAACTCAGAATATGGGAGCAATGGTCCTTTGAAAAATTAACTTGGATAGATCTTGAAAATCAGATTTTTTTCTGATTTATATTATCCCATCTTTATCAATTTTTATAAATAATTCAAGGTAGCATACACATTAGTTCTTTTTTCCTCCATAGCAACCATGTAAGGCCATGATGGCGAACCTATGGCACGCGTGCCACAGGTGACACGCGGAGCCATTTCTGAGGGCATGTGAAGCATTGCCATGTCAGCTCCAATGGCCAGCTGATTTTTGGCCTTGATTTTTTGGGCATTTTTCACCCTGCAGGGGGCGGCAGAGGCTGTTTTCGCTCTCCCCAGGTTCCACAAAAGCCATGCACGCATGCGCGAGGCAGCAGGGAGGGGCTATGTGTGCATGTGCATGGGGCACAGCATGGGGAGCATTAAATTATGGGGGTGGGCACACATGTTTCTTTTGGCACCCTAGGTGAAAAAGGTTCGCCATCACTGATGTAAGCCAAATTGGGCTAAGAGAGAGTGACTGGCCCAAAATCACCCAATGGGCTTTCATGATAGAGCCTCAGCTAAATTAGATAGGTTTTAATGGGAATTTTAGCACAGGTTTACTATTTAATTTCTTTTTAACTTTTGTATATTTATTATTTATTATTGTAGATTTTAATGTCCTGTGCACCGCCCAGAGTCCGTCTCGACGGAGATTGGTGCGGTTTATAAATCGAATTAAATAAATAAATAAATGCCTAAGAACTCACAGACTCCTGGTTTCTAGCTTGGTGCCTTAACCAATAAACCAAAGTGGCTCTTATGGCATGAATTGGGCAGCCATATAATTTTTCTAATTAAAGAGAATAGAATAGAATAGAATAGAATAGAATAGAATAGAATAGAATAGAATAGAATAGGGAATGGGAATGGGAATAGAATTTTATTGTCACTTTAAATATACACCAAACAGCAAACATTAAATGAGATTTCGTTGCATTCAGCTCTCAAAAGATAACCACTTGACAATTCTAGCAGCAAAACTGTACATAAATTGTTGAATCCAAAGGATCTAGTTTGGAAAACTAAGATGATCCAACATATGATTCAAACTCTTTGGAAATTGTGAATCATATAAATTTGAAGGCGGGAAAGAGAAGACAAAGAAGCAGGAATAGTAGTTTGTCTAAGGCAGGGGTCTGCAAAGTTGGCTCTTTTAAGACTGGTGGACTTCAACTCCCAGAATTCCCCAGTCAGCTATTGAAGTCCACCAGTCTTAAAAGAGCCCACTTTGCAGACCCCTGGTCTAAGGAGATTCTCAGTCATCCAAGTCATGGTTGTCCCAGAGGTGCTTTTGCAAAAGGCAACTGGACTTTGTTTTTTCGGAAGACATTTCGCTTCTCATCCAAGAAGCCTCTTCAGTTCTGACTGAATGGTGGAGGATAGAAGTATTTCTATTTCTTGCAGTTACGTGGTCTTTAGCAATCTCTCTCTGAGCATCTGAAGAACTGAAGAAGCTTCTTGGATGAGAAGCAAAATGTATTCCAGGGAAAAGAAAGTCCAGTTGCCTTTTGCAAAAGCACCTTTGGGAAGTAGTATTTGTAGCTACACAGAGGTAGTATTACAGTATCTGTTTGTAAAAGAATTTATTATTTTTTATTATCAAATGATAATTAAAAAAAGATTGCCACTATGACTGGCTTATGCCAAAGAGATGCAGGCTTCTGGTTCAATATACCGAAAGGTGAAGAGCAAAGTTGACAGGGCAATTAGGATAAGAGATGTACCAAACGTAGGGGATTATCTGGGGGATTTCTGTGCTTACTTTTTGTGCTTTTCCAACCAGGCAGCACTGTCTGCCAGAAGGCAAGAATTCTCAGAGACCAGGAGATCCAGAAGACTTTCATGATTGGACTCTGCGTAGAGTTTCAACAGGGCTGTGTCAATATCCTCCTTGTAGCCATTTGTGACGTCAGTGCTGCGGACCTCACTCAGGTAGGTCATGAGAAATTGCTTGCACTTGATCATCTTCCCCTGGTCCCCTTGTGTAAGTTGGTTTAGGTCAGCATATTCGTGCAGAGGAGGGTGTGACCGCACAAACGAAGAAGAAGTAGGCAACAGTAAAGGGTACAGAGAAATCAGCTCACGGACATCCAGCTGGCTGCTTCTGCAATTATAATGTCAAAGGAGATGCAATAGAAAGGAAGACAAGCATGGCTCTCTCTCTCACACACACACACACACATGCTGTAACAACAATGCTCCTTCCTGGTCATCTCTTGGTTGGATTACTAAATGGAGCTACTCTTGAATAGCACTTGGAAGCTACAGCTAGTACCAAATGCAGTAAGTTCCTGGACTGTACACATTTTAGATTTCAGATCAATCAAACAATCACTTGAATAATATATTAAAGTAACCGTTTCTTCTTTGAGAACAGCCTACAAAATTTCTGCCTGATTTGATCGTGGCTTGCTTTTACTGTATATATCATACAATATACGAGAAACTTGGACTGCAGAGAATGTAAACTGGCCAAAATTATCATCAACCGCATAACACTGAGAGGTGCAGGATTTAATCTAGTTCAGTATCGGAATTTGCTTAGCCTAAATACTCTGCATTAGAAATCCAGCTCCCAAAGTTCACTCCCAAATTCTTCTTGGATTGAGAAGTTTTACATACACGTATAATTATCAAGTAACTCACACTCAGCTGCTTGAGCAGCAAATGCACAATCTTATTTCAGTATTAACTCTCTATTTACCATATCCAACAGGAAAAGCAAATGAATATCCTGGCAGATGAGAAAGGTGGAAACTTACAGTCCTGTCACAAGCCCAATGTACAGGAATCAAGATTGGTCTGTTTCCTTAGATATCACTTGTAGATCAGCTCCAATTTTATTTGGTCCATTGACTAAATCTCATGCTTTTTAAATGCTTCGGGACAATGTCCTCAATTTTTTAAAGCCAAATATATGAACCTAATAAGAGTGGCTCAGTGACTAAGACACTGAGCTTGTCACTCAGAAAGGTTGGCAGTTCAGAGGTTCGAATCCCTAGTGCCACATAATGGAGTGAGCTCCCATTACTTGTACCAGCTTCTGTCAACCTAACAGTTCGAAAGCAGGTAAAAAATGAAAGTAGAAAAATAGGGACCACCTTTGGTGGGAAGGTAACAGTGTTCCATGTGCTTTGGGCATTTAGTCATGCCGGCCACATGACCATGGAGACATCTTCGGAGAGCGCTGACTCTTCGGCTTTGAAATGGAGATGAGCACTGCCCTGTAGAGTCGCGAATGACTAGCACATATGTGTGAGGGGAACCTTTACGTTTAACTACGAACCTAATCAACCAATGGTGAGCTAGACCAATATTTCCAAATCTTGGCAACTTGAAGATGGATTGCAGTTTTTATAATTCCCCAGGCAGCATCCACTCATCTTCAAGTCAGGAAGGTGGAGAAACACTGAACTAGACTGCAAGAATGCTTCTTACCGCATAGCAGCCTTACCTGAAGAGCTCTTTTGCTTCAAGGAACTGGAGCTGTGCAAACTGGATAAATCCTGATTGCTGCAAAATTCGCTTGTACATTGTCTGCAGAGGAAAGAAAGAAAAAATAATTTAAGTTGAAAAGGCAGCTGCTAGAAGTGACTAACGAACTACCTGGTTTCATTATAATAAGGAAGAAGAAAAAATTGGCCCAATTCAGAGGTCATGTGTACATTGTGTGCCTGAGATACAGATTGAAAGAGCTGGGAATGGATTGCCCTTTCACCTTGGGACTGCACAGCACAAGAGTCGGGCACCAGCTAGTTCATAAAAAACATAAACATAAACATAAAATGTAGTTGCGGTAGAATGTTCTACAGGGCATTCAAATGACTTCTGTACTATAATTAAAAAAATACTTTAAAATGAAGATTCTTCTGGAGAACCACTCACATGGGGGAAATAGCACTAAAGTATTAAGTGCACTTACATATCTTAGAGCATTCTTTCTCAACCTTGGCAACCTTAAGATGCATTGACTTCAGATCCCAAAATTCCCCAGCTAACCTGCTAGCTGGAGAATTCTGGAGGTAGAAATCCACGCATCTTATAATTGCCAAGGTTGAAAAGCAAATGGGGAGCCACTGTGTGAGTCAGAAGGCTGGACTGGATGGGCTGTGGCCTGTTCCACCAAGGCTATTCTTATGTTCTTATGTTTACCGGAGCATGCAAAAACTAAAGCCACAAAACTGGAATGCACGTATCAAATTAAATTAAAATGCCGAATGTCGTTACAGGCAGTTCTCGACTTACAACAGTTCATTTAGTGACTGTTCAAAGTTACAATGGCACTGAAAAAAGCGAGTTATTATGACCATTTTTCACAGTTATGACCTTTGCAGCATCCCCATGGTCATGTGATCAAAATTCAGGTGCTTAGCAACTGATTCATGTTTATGACGGTGGCAGTATCCCAGGGTCATGTGATCATCTCTTGTGACCTTCGGACAAGCCAAGTGAATGAGAAAACCAGATTCAACTGGGTAATTAACTTATCGACTGCAGTGATTCACTGAAGGACTGTGGCAAGGTCGTAAAATGGGGTAAAACTCACTTAACAAATGTCTCACTTAACAACATAAATTTTGTGATCGTAAAACGAGGACCACCTTCATTTCTCTGACGAATAGAATCTAATGTATATTTTGCCTTTTTAGTCCTGTAATTATACTTGTCTAACCATATGCACTACCAAATTGCATGCTAATTAAAAAGCAATTTCTTAGTAATCATAGTAGCAACTACATTCTATTTAGTACTGCAGACCTACAGGATGATTTTATTAGTTCTGCTGAGGTATTAACTCTACTGGGCACTTCAATTCCTTTAATTTAGGCTGGTTATCAGAAGAATTTCAGGAATAACTGGTTCCCTAAGTTTGCTTGCCTCCAATTTCCAGGCATTTCTCTTTTCACATCTTTGAATTTGCAAGCTTTTAGGCAGAGATCCCATTCTTTGATTGTGCTCAGGACAAAAGAACATGATAAAATCACATACTGGAAGGCAAAGCAATTGGATGCCTTTACCCAGGGGTCTGCAAAGTTGGCTCTTTTAAGACTGGTGGACTTCAACTCCCAGAATTCCCCAGCCAGCTATGCTGGCTGGGGAATTCTGGGAGTTGAAGTCCACCAGTCTTAAAAGAGCCAACTTTGCAGACCCCTGCCTTTACCCATGCAGGAAAACCAGTTGGATATCAAAAACGGTGTGTACCATGGTTCAAATATGTGAACTATCTTTGATAAATATCCGAATCTTTGTAAATGTGGTAAATGAATACACTGCATCGGTAAACAACATTTGATGAAGTCAGTAAGTTGTCTTCAGATAAAAACATTTAAATCAAGGGTAAGGCAAGCCACAAGATGCTTCAAGATATTTTTTTTAAACATTTGTTAAAATGTTTACTACAATTACAATACCGTAGCGTAGTTCATCACTCCTGACATGGCTAATTTAACCACAGAGCTGTGGAATTCACTTAAGTGCACTCTCAGGATTACCACTGGGCAAAACATTCCAAATCTGAACCATTTAAATGTTCACAAGACACCCCCCCCCCCAGGATAAAATAGTTTACTTCAAGGAGCAAAGAGACTGCTTCTCCAATAGTCTCTTCTCCAAAGAGACTATTCTCCAAAGCACCTGAGGGCAGAACAAGAAGCAATGGGTGGAAACTAATCAAGGAGAGAAGCAACTTAGAACTGAGGAGAAATTTCCTGACAGTGAGAACAATTAATCAGTGGAACAGCTTGCCTCCAGAAGTTGTGAATGCCCCAACACTGCAAGTCTTCAAGAAGATGTTGGATAGCCATTTGTCTGAAATGGTATAGGGCTTCCTGCTTATGCAGGGAGTTGGACTAGATGACCTCCAAGGTCCCTTCCAACTCTGCTATTGTAATATTACTTCACACATAAAATGTTTTTCCAATATCAAAAAAAACCTTTTGAACTTGTGACAGAATTTTCTGAACTCAAAGCACGCTTGGAAGCACATACTGGAAGTATCCCATTTCATAATCAAAGCAAAATAATATTCTTGCTTAAAAACAAAAGATTCAAATTCAAAACAATTTGTATGTCCTTACCTAGGTATCTCTTGTAGAAATAATATTTTAACAAACACACAGAAATACATTTTTAACTTCATAGTCATCTGAGTACAGTCAGAGACGTTTTAAAATCAGAGGCAGACCTGAAATTTCTCCTTTGGAATATTCCTTTCGGCTCCTTTTGCTAACACTAGTGCTTCTTCAACTCTTCGGCTGCTCAAAAGGTCTTGAATTTGTTTTTCCAGAGGCAGTGGGACCAAGAAGTATACCCCTTTGTTAGTAGCTACAATTACTTTCCCTAAATTTAAAAACAAAACAAAATGTCCAATTTACAAAGCAAAGCACGAGAGAGAGAATACATATACTCTTTTAAAGGGAAAATAAATATTTCCAATGCTATACAGTAAGGTAAAAGTTCCCCTCACACATATGTGCTAGTCGTTCCCGACTCTAGGGGGCGGTGCTCATCTCCGTTTCAAAGCCAAAGAGCCAGGGCTGTCCGAAGACGTCTTCGTGGTCATGTGGCCAGTATGACTAAACGCTGAAGGTGCATGGAATGCTGTTACCTTCCCACCAAAGGTGGTCCCTTTTTTTCTACTTGCATTTTTTTCATGCTTTCGAACCGCTAGGTTGGCAGAAGCTGGGACAAGTAACAGGAACTCATTTCGTTACGTGGCGCTAGGGATTCGAACCTCTGAACTGCCAACCTTTCTGATTGACAAGCTCAGTGTCTTAGTCACTGAGCCACCGCGTACAAAAACACAGCCATTTTCTCAAATGCAAATGGTAAAAATATAATTTCCGCTAGGGCTGAATAACTTTCTTTCACCATTTCAAGAGACAAATAGTGATGCCAGATACAAGTTCCAGCACTTATTCAGAAGGCCTTTACGGTCACAAATATTTGCTGATCTTTCACAAATAATTTTCCTTTCATCCATTTAGATGAGGAAATGAAACTCCATTTTACAACAGTTCATATTTGCTGAGGTTTTCCTGTTATTTATATATGGTTGCCGCCAACACAAACAGAAGCTTCATGCAGGAATTAGCAAAAAGTACTTGTAATGTTTAGTGTCTTACACAATGAACCAATCAATATAAAAGAAATATAGGCAGATTCTGGGTCCTCTTAATCAAATAGTTTTGATTCCTGGAGACAATTCCTTGCAGTTTTCTGCAACATCTTTGGAACCGACTTGCCATTACTTACTATATTCCTAGGACTGAGAGAAAGACCTGGGCCACAGTCAACCAATTGATTGGTTGGTTGTTTATTAAATTTATATGTCACCCATTTCACTATCAAGCAACTCTGAACAATTATTTTGCCCAAGGCAGGAAAAAACTCCAGAGTCTTCCACCTTTTAACCCAGCACTTCTATCGTTAGAACCAGATTGACTCTCTCCTTCTTACATACCTTCAAAATCTTGTAGGAGATGCCCATCCTTAAAGGCCAGGGTTTGCTTTTGCTGCTGGTCCAGCATACTGTGCACAGTAATGAATTCTTCGTCGAGAGCAATTACATACGGAAAATAGAGGGCAGCCCCAATCACCTTTTCGGTCCAGCGAACAGGAGCCCGCTGGGAAATGCCATCCACAGTTGCAAACATACCTGCCAATGTATAAAGGGAAGAAATTAGAACTTTCTCACCCTGAATTCCAAGCTGTTGTTTGTATGTATACCTGCTGCAAAAGGTTACATGGTGTATCGTGATAATTTCCAAGCAAGACCCAAATATATTCGGCCACCTGAAGAAGTGAATCAGATGTTCCTATTCCGTTCGGTAATTTTAGGCTCCAGAATTGTAGCATACTAATTATTTGCACACTGACACACAATCTTCCAAAATTAACTTGTTTCCTTGCTGGCAAGGCTGTTGGTTTTCCATAAAATATGGCTGCATCTACAGATTTCTAGATTTAATGCAAGATCACAGTACAGACACTCTATTGCCACAGTTCAGTCAATCTCTCTGTGCTTTGGTTGTCTTTAATTCTTATTGCTAGAATTAAATTTCACTTTGAAGCACAAAGTTGGAAGGATCTTAGTTATTACTTGCCCATCCCCTACTCAAGGAAAGAATTATATTATCCCTGGCAAATGGCCACCCAACTCAGCTAGCAATGAAGACCTGCCTACATCCTCTTGAAGCAGTTCATTTCACTGTCAAAAAGATTTTTTAATAACAGTTCTTACTGTCAGCATGAATTTGTCACTTAAGTGGCAGTTTTTGTTCAGAAATAAGTGCCATGGAGTTCACTAGTACTTACTTTTCAAGGGAACTATTTAGCAATCACAGTTAATCAGAATTTCTTGCATCATATAAAAAACAAGTTAGCTATTGATAAAATCCAGACAGTCCCATTTATCAATAGAAAGAAGAGGACAATTGCAGATTCTCCTCTTTATAACATTATAAGCTATTCATCTGGTTAATAAACAAGTCAGATTACACATTTCACGTTTTAACAATACACAATTTTTTGCATACTTAAATAAGAAATTCATCTCAAGAATTCTTATTCCATTTATGAAGAACAGTTTCATAAAAATGGAACTGATTACCTTTCAGAAAATTCAAGCAAATCAGAATTTTGAAGCCAAAATTCTATTTTTAAATTAATATTCATAGTAGAAATGCTACTGTTCATTAAACAGGAACATTAAAAACATTTAGTGACAGCTTTTAGATGATATTTAACAAAGCTTATCTATTTGCTCTTTTTATATTTTTACTCCATTTTACTAGTGCTATCTTGATTCATTTGCAGAATGTTAAGGATTTTAGATTCAAAAAAGAACCAATGACAGTTTAGAACTAACTACTTTATTTAATACATTAATCCATTTCTTTTTTGGATTGCTCTTATTGTTAGAGGTCAGAAAGGTGTACTTGTCATAGAAATGTGGAATGGACACAAAATCTTGCACAGGTTACTAATTGCATAAGAAGAGGTACTTTCCTAAATGAACAACTAACTCTGGATATTTTGAATGACAAGACAGCAATCCAATCTAACATTCACCAGCATTTTTAAAAAATATATATTTTGCAATTTATTTTTGTAGAAATCTTGCAAAAATACTATGCAGGAGGAGAGTTAAGAAAAGGTAAAGCAAAAGTTATCAAATAATGAGCTGAAGCAGCTTACCTAATCCCCCAGGTGCAGCCAACAGGAACTCTTCTCTGCCTATTCTTTTCACAATTGGTCGCTTCTGTTCACCAGTGTAAGGAAAGAGCTCCTGGGAAGCTCCAGTATTGTAGTTCAGTATAATATATTGGTTAGGGAGAGCAAGGCATAAGTAATAGCCATCCACCGCTACAGCAGAAGGCTGTTCTCGCGTGCAACATTCTTTCAAAATCTGTACTTTGTCCTCGTAGACCAAATATATTTGGATGGTCCTCCGTTTCACTGAAACAATACACACTTCCACACAGAATGGATCCCCATTCACAGGGTTCTCATTCAGCGTGAACATCAGGGCTCCTTTGATTTTGGCCCCAGTGGAGATGGGTTCCAAGTTGATCATGTGCATTAAAGTGATGGTATTGTCACAGAGCACCAGAAGTCTGTTAAGTGCAGAAGCTGCTTTCAACTCTCCCACGGCCTTCCGGCAACTGAGATACTTATGCAGCTGCTTGGAAATAGAAAAAGGTGTTTTTTCAGAAGGGGAATTTTTCTCCTCCAAGAGAAAGTGGCAAATAGAGCCTTCATTTGTTCCAATGTAGAGGTTTCGTCCACAGCACTCCACGCATTCGATATGGACTCGAGATCTGTCGCCCGTCAGCAACTCCCACTCAACTGCGGGAACAAGCTTGAAGGCTTTGACACTCATTGTGCTTTCCAGAAGATGGCCTACTAAATTAATAAATGCAAAGAAAGAAACTGGATTTCTGGACTTCTGGATTGAAAGCTGCACTGTCTTTTCATCATTCAAAATGCCAGGCTTCCCCTCTCTTTAAAACCTTAATGGTATGAAATTGTCAATTTTCATAATACCTGTTCACCAAACTGCTGAGGAATAAATTTCTGAAGATAACTATTTTAATATGATTGAACTCTTGCATTTGCAGCTTGGATAGCCATAGAAATTGGACCTGTAAATGTAAAATAAATACGAACATAAATAATCACTGCTCTAGAACACAGACCCCTCAAAATAATAAGACAGATGCCAGTTTCATGAATGCTTAGCACCTAAGACTTTGGAACATACTTTCATCTTCTCAAGAAGTCTTCAAGAAGTTATCATGATGAGAATTGCCGGAACTCATGTCCAATCACAACAAGTAGCCCTTTTGATGGCTCGGAATGATATGCTAATATCATCTAGCACTGGTCTCAACGTATCTGTGCCACACAGTTATTACCTAAGAGAAATGTTATTTTCATTCCAAATTTTTGGAAGCATGCTATAGGCCACTGTGCAAGACAGGTATCCTTCCCCAGTTCAGTCCTATTCAGATATGCTCTTTTTTCATGGTTGATAAATTCTGTAGAATTTAAGTTGCCAGTTTTCAGATATAATATATTCTTGGTAATATTGCATTATTTATAAACAGTGCAATCTAAGTATGCTTATTTAAATTAAGTCTCATCATACTGGCTTTAGTCCATCTTCACATTGGTGTCTGCAGTTGTAGACACTGTAACAAAAAGACCACTGGTTGAACAGTCATTAACAGCTTGTAGGTTAAGCCAGGGGTCTGCAAAGTTGGCTCTTTTAAGACTGGTGGACTTCAACTCCCAGAATTTCCCAGCCAGCATAGTTGGCTGGGGAATTCTGGGAGTTGAAGTCCACCAGTCTTAAAAGAGCCAACTTTGCAGACCCCTGGGTTAAGCCATTTTTCTTTTAGAACAGATTTTACAAAACATGGTATCATCTAATTTACATTACATTTTTCAGGGGCAGAATGCAAGACACTCTGACCTACCTTTCCTCCTATTTACGGTAGATGAAACCAACATTCTAATTATGTAAACAAAATTTGTATGAACGTATGTTTGCAATATATTTAGATCTAAAAAATCCAACAGATTCTAAATAATATTTGATTAAGTTGATTAACATGTTTTTGAATGATTGCACCTACTTTTTAATTTCTTCCTCTTCTTCAATAGTCAATCTTTATTTACTACCACAAATATATAAGTAACCAAAGGATGGGAAATTACAATGAAGATTATGATTTAAAAATACATAATTTCATTACATCTACAAATGAAACTGTCTTTCAGTCTCAGTTTCATGTACATAGGAGGAATACTAGTCTATTTTATGGGGATGTTGTAACAATAATTAAAAATGTAAAAGTACATTTATAATCTCCATGCACTTAAATGTTAATAAGTCTATAAGTAACCGATTTGCTGTAATGCACAAAATAGAAGTAATAAGGGAACCATATAGATCCCTAAATAAACCTTTAAAGCAAGCATCCTAATATAGTTTAATTGGGAAATACAAGGATGTATATTCAGAAATCCTGATAATCCCTTCCTTGGGGATTCTACCATGCCTTTAAAATGGCACTGCTTCAGTAAGCCTGTCTTTAAGGCATCCCCTCCCCCTCAACTGGTGTCTGCTGGCCTTGCACACTCTTGACTTCAGCTGCTATAATCAAGCACATCTGGAAAACATCAAGATTCTGGATACTTTGTAAACAGCTTGAATGCAGGGGTTAAGATGTTGGACTAGAAATGGGGTCCAGCCCATATTAAGCCAAAGCTCATGGATGACTTTAGATCAGACATCTTCTCCCAGACCTACCCAACTCATAGGATCATTGGGGGGGGGGGGGCAGGGGGGGAGTTGGAGATGGGAAATACCCCTTTGAGCTTCTGCAGGAAAGGCAGAATATACATTAAATAAATCATCCCCAGTTATTGTCGTTTTCAAGAGCAACAAAGCAAAGAGCTGGGTTTCATTCTTTCTCCTTCAAAAACGGAGCAACAACTCTTGCACCGGCTGTCACTTCGGTTTTATTGTCTCCACGGAGGGATTTGGCGCAAAGAGATCACCTGCCAGCTCTCATCTTCCACCTGAAGGAGATCTACCTATCTCGGCTTCCCCTGGGTCTCCCCTGAGCGCTCCATCCTTACCATGAGCGAAGCCTCAGCGCTTCTCCAAATCACCCTCCTTAATGTCCTCCAGGCTCAAGCCAGCCTTGGCAGGATCCCGTCCTTTCCTGCTTCCTCGGCCACGGAAGATGGGTGGGACGCGGCGTTTCGCATCCTTTCGTTTTCCCAGCGGCTCCTACCGCGGCCAGGCCGGGCTTCTGCGCCACACACACACACACGCCCCTCTCCAGGCTGGGTCAAGCGCCCGGGCTGGCCATGGGAAGAGGCCGGAGCCGAGAGCGAGGAGAAGGGGAAGGCAAACAACAGCAGGTCGGGCGCGGGAGTGGAAGCGGAGATGCCACCCACCACCGCTCCTCCGCCTCTCCTCCCGAGCCGTCCGCCGAGGCCTCTGCTCAAGGCAGGCAGGCAGGTAGGCCAGCCGGCGCCGGCGCCTCCGCTCCCCCGCCGGATCCCCGGGAAACCCGCGGCTGCCTTGCCAAGCGCCGTGCTCTCCTGCAGCTGGCCCTTCCTCCGGGGGCGGCTCCCCGGCCTTCCGGTCACAAGGCAAGGCTGACAGGCGGATTCTTCCCGCTGGCTGGTGCGGGGCGGGCTGGGGGTGGCCCGCTGGGCGGGTTTGACCGGCGCAAAGTTTCGTCAGAGCGCAATCCTGGGCTCAGCAAACCGGGTGGCTCTTGGAGACGGGGGTTGGGGGGGTTGGATTTCCACCGGAAAGCCGGGTAGACTTCTGCCCGTGGGAGCGCAGCTTTGGCTCCTGCGCGTCGAGAGCTGAAGCTGCTTCCTAAGCCTCGGTTTCTTGGGGGCAGCTTGGAAAGAGAACCACCCGATAATGCTTTCTCATGTTGGAATTAAAACGACGCGTAGAATTGTTTTAACAAAAGTGATCAGCATGCAAAAAAAAAAAAAAGATAGAAAAATAACAAATAGCCATTTGTCTGAAATGGTATAGAGTTTCCTGCCTAGGCAGGGAGTTAGACTAGATGACCTCCAAGATCCCTTCCAACTCTGCTATTGTATTGTATAACTGCTCTGGAAATCCAAGAAAAGATCTGGAGGTCTGTTCCCAGAGTTTTTGGGCCACCTCGGTGCGTGCACTTAGAGGTCCAGGACAATGTCCTTTATGACAGGGGTCTCCAACCTTTGCAACTTTAAGTCTGAAGGACTTCAGCTCCCAGACAAAGCAAAGCTGGCTGGAGAACTCTGGGAGCTGAAGTCCTTCAGACTTAAAGTTGCAAAGGTTGGAGACCCCTGCTTTATGACACGGATCTAGAGCTTGCAATATGCACACCATTCCATGAAACAAGCAGCAGCAGCAGCAGCCAAGTGGGTATATAAAAACAAGCAGTTAGCCACCTTCCATCACATTTTGCATGCCCAGGTGTGGATCTTCTGTGAAGGAAAACTAAATTATGTCAGGTTCTGTGTCTCTGGCACAGGCATAGCTCTCCTAATCTTTTCCCCTCCTGTACTGTACATTAGCCCAAATGCTACCAGTAAATAAGAAATAATGTCTTGAGGCCAATCACAGTGTCCACAGGGTGCAATCAAAAAAGTGAAAAGAGCAGTGACGGCATGCAATTGAAGCTTTTTGCCTATGTTTATGTGCAACACTTTGCTACTATTTTTAAACCATAAGCCCCAGATCTCCTGAAGTCAGTCCAGATGATGTCATGAGAGTGTCCAGGAGAAAATTCTTGATGAGCTGGAATAGAATCCCATCTAGTCCAAAGCTTTCCACATATGCCTCAGCCATTATACGAAACAAATGTTTTCTGTTTTAATTTAGTGTGGAAAAGCAAAATGTTGAATTTAAGGAATGTTTGGTTATGCCCGGCTTTTGAGTCGAGCCCAAAAATAAAAGGTGATATAAGAAGAAACATATTAAAAAAGGATAAATGTAACTTCCCATTGACCAGACATAAAAATTAAGAAAATTGAAAAAAAGATCTTAAAGATCAAATGCCTAAACAATTAAATATACTGATAACTTTAAATAAACTTTGTTTTTAAAGTAAAAGTGGCAATAATGTGTAAAGCTCTTTATAAAAATGAACATTTTTAATTTAAAAGTGTTTGTAAATGTTAAGTGCCTGCAGCTCTTAATAACAATATTGAGTATGAGTAAGATAAATATAGCAGAATATCACACCTGGTAAACGCCTAGTTAAATGTTTACCATCTTAATCTGATTCTAATGGTAAATTTTAACTCTTTCAAAGACATTTCTGTAATTTTGACCCCATTCATTTATCTTACCTGCCATCTTCTTCCTGTACTTTCCTTGCTTCCTCTCCTGGCCTAGCTTAGCAATTTGCAGTCAAAGAGTATCTGTTTACTTAAGATAGTTTTAAATTGGGTTTTAAAATTTGGTTTTAGCGCAGGATGGGGTTATTTAATAGTTTTTTAAATTATATTTATTGTATTTGTGTATGTTTTTTAAATTTCCTGTGCGCCGCCCTGGGTCCTCTGTGGAGAAGGGCGGGGTATAAATTTAAATAAATAAAAAATAAATAAATAAAATACTCCATAAACAGTAATAATTAAGCACTTAATTACTACTATATGCAACTGATGATTATGTTTCGCCTGATATACATACACAGCTCCAACTTGCATATAAAAACCAGGAAGCAGATCTGAAACTGGGAAACTACAAGTTCTAATCCTGCTTTAGGCACAAAGTCGGCTAGGGCCAAGACTAGGGCCAAGTCACACTAGGGCAGGGGTCTGCAAAGTTGGCTCTTTTAAGACTGGTGGACTTCAACTCCCAGAATTCCCCAGCCAGCATAGCCAGCATAGAAAATGTAGAGTGGAAGGTGTCCGTTTCCGGCCTCCCGTTGTCAAAGGACGAACGAAGGAACGAAAGGGGGCATTTCAGCGTAGCCACCATCGAGGCAAATCCCGGGAAACATGCAGAATTCTTCAATTCTTTCTGTGTTGGATCCAATCAATAAATGAAACTTGAACTTCCTATGTGAATACTCGCTTAAGTTTTAAAATGAATCAGGGCTGGAGACTAAAACATACGATGAGCACTTGCAGGAACCGGGTACGTCCAGTGTTTCTCAATCTTGGTGACTTTAAGTCCTGTGGACTTCAACTCCCAGAATCCCCCAGCCAGCTATGCTGGCTGAGGGATTCTGGGAGTTGAAGTCCAGAGGACTTAAAGTCGCCAAGGTTGAGAAACACTGGTCTAGTGCAGGGGTCTGCAAAGTTGGCTCTTTTAAGACTGGTGGACGTCAACTCCCAGAATTCCCCAGCCAGCATGGCTGGCTGGGGAATTCTGGGAGTTGACGTCCACCAGTCTTAAAAGAGCCAACTTTGCAGACCCCTGCACTAGGGCAAACCACTCATGAGAAATGATGGCAAGATTGCATTTTTTCTCTCTTACTTCCCTTGGAGATGGGATCCATGTGGTCCATTGGGGACCAGACTGAAACTTAGGACTCAGGTAGTAGACTTCTTTTCCCACATATGGTTCCCATGTACCCTAGTAGCTGAGCTGTGGGAGTGGGGCATATTTAGACCAGCCTGTCCTCTGTGCTACTGTTTAGGTTGAATGAACTCCAGGAGTTCCATTTGAATAGGATAAGCAAGATTGGAAAGCACAGCCAAATATTAACAACCAGTACATCAAGTCTGTAGGTTAATGATTTCTTTGATATCTATTGCCTATCAGATTTTCAAGTTTCTGACACTGCACTATGAACATTCTGAAATCCAGCATGAATTAGTCTGATAAGCAACTGATTTTAGAGCCAGTGTCCTAAATTTGGGAGTAAACTCTTAATCGAAACATTTTTCAATATTGTATCATTTACGCACGGTCACTCAAACCCTCGTCATCTCCCGCCTGGACTACTGTAATGCTCTCTACATGGGGCTTCCCTTGAGGTGCACCCGGAGGCTCCAGCTAGTTCAGAATGCGGCCGTACGGGGGATTCTGGGGACGTCTAGATGCTCCCACGTGACACCTCTCCTGCGCGAGCTGCACTGGCTGCCTGTGGCTTTCCGGGTGTGCTTCAATGTATTAGTAACCACTTTAAAGCGCTCCGTGGCAAGGGACCTGGTTATTTGCAAGATCGCCTCCTGCTACTAAATACCTCCCACTGTCCAGTTCGCTCCCTCAGGGTGCCGTCGGCCAGGCAATGTCAGCTGGCGACCCCTAGGGGGAGAGCCTTCTCTGTGGCAGCCCCCGCCCTGCCCCCTGACCTACGGACAATCACGGACCTGCGCCATTTCCGTCGGGCTTTGAAGACTTATTTATTCCGTGCGGCCGGCCTGGCATAGTTTCTAAACTGGCATAGTTTTAAATGTTATAGCTTTATATGTTTTTAGCAGGGATTTTAATTAGGTTTTAAGACAGGCTCCATTATTTAATGTATTTTTAAGGGTTTCTATGTTTTTATTCGTGTTTTTACTGCTGCCTGTACACCGCCCTGAGTCCCAGAAGGGAGAAGGGCGGTATAGAAATTTAAATAATAAATAAATAAATAAGCATAATTCCATGTCTCTTACCTGATTAGGAAAAAATCTGAAATATTTGTAGCTTTCAGCAACAATAACAACAAAACTTATAAAACGTTCTATATTTTAAAGGCAATCTAAAAATTATTTGTTAATCAGAAATGTTCTAAATTTTTTTTTAAAAATGTCTGTCATTTTTTCACTTATTTCCTTCTGTAGAATGATATACAATACAATAGCAGAGTTGGAAGGGACCTTGGAGGTCTTCTAGTCCAACTCCCTGCCTAGGCAGGAAGCCCTATACCATTTCAGACAAATGGCTATCCAACATCTTCTTAAAGACTTCCAGGGTTGGGGCATTCACAACTTCTGGAGGCAAGCTGTTCCACTGATTAATTGTTCTAACTGTCAGGAAATTTCTCCTCTACTTTTTTGATGGTCTCAGAAACAGTTAACAAATCAAACCAGATTCTATTTACCTTTTCAGGATCAATCAATGAGCTCCTCCCCAAGATGGCTGGCAAGCAGTAGGGAGGTTTTTCTCTCCTGTTGATGATCTGCTGATTTGGTACCAAAAGTTGGTTCTTTGGTGACTTTGCTCCCTGGATTTGAATAGGAGCACTTAGGAGTGACCTAGGTTGTCTTTGGATAACAGTGCGCCCACCTGGGATGAGGACTCTTGAAGATTACTGTTCCAAGTGGGAGTGACAGAAAACTAGGTCATCCATCTTTGTCCTTTTGGCAAACAGTTCTCTTAAGCCAGGGATGTCCAAACTTGGGAACTTTAAGACTTGTGGACTTCAACTCCCAGAATTCCCCAGCCAGCATAGCTGGCTGGGGAATTCTGGGAGTTGAAGTCCATAAGTCTTAAAGTTCCCAAGTTTGGACATCCCTGTCTTAAGCACACATGGGTTTTAACTACTCTTTTTAAAAGCTTGCTTTGTTTAGTTTCTAATCTCTAAAAGTTGACCAGCTGATTGAATGCTGATTTATTTTAACCTCTGTTGAATTTTATCCATTTCTTTGTTCTTTCCTTTGATCTTTTTTGACTTTTTTGAATATCCTTTGTCATAAGAAAAACAAACATGCCTTGAAGTAGTATGTGTTTGGATTTGATTTACATTTATTTTGGACCTTTACTATACTTTGAAGATTATTTTTTCAAAAATCTTTTTAAATCTGGATTGAAATAGTCTCCTAGCCTCTCTATGTTGACATATATCCTCTCTGTCTCTGAGAAGCAACAGGACCTTTTGGTTATACACAATCCAACTTGAAAACTTTTTTAAACAGTTTGACAAAATAATGCTTGCAAAAAAAACCCATCCAAATGCAAGTAATTGGAGTTAAATTAGATTCACAAAAGGAATTGGATTTAAAAGCAGTAGATTCGGTCGGTGAAGGACATTAAAAGAGGTACAGATGTTATAAATTTAGTCCTGAGATGTTATAAATTTTAGACCTATAAATTCCCTATCTAAGGGGGTTATGCATGCTTGCATAATACAATACCTTCAGCCTTGCACTCTCTTACAATAGCAGAAAACTGATTGAATGGTCAAATGAAAGGGATTTGAGAATAGATTTATCATACTCAACTCAAAAACAACTTCAACCTTTTGGGGAATACAGATCAATTTTGGAGAATGGATCTAATATAATTTGACTGGACACAATTGAAAAGAGATGGCATTAAGAAACAATCCTGGATATTTAATCCAGGATGAATGAGAGTTAACTGCTAAAATGATTGGCGATAGATAAGCTGTAGTAAACTTCCTGCAAGTTGAATTACAATAATAGTTTGTTAACAGGGGGTTCTGATATTTTACTCTTTTCTTTGTTTGTTTGTCCACCAAATTGAGTTATTTGTAAAAATAATAAAGTCAGATAAATTAACATTTCTAATATTTTTGGGATTGCAGAGTTTGCAGATATTTTGCAAGCAGTAATGAGCAAAGTCTCACATTCAAAGTTATATTCATATATACTCATATTTGGGGGATGGTAGACAGGAAGGCCTGGAGGAACATTGCCCATGGTGTCTCAATAGGTTGGGCATGACTTTGCGACTAACAAAAACATATTCAGTCAACTTTCTCATATTGGTATTTTCCAAGTATGGATAAACACCCATCCGTAACGTCTAGCTAGCTAATCACACATCCATAATTTCCAGCTTGCATAGCCCAATAAAATTTCAGGAGTTATATTTTAATACATTTAGAATCAAGTTGGCATTTATTTAAGACACACAATGGAGCTTATTTTAGAATTCGTACACAATTATCTGAGATTGCATTGAAAGGCTCAATTGTGCCATCACATCACAGGGCACTGTCACTTTTATACCATCAGGGACATTATACAATTCTTTCAGTTCATTAGTTGTTGTTTTTTTAAAAAAAGCTTGATAATTTGCATCTGAAAATGTAAAACGCATTGCTAATAGTTATAGAATGATTGTTGCAAAAAATATCTATAGCTAGCTGAACACATATAAACTATTAGCATAGCCTGCAAAACCCATGTTAGCCAACAAGATTTTTAAAATAATTCTCTATAGATAACTCTCCTTGTTCTCCATAGCCATTCGTCCATATTCAGGCTGAAATATATAAACATTTCAAAGTATAGGAGTAAATATAATTCATAACTTTTAATTAAAAAACGATTTGGGTGAAAACCAACCAAACTTTCTAAATTTGCACCCACAACCGTTCTAACCCGGATGTTTTGAATGCGGGGGGGAAGGGGGGGGAGTTACTTCTTTTAAAGTTCTTCCTAATTCTCTCTTTCGTCATTTAAATGCGCATCTTCCAAGTCTTTTCCTTGCCAAAGATACAGAAAAATGAAGAATGGTACAAAATATGCATCGCTCACCATTTCCCCTTCGGGTTGTAACAAACAGGAGGTGAAAAGACGGCTTTTTGATCGCCTTCATATCACTAGGGACGATGGGTTTTGCCCAGAAAAAAAATGGGTTGTCTGCTCCCGGGATCTCCTAGCGCCTCCTTCTCCAAGGGCTACGGAGATCTTCTCTCCCGATCGCTTCTCGAGACCCGCTGCCGTGACCAGACGAGCGATTTGAACAAAATAACATAGAAATCCAATATTTAGTTGCTGGCAAATAGTAATATGCGGGGTTATTCCCACGCTGCCGCATGGGGGGCGGGGGGGGGGGGAGGCTGCTCCGGAGCCGATATATGCAGATCGTCAAAAAGAATGCAGGTCTTCCCCTAAAAAGGAATCTTTACAATGAGAAACTCAAAGCGGTTAACAGGAAGTCAAAATTCAGTTTTTTGCAACGGCCTTTCAAATTTCGGGTGCTTGCATGCCCGCGTACAAGCCTTGTAACTGAACTTTAAACTTTAGAATAGGGGTCTCCAACCTTTGCAACTTTAAGTCTGAAGGACTTCAGCTCCCAGAATTCTCCAGCCAGCAAAGCAAAGCTCGCTGGAGAATTCTGGGAGCTGAAGTCCTTCAGACTTAAAGTTGCAAAGGTTGGAGACCCCTGTTATAGAAGAGTCCTTTCAGAGTAAGTGGCAAAGAATCCGTCTGGGGACGCCTTTTCCGACCATTAGCCCATTGCATTAAAAGGCAAAAGCTGCAGCTCACGAAAACGTGTGCTTTTTAATGGGCTAGTCAGGAAAGATGTCCCGATCCCCCGACTCAATGTGACCGAGGGGAGAGCAAGGAAACATTTTAACTACTCTGATCTCGGTTGCAGTTGGAAAGCCGGTGCGTGTTTGGATGGAAATCTCAGTTTGAGTCTCATTTAAAACTTTTGTAATACTTTGCTATCAGTTTTGGACTACCTGCCGGGTAATCATAAATCGTTTTTAGCTCAGCACCGTTGTGTAATCAGCAAATAAAGGCGCCCGGGTCGATCCCGCCTGCCTGCCTAGGGACTGATCCCTTTTCTTCAAAGCGTAAAATCCTGCTGGGCTGGTTATTATCTTTCGCCGCCCCCTCCCGAAATGCACACATAATGCAAATGTACCGGGATACCCCCCCCCCCCCCAAGGAAATTCAGATGGGACTGTTGCTAAAGCAGTGTTTTTCAAAGTTGCAATTTTAAGATGTGTGGCCTTCAACACATACTGGCTGAGAAACTCTGGGAGTTGAAGTCCCCACATCTTAATGTTGCAAGTTCGAGAAACGCTGCTAATGAATAACTTAGAGTTGGGAGGGACCTTGGAGGTCTTATAGTCCAACTTCTTGTCCAAGCAGGAGGTTCTATACCAGAGATTCCCAAACTTGGCAACTTTAAGACTCGTGGACTTCAACTCCCAGAATTCTCCAGCCAGCATAGCTAGCTCCAGCATAGCTGGCTGGAGAATTCTGGGAGTTGAAGTCTACAAGTCTTAAAGTTGCCAAGTTTGGGAACCTCTGGTCTATACCATTCCGGACAAATACTGTCCGGAGCACCCACAACTTCTGGAGGCAAGCCGTTCCACTGGTTAATTGTTCTCACTATCGGGGAATTTCTCCATAGTACTCTCAACAGGTTTCCACCCATTATTTCTTGTCCTGCCTTCAGGTGCTTTGGAGACGGCTTCTTCTCTGTGAGAGGAGAGTAGAAATAGAATTCTTTATTGGCCAAGTGTGATTGAACCCACCAGGAATTTGCCTTTGGTGCATATGCTCTCAGTGTACATATAAGAAAAGATACATTCGTCATGAATCATAAGATACAGCACTTAATGATAGTCATGAGGTACAAATAAGCAATCAGGAAACAATATCAATACAAATGGTAAGAATACAAGCAACAAAGTTACACTCCTGCAGAGTCATAAATAGTAATGCAGCCTAATGGTTTGAGAGTGGTGAGGGAATTATTTGTTTAGCAGAGTGATAGCATTTGGGGGGGGGGGGAGCTGTTCTTGTGTCTAGTTGTCCCTCAATTATAAATAAAACAACCCTCAATTATTGGAAGACTGTTATGTCACCCGTCACCCTTTTCGTTAAGACTAGACCAGGGGTCTGCAAAGTTGGCTTTTTTAAGACTGGTGGACTTCAACTCCCAGAATTCCCCAGCCAGCATGTCTGGCTAGACCAGTGTTTCTCAACCTTGGCGATTTTAAGTCCTCTGGACTTCAACTCCCAGAATCCCTGGGGGATAGCTGGCTGGGGGATTCTGGGAGTTGAAGTCCACAGGACTTAAAGTCGCCAAGGTTGAGAAACACTGGACCTACCCGTTCCTGCAAGCGCTCATCGTATGTTTTAGTCTCCAGCCCTGATTAATTTTAAAACTTAAGCGAGTATTCACATAGGAAGTTCAAGTTTCATTTATTGATTGGATCCAACACAGAAAGAATTGAAGAATTCTGCATGTTTCCTGGGATTTGCCTCGACGGCGGCTACGCTGAAACGCCCCCTTTCGTTCCTTCGTTTGTCCTTTGACAACGGGAGCTCGGAAATGGACACCTTTCACTCTACATTTTCGTACCTCCGCGGCGCTTCCTCTGAACGTCTCTCCGCCTGCGTCACCGGAAGGAACCTTTCGAAAGAACGCTCAGGCGGCCAATCAGGATCGCCTTTGGAAAGATGGCGGCTTTCGGGGACCGCGGGCTTTCCGCGAACGATGGAAGCGGCGACGGGGCGCGGGTGGACTCGGACCTCCTGTTGCACCCGGAGCTGCTCTCCCAGGAATTCTTGCTGTTAACGCTGGAGCAGGTAGCGAGGAGGGGAAGGCGGAGCGGCGAAGAAGCACGGGCTTGACTTGGGGTTCCTGGCACCCACCTCCCAGGGTCTCTACCGGGCACAAAAGGCTTTGCCACCGCCCTGGGAAGAGGCGGCTTGGCCTCCTGTCCCGCTTTAACACTCCCGCGACGTTCCTGCCCGGTCTGCAGTCTGGCATTCTTCCCTTGCTGTTTGTAGCAACGCAGCCACGCCACCCAATAGAACAGTGTTTCTCAACCTTGGCAACTTGAAGATGTCCGGACTTGTCCGGGCATCTTCAAATTGCCAAGGTTGAGAAACACTGCAATAGAAGAAGTTCGCTGCCTAAGTGTGGTGATCGCAGGTCCTTTATAAAGGGCATTCCTTTATTTCAGAACTAGGTTAATTATTATAAGAATTGAGTAATTTGATTTTCTGGCTTTTCCTTGGATTTTTTTCTTTGTAGGTTATAAATAAAGCAACGGTATAATCATAGTAAATGTAAAGGTTCCCCTCGCACATATGTGCTAGTTATTCCCAACTCTAGGGAGCGGTGTTCATCTCCATTTCAAGCCAAAGGGCCAGCACTGTCCGAAGACGTCTCCGTGGTCATGTGGCTGGCATGACTACACGCCAAAGGCGCACGGAAGACTGTTACCTTCCCACCAAAATGGTCCCTATTTTTCTACTTGCATTTTTACATGTTTTCGAATTGCTAGGTTGGCCAAAGCTGGGACAAGTAATGGAAGCTCACTCTGTTACACAGCACTAGGGATTCGAACTGCTAAACTGCTGATCTTTCTGATCGACAAGCTCAGCTTCTTAAAACCACTGTGCCACCGTGCCCCTTGTTATAATCGTACACATTTCTTAAAATAAATTTTATCTAGTAATCTCTTTATCTTGCCCACTCCCACTGCTTCCAGTTGATCTATGTCTTCTGCCTCTTGCTGCTGCTTGCAGGGTGTTCCTGGCCTGAACCTTCACCTGGTGGCCGAGGGAGCCAGGGTTGGTGGAGCACAGGATAGAGTGCAACACAAGGAGACAGCGGAGTGTAGGCAGAGGGTGGGAGAAAAGGCGAGCCAGGCAGGCGAAGTGCACCTTGTCAGCACTGAGCGGAAGTAGAAAATGAAAAAGATCAGCTGGGAGCACTGGAAGTGCAGGGCAGTAAGAGCGGTGCAATGGCAGGAGTAGAGGAATACAGGGCCACAGGGATGGTGGAGAGCAGTGTTCCTGGATGGTGGATGGAGAAGATAGGCAGGTGGGGAGAGGAGAGCAGGGGCAAGGGAACTGGGACTATTGAAACTGCTATTGTTAAGCAGTATGATCACAGGATGTTTTGTTTAATAACTGCCTCGCTTAGCAAAGGAAATGATGGCCCCAATTAGAGCTGTTAAGCTATCAACATGATACACAGTCTTGCATGACTATAACATGTAAATTTATAATGACACATAAGAGATGTCTTTTGGGTTTTGGGTCAGTCCCCCCCCCCCCCCCCCCAAATACTTTAATCAGCAGCATGGTGTGTTGAGAATAAGGAAACATGTAGCTTCTCTTGCTTCATTTTTATTTCATCTAGTAAAATTTACCACCTTTTCCCTAGAAGTATATAATATATATAGGTGAAATAACCAGAATTTTTATATTAGGGAGACCATCATATTTGATAACCAGCTAGTATTATAGGCTTCTTCTGTTTTTGTAGGTCTGGAGTAAAATGTACATTCTGTGTGATAAAAGAAACCCTGAACTGTAAAAACATGCCAGTAAACCTTTGGTGATTTTCTATCTGTTGTATTGTACAAAGTATATTGCTACACATAGAATTGCTTTCAAGCACATTATTACCCCGTAATATTCATAACATCATGATTTCTATTGTTTTTCAACAGAAGAATATCCCAGTAGAAGATGAGGTGAAAATCAGTAAAGATTGCCTTACTGACTTGTATATTCAACATGTCATACCATTGCCTCAGCGTGATTTGCCCAAAACCAGATGGGGGAAACTAATAGAAAAGCAAAGAGGTCACCAAGTGTTGAAACATGGCACCGAAAGGTAAGTTTGCTTTGTTTACAGTACTTGGATTCTCTTCAAAACCTTTCAAAAGTCTGTGACAAAGCAGGAAACCAACTTATCTTGAATTAGACAATATTATTTCCTGCATTTTAATTTGTTGTTATTAGGTTTTTGTCCTGCTTTCTTTATATGTAATAGGACAGTGACATACTTCATATTCCTGCCTCCTATTTTCCCCACAATTACAACCCTGCGAGGTGGATTTGGCTGAGAGTGAGTGACTGCCCCAAAGTCACCAGGTGGTTTTCACTCCTAAAGGAGGCCTAGAACTCACAATCTCCTACTTTCTATGGCAGCATATTAAATCACTCTACTAAATTTATTATTTGCATCCTCCCAAATTGTCTTTCAAGTAAGGAAACAATTGTAAATTAAAGTACAGTAGTAATTGATAACTAACAGCCCATTTCTGCACTTCTCATCAAAGGGTAGAAGAGATCATTACCCTGTAGGTCAGAGAAAAGAATGAGTACAGTTGAGCAGGCCTCAGTGGGGTGAGGGGGTTTCAGTTGATTCTTGAGGCCTGCTTTCCACAGGTGAATTGGTGGCAATGCACCTGTACAGCTCTCAGCTAAGCAGCGCTCTTTGATAGTAGCTCTCTGTGAACTTCATACTCTCTCAGCTTTATCTGAGAAAAAGTCTGCCAATTGAAGAAGGGAAACCTTGATTAATTGACCTACTCATTGTCAGATAAATAAAACAGCTATTTTGTTGTCTGTATTGGCAGTTTAATGTTACCATTATTATGAAAAGAAATTTGACGCCAACAGTCATAAATTAGCATTGAGATCAAGACAGGGTTAGCATCGAACTGCTTTTATTTATCTGTATATAATCTATTTCATACATAACGCAAGTACCTAATTTCATCCAGGGAATTAAGTCAAAAAGAGGTATGCCACATATATTTATACTTCATTAAGCAGCCTGTTTCTCCAGTTGTAGCATCTTATCAGAAATTGGTGGCACCAGTGCAAATCATAATTAAAAAGAATTACCACTAACTAAAAGTAGAATATGGACAAATTTCTAAGCAAAAACATCAAAAGTGGACAATGCTGAGGCAAAGGATTTAACTGGGCGCTGGAATCTCAGTCCAAGATTATTGTCCATCTTTGAATTAATTTTTGGAAAACAGATGTACAGATTTGGACTATTTCACTTTGGTTTGTCTGGTTCTTCATTACGTTTTGAAACGATTAGTATGTTTTTATTTTAGACTGGATTAATTGTGAAATAAATGCACATATGGTACAAAAGCATTGCCATTTGTGTGAGATTAATTCCTCATCAGTTTGAATAGTTACAGTCCTTATTTAAGTATGCATATGGGGGAAAGTTATATTGGAATTGACTGGACTCTCTTCCAAATAGTTATAGAATGGGATATTATTTGGAATACTGTAATAATTTTTGTTTCATATATGATTAATTTTTATGTCACTTTTTCTTATTCAGCATTATGGCAATGGAAAGTCTAAGAAAAAGGCCTCTCATTGTGTTTGATGGTAGCTCAACAAGTACAAGTATTAAAGTGAGGAAGACTGAGAATGGAGCCACTGATGGTTTAAAGTTCCTTTCATCTGGAAGTACCAATATCACTTGTAAAAGACTGCCTGTTCCTTCAAATTCCACATTGTGCATATCTGCTTCCACTTTCTCATTGGATGTTAAGAGGGAATCTAGGAATAATGAGGGTAAAAAGAACAATATTATAGTTAATATGTCACCTGGTCAAAAGCCATCAGCTTTAGAGCCACTTACAGGAACTAATGTTGCAAAATATAAGAGAGCTGCTCCAAAAGAAGACTTGGATTCATCAGTAAGTATATCAACTATTTTATGAGGTCATTCTTGAATAATGTCCCAGTAAATATCTCCGTAGTTAGCAGCTGCCATTTTTACAACAGAATTCAAACTTGCACCTGCTTTTGCCTATCTTAATTTTGTTCAAGAAGCCAGTAGTCTTTTGTTCATTATTACCATGTTGCTGTTGTGTTATCTTGATAGAGTTTTATTATTGTTAAAAATAACCCTCAGTTGGCACAAAGCAAGTTCTTCCATCTCGCCGGCCTGGCCTAATCCCCACCATCAAGCTGTAGACTGAAGCTCAAATTATTTTAATTCGGATTTTAAGGGGTAGAGGTTTAGGATTTTAAGGTTTTAGGATTTTTAGCACAGGGTATTGGGATTTAATCTATTTTTAGTATTATTAATTGCTATGTTTTGTATTTTTCTATTTTAATTTCCTGTGCACCGCCCCGGGTCCCTTTGGGGAGAGTGGCGCGGTTTATAAATTTAATAAAATAAATAAAAAATAAATAAATAAGTAATATGCTTTGCCCTAAAATTACTTTACAAAAATCTGTGTGAGATATAAACATAATTATTTTAGAAATGGCACACGTTTCATTTAGTTTTGGGTTTTTTCTTCTGTGTATTCTGAAAGCATTTTCTAAGTGGTTTTTTGGACATTGATACATACTGAGATATATACTAAATATATATAATCTGTATTCTCCCTCCCCATGTTCCAAATTCTGATTCTCTGGGATCTTAAAATATGTTAGATGTCAGGTGCAAGCAACCTGATCCACTTATGGATAGGCCCAAGATATTTTATTATTGGTCAACTATGCAGATATAAAACTAAGGGTTTGACCTCAGAAGTTTACTTTCTGGAACAGATTTTAAACTGGAATGTCTTTTATTCCCACTAGAGGGGCATCCTCCCCTTCAGCTGGTGGCTCTACCACATTGACTTAAGGACATTTTCAGTGAGGCTGCCTCCTGTGCTGCCTCAAGTTGTGAACTATGTGGGATGGAGCACTGAGGTTGATAGAGGAGAATTAGAAGCCTGTTGAGGAAAGGAGACAGTGTGCCAAGAGATCCCGTTTCGCGTCTTAAGTGGAATCTTTTGTTCTAGAGCAGGTGTCTCCAACCTTTGCAACTTTAAGTCTGAAGGACTTCAGCTCTCAGAATTCTCCAGCCAGCTTTGCTGGCTGGAGAATTCTGGGAGCTGAAGTCCTTCAGACTTAAAGTTGCAAAGGTTGGAGACCCCTGTTCTAGAGCACAGGTGTCAAACTCACATCATATCATGACTTTTTTGCCTTTGCTGAGCCAGGCTGCGTGTGACGCATCCGACCCGAGTGCAGGAAGTAAGAGACAATAAATAATAAATTAATGATAAACATCCTTCAATTAAGTTGGGATACAAACTGATATTTCCTTCATTATGTTCAGTCCAGACAAGAACCTACTATGTTATGGAAAACTGAAGTCCTTTTTAAAGATTTGAAAACACCTTCGTTTTAACCACTAGATGGAAACCAAAATCAAGTTCTGGATGCTTTAACATGTCTCCTTAAATAATCTAATCCTTTTCTCCCTCCAGAAGCCTCCTGAAGCAAAAAAGAAGATCCAGCATGTAACATGGCCATGAACCCATGAGAGTTAGAAATGCAAATGATGCTGAGTCTTCATTTCAGTACAGAAGAATTCTACTAACCAGAGATGCAGATTGCAGTGGTAATTGCTTAGAACTTCACGATATAAAGAAAGCACCACATGTTCACCATCAACCTGAGAGTATTTATCTTGCACTTTGAATTTACTCCCCATTTTAGAAATTAATTTTGGTAGAACAAAATTGTTTTATCAGCCTTTATTCTGCATTTTTAACTGTAGTCTATACATCAAGTCTTTGCATGATTTGATATAGAAAATTTCTAACTATTCTGTTCAGTTGTACAATAGTATATTTTTTTAAACACATACCATATATTTAAATAGTATGGAAGACTGTTTCCCTATTCTGCTGATTTTACTAAGATATTTGCACAGAATAGTTCTGTTGAAAGGCCTAGAAAAAAATTTCTCATTTTTAGGTGCCAATATTATTTTTTGAGAAACTATTTGGGTCCTTTCCAGTTTTCTTTGTGAAATCCTGAACTCTGTACACTGGTTTTGCTTCAAATTGAAGTTTTTGCTAAAATGGAAGATCAAATAGATTTCTCTTGTCTTTAGAGATACATAGTCAGAAGGCCCCTCCCACCTCAAGATTGTGTGTTGGGAAAAAACTGTGTGAAGCAGAACTGCATTTTTATACAGTATGTGATTGGTGTTTTATACTAGCGTTTTTAAGGAAAGCTTATTTAACTACAATTAAATAATGCCTGACAAAATTGAGAAGGAAAGTAATGCTTGCTCTATTTATTTATGCAGCTAGAAAAGAGATGAACCAAGTGGAAGTTTGCAGGGATGAACGTTTTGTCTGTGAATAAATTGTTTGAAACTTATTGTATTTTTTTCTTATATAAACCCGGGGTTTAAAAATATTAGAATCACATTTGTATGCACAATGTCGTTTTACATCATTAATGAAATTGCATTAGTTAAAGGCTCTGAAGAAGCTGGAAGAATCTTAGTGATACAGATAATTTAGTTTCAAAATTTTAAAATTTTAGCAGCTTCTTCACAACGAACACAAAGCAGAAGTAAAGTGAGATGTAATTGTTGTAAAAATTGCTCGTTTTGGGGAAGAAAAAAACCAGTTACCACGCTGAGTACATTTAAGTTGTGTTGATATCAATAAGGTAGATAAAATGCATCACTTATGGACATTTATAAGATTTAGCTCACAGTCCTGTCTGCTACTGCTTCACGGTAAATTTTATTTAACTTATGTTTAACTATTGACTTTGATTACATTAACTGACATAATTTCCATTGCCTCCATTGTGCCCTAAAACATCACAGAGCATTTCAGAATATAAAGAATGATGTATTGAAGTGTAGTTGAAGTCGCTTCTTAAACAATTGTACAAGTTTTCTACTTGAGTACTGTATACAATTTAATTTTGTGTTTTGTATTTTGATTGCTGTCCTTTTATTAGCTGATCTAAATTAAATTAATTTAAGTGTGATCTCTTGTATAGATCATCTTTATGCTGTAATTTTATCTTACTTGTTAGGCTGATTCAACTGAGGTTTTTTGTATAATAGAATTAAACATCTATGCCAGCATTGGTGAATTAAGTTACACCTCACTGGACTGTTGCAACACTGGAAACATTTAAATAGTCTTTAGAACTGGCATATAGTAGCTTTACTCTGTGGTGTAAATATCTATATTGATTTTTTTAGCACTTTTGATCATGGCTTGATTTTATTATCCTTTGAAATGCATCTTTGGTCAGTACATGCATAAGGGTTTGTAATTCATTTTTAAAAAATCTAGGTGTGTTCTACATTTTTAGGAATTGCAATATATATTCCAAACTAGCAGCTGTAGAATGTAGATTCAAGTAAAAAAGTAATTACGTTTACAAAGACCATAAAAGATAACTTCCTATATGGTCACCAAACGTTAGTATTAAAAATAAAATAACACAATAATTGCGTTCCTGCCATGGAGGTGATAGAAAGACATAGATTTTAGATTCCAAAGGTTTTGTTCACATGTCACTTTCAGTGAATGACTGTCTGGCGAAGCAGTCTTAAAGGTAGCCTAAGGAAAGGGCAAGAGCTGATACAAAGATTTGAGTTATTAATATTTTCACATGTTTTTAAACTTGCAAATAATTTCAAAGAAAGTGACTGATCATTTTCGAGAAGTTTTTAGCATAGAATTGAGATGGTAAGATGGGATTGTTCAGTAAACAGTCCTTAAAAACAACATGAACTAATTCTTTGTCATCTTAATTGAAGCCCAAACATATTGTTGGTAACTCCTGCTATGAAATAAATGTACTGCGCAGCAGTCTCTATCCTGAAACTCAGCTATCAAGAATCATGTTGCAATAATAGATAGTGGTTTTCTCAGAAATGTTTTTTCATGTAGCCACCCCATCGCCTTTGGACATCTTCATGAGATCAAAAAGTGGAAGCATAGAAACATTTACTGGTCATTATCCACTCTGTTTTAAGGGTGATAGCAAAAATGTTGCTCTGGTGGGTGGTTGTTTTTTTAAAATATATATAAAGATGTTTGGGAGTTTTTCTCTATTGTTCTAATTGTGCTGTTTGTTCTTAGTCAACTGACCAGAGTCTTGGAACAGTGTGGTTCAAAGATATGCTATAATCCATCTATCTCCAATTGCCTTGAATTATTGCCATGTCCGCAACTGCCAATCATAATTGTGTGGGCTTAGTGCAGCTCTCAAGGGAAAGTAAATTCTCCCTTCCTGAGCTGGGAAAGAGATTTAACCTGTGCAATAACCTGGTGTCCAGAGAGATGAAGCCTAATACTCCCGTTCAGCTGTATTTTTAATGCACCTACCAAGGAATCCCATTTATTTGTTGATGAGCATTTCTCAGTAAAACATTAACTGAGTATATTTGTAAAGAAATTACATAGTGAATCACTTGCAGACGAACAGCTGCGGTGATCAAAGTCTACACAAATAAGGAAATGCAGCAAATAGATATCATGCATTATCATAACTACAACAGCACAAGAAATGGAATGGCATGTAAATGTGCATTATGGTCCTTTTCAGGAAATTAGGGCAATTTGTTACCTCCATATGAAGTAGTTAACCGTGTCCCATATTTTATGAGAGAGTTTGTAATGGTGAAACTAATATAAAATGCTTTGGTTTTATATTGGGTTCTGAAAATTGGCTTCTTTTACAAATCAACAGTTCCTCTTTTTATGTAGGTTCAAAATTTTAAAGAGAAGGAGTCTACTCAAGCTTTACCTTAATGGTTAACATTTATTAAAATGTCCGATTTCACAAAAATACCACACTTTGCTAGAAATACATTTATTACTTTGCAATCTCTAAGGTGCAATGAAATTTCAAAAATCTGTTAGGAATAAAAATTGTATTTTTATGAAATGAACTTGCAACATCCTGAAATAATGTGTTGTATATTTACATCCACCAAACCTGGGCATTTATTTGGAAACCAATTCATGTGTTTGGAAATAGGAACAGCTCCGAATGCTGATGAAGAAAATCACATTCTTTAATCAATGTTTTTAAGGTATGGCATAAATATAGTATTACTGATATGTACCTAAATTAACCTACATTATTATCATCTATACATTTGTGAACTGGGAAGTTTAAATATTGATTCTTCCTCCACCAACACAATTGGCAATTGTAATTCTTCAGAAAATCTTATTGTATCTGACAAAGAGAAAATTATAGTGATATTGTCTAACTCGGGGGTCTCCAACCTTTGCAACTTTTAAGTCTGAAGGACTTCAGCTCCCAGAATTCTCCAGCCAGCAAAGCTGGAGAATTCTGGGAGCTGAAGTCCTTCAGACTTAAAGTTGCAAAGGTTGGAGACCACTGGTCTAACTCACCCAAATTTTGTATTGGTTGTTTTGCATTTAGGGATGTGAAGTATTGCTTGATAACTGATATTTAAAAAAATACATTTTCTCTCTTATATCTACTCCAATACGTTACTACATTCTAAAAAGAGAAAAAACTCAGATATAATGCCTACACAAGTTCTCCCTTATAGCCAGGCTCCAGTATCCAGACTAAACCTTTTTGTTCCTGATCTCTCAGTTGAGCTATGTACAATTTGAAACCCTGTTTAATTGCTCCATAACATCTGGAATATATTCTAGTGATGTTTTTACTTGCTTTCAATTGAATGTGTGTTAAAAGTTCTCTTTCAAATGAGTTCAATTCCTTGGTGACTTAATGGAAATGAATTTTTTTTCTCAATGCCAAAGTGACGTGCCACTGCCTTCCTTCAAGATTTTTTTTTTTAATTCTCAGTCAAATCTATAGCTTTAGAATTTTGGGTAGTTTCCTATCCAAATATTAAATCTAAATTTGCTTAGCTTTTCAAGATCAGCTGATGTTGGCTAGATTCTACCACCTAATTGTTCAAACTTGAGTAGATGATCTCTAATCTGCTCTATAAAGGGAGACTGAGGTCTGAAGGATGAGCTCTAATGTATGATAAAACTGTAGGTGTGACCAGCAATCATGGCTCTGTTTCCTTTGTATAAATACTGTATATTGTGTTGAGGCCTAGCACCCAAAAAGAGCTAGTGTTAACTATTGCTGAGGAAAGAAAAATTACTTTCTGCACTTTTGATCAAAACTCATGCACATCATTATGTATATTAGAAAACGTATTGTAAATACAACTTTTTCAAAAAACGCTTTTTATCTTTTAAATGTCTTTCCCACATTCGGGACACAGGATGTCATCTCTTTCTGTGAGGAAACCACGGCCCACCAACGATAGGGAACATTTCTTGCAGTTGAAACAATCATTGTGCCATTGCCGTTCCTCAAAAGAAATATACTTGGTGCCACCAAGCCCTGAAAAAAAACGGCATGAGGAAAAAAGGTGAGGCACATCAGTGTGAAGAACTCGATCTTGGGTTATGAAGCAACCTTTTCTGACCTAATATCCCCCAGATATGTTGACCATGACTTCCAAGGAGGAAATAGCAAACTGAAGATGTCTCCAAAAAGCAAAGCCAATGACCGCATTGGAATGAATAGCCAAGTAAGTAGACTGGCTATTCAATAATTCTCTAGATGATAGAAGACTTGAGGTTGTTCATAGTTGCTCTAGAGCAGGGGTATCAAACACAAGGCCCCTAGGCTGGATCTAGCCGATGTTGTGGTTGAATCTGGCCCATGGGCCATTCTGGAAAATGTATGGGCCTGACCCGCATAGCTTCGGCCCAGTCTTTCCAATGTGAAAAGAAAACATTGGGCCAGCGTGGCTTTGGCCCGGTCTACCCAATGCGAAGAGGAAACATGGCAGCAGTTTGGGGGGGGGGGTCAAGTTGGCCATGCCCACCCAGTCAGCCACACCCAGTGAGTGGCATCAAACTGTCCATGCCCACCCCGTTGACCACATCCACCAAGCCTCCCCCGCCTTGAGGTCAACCACAACCCTGGTTGTGGCCCTCAATGAAATTGAGTTTGACACCCCTGCTCTAGAGTCTAAATTGCTTATTGTGAGAAGAATGCAAGACAGCAACCTGCACTAGATTTAGAGCTCTGGGAGACAAGAGAATAGACAGCTTACTCAAACTGTGGTTGATACCTTTTAGTTTGCATACTTCCATTTTACATTTTTAAAAATTACTTGTTAATTGCTCTCCAGCTATTAGGAACATTTGGATCAACGTGTTTTACAGAACCAGGTACATTTCGTTCAATCCTTTTGGAATTAATTATAAAAAAACAAACCCTTATGGGAAAATACCTATGTTTTGCTTAAAAAAAACAATTTAAAAAATTGGACACCTGAGGGAACCAGAAGCAATTAAAGTTTACAATGAAAAACAAAAGGATGCAAACTCAATTTGCCATTCTAAACTAAAGTGAAATATTTTAACGTTGGACATACTAACCAAAGGGTATTTTTGAACCATGGACCCAGAAGTTAATTTTTATACAGTCTTTTATAAAGACTGTGTTATTAGAAGTGTAGGAGAAATATTGAGAATTAGGGATTTATAAGACAACTGTAAGATGTGTATAAGACCTATCAGCTTGGGATGAATTAGACTAAAATTGGAGGAAGTATTAAACTCCTCAGTCTTTGTTCTTTGTTCAATGTTTATGTGAATTATTGTTTAATAGAAATTTATTTTAAGGGAAAATATATATATTAAGCTCGGAACGTTGAAACGCCACCCCAAAACCCATCAGAGAAAATAAACAAGCAAAGGCAACAACGGAAAGAGGAGAGACAAGGAGGGAAAGGAAGAAAGGGTAAATTAGAGAAAGGAAGGGTGGGGAATTAAGAGTAGGAGAGAGGATAAGAAAGAAGAGAGGAGAGAAGGAGGAAAAAGAGGAGGAAAAGGGAGAAGAGAGGAAAAATGAGAGGAGGAAACAAGAAGGCAGAGAAGGGAGCTTGAGAAAGTAGGAGTGAGGCTGTTGCAAAATAAGATGGAGACATGGGGTGGCAAGAAAGCGATCAAACTGTATCATACAGTATATATGTAAGAATGTGTATAGAGATTAGTGATGAATAGATAAATGTTAAATAGTATGTATAAGAATGTATATCAATGAATGTTTTTGAAATGGGAAAAATAATAATAATAAAAGATAAAGGCAATAGCAAAGTACCTACCACTTATTGGGTTAGTGCATCCTGCACACTTCTTGGCATAGAGGCTACAAAAGCAGTTTAGACAATATGCAAACTCATCTCGGGAAGTGAAGCGTTGACCAGAGAGCTGTTTTTTGCATCCAGTACACACAAAACACTCTTTGTGCCATGGCTGCTCTCGGTAAGTAATTCCTCCAGTAGTGATTGGCTGTTTATTTAAAGTAGGAATCGGGGGAAGGAAAGAAAGGGAAGAGTTAATTTTTTGTTTACTGTGTGTCATGCATGTTCTTTAACTTAAATAAAATGCAAATAATTTAGAAAGAAAGAGCAAAGTAAACTTGAGCAATAGCTCCTAATATTTTAAGTTAAGACATTGTCCAATGTCCAGCTAATCCATAGATTTCTATTCAAGGGACATTTTGAAGGTTACAAGCACAAGAAGGTAACATCTTCCCTCTCCCCAAAACATACACATATTACAAGTGGTGGGATTCAGCCGGTTTGCACAGGTTTGGTAGAACCGGTAGCTAGCTTTTTGTGCAGTTCGGCAAACTGGCTGAATAGCGTGCCTCCCCATGCCTGGCTCCACCTCACCCTTCCCCTCCCAGTATCTCCTCACCTCGCTGCCTGGCTGTTCACCCAGCCACCTGGCCACTTGCCCAGCTGGGCAGCAGAGCCAGTAGCTGGGCATGACAAGGAGTGGCTGGAAGGGGAGAGGTGAGGCATGGCCGGGTGTGGCAAGGAGAGGCTGGTCGAGGAAAGATGCCTCTCGACTTGAGTGATGTTGAGTTGGCCACGCCCATCCAGTCACATGACCACCCAGACACACTTACCCAGTCCAGTCATGTTAAATTATTTGAGTCCCACAACTGTACATATATGTGTGTTACACTTTCCATTTTCTCTCCAAGGTAGTTTTTATTCCCAAACCAAGTTTCCAAGCCAACAGGCTTCTCCAAAGGAATCAGTATTGAATCTCAAAGCTTGATGGAGTTATCGATTGTTGTTGTTATTCATAGTTCTATTAAAATAGTATTTCTTAAATTATTTTCATGTAATAAATGTTGGGAGGGGGGAGGTTCAATAAATAACCTGAAACTTCATGAGAAGGTCAATGGGCTCAAGAATTTGTGGACTCATGCCTTAGTCAGATTGAATTATTCTATTAAATGTAATAGCAGTGACCGAGAAAGATCAGCACTGACTTTGTATCCTTTTTTTAACAAGAGAATCAAATAATATTCTGGACTTTATACTGGAAGCAATAGA
The DNA here is from genome assembly GCA_039707465.1 of Rhabdophis nuchalis. Taxonomy (NCBI): domain Eukaryota; kingdom Metazoa; phylum Chordata; class Lepidosauria; order Squamata; family Natricidae; genus Rhabdophis; species Rhabdophis nuchalis. The sequence goes on along the minus strand of CM077651.1, from coordinate 32,729,324 downwards.
TCTGTAGAATTTGGACAGTAATCTTTGATCTTCCTCAAAGACTCCTAGAAACATTTTGCCATTGAAACTCTAGTTAATCTTCTCTGTGGATCATATTGTAATAGTGTCCTAAGACTGTAATGTAGATCAGTGGTGGGTTCCAGGCGGTACGCCCCAGTACAGGCGTACCAGTGCCAGCTGGGAGCAGCGGCCACCATACCAGAACAGTGCTTTGAAGGGCCCACCTGCCCGCCCGCCCTTGTTCCTTAACTCTATTTGAGCACACGCTCACAGCATACAATGCCTGCGTGACCTCCACTGAGCAGCTGGAGTGTCGCAGGGTGATGGCACGCGTGCACAAGCGCGCATGCCTGTGGTAGACGCCCAGCCCCGTTGCAGCGTACCAGTTGCGACAGGATCCAGAACTCACCACTGATATAGATGTAGCATAGATAGTAAGTTGGAAAGGTTCATGGCTGTTGCATGGTTTGAAGTTCTAAGCTACTTCAATAACTATGCATTTTAATAATTATCCTGAACCAGATGTCAAGTATCCGATTTGATTTCCTCTTTATCAACTGACTCAGAGAAGCTGGTGTCTTTTCCCTACTATCAAATTATATTATTCTGAACTAATTCCTGAGTAATCATAAAAAGTCTTCTGGCAAGAAATTTGCCATCCTTATTATTGATCCCCACCTACCACCATTGACTTTCAGTCCAAGGCATCCGAATTCCTCTCACTGTAACAAGCTAGGGCAAAACTCAACAGATTTTATATACGCTAAAGCTAACTTCAGATGGCATAGTAATACGATGAAAATCCTACTTACTTGAACTATAATCTAGCCCAGGGGTGTCAAACTCAAGGCCCATGGACTGGATACGGCCCATGGGGTGCTTATGTTTGGCTCATGGGGCTGCCCTGGAGACAGCAAAGGCCCTGCCCGCAGTGCCTTGCGAGTTACTTCAAAATGTAACTCAGGAGAGCCGCTCACAGCCTTTGGTTTCACTGACAGAGGGATGCAGGAGGCCATTGCAGCTGAAAATGAAGCTTGTGAGGGCCGCAGGCAGCCCTCTCAAACACTGTTTTCACTGCCAGAGGGTTGCAGGAAGCCGTTGAAACCAAAAATGGAGTTTGGGAGTCTGTTTTTGCTGACAGATTACTCAGGCCACCACAGGGGCCCCTGACAAAGAGTGACGTCAAGCTCGCCACGCCCACCCTGGCCACACACCCTGCGCCCCCGAGATCAAACGCAACTTTGATGCAGTCCTCAATGAAATCGAGTTTGACATCCCTAATCCAGCCCAAGACAACTTAGGTTTTAGAGGCTGAAGGCAAGATAAAGCCAACATATTGGAGATATGATATTGCCACAACATGTGTGTATTATGGTTAGATGCAAGCAGGACCTCATATGCAGAAGCAGCAGCAGCGGGAACAAGGCACTATCAAACTCCTAATCTGATTCAAATGCTCACAACAGCAGGGGTCTCCAACCTTTGCAACTTTAAGTCTGAAGGACTTCAGCTCCCAGAATTCTCCAGCCAGTCTGGGAGCTGAAGTCCTTCAGACTTAAAGTTGCAAAGGTTGGAGACCCCTGCACTACAGAATTCAGGCAACTGCAACATAAATGTTTAAAGAACAGATACAAAGCCTCAAGACAGATTCTTTCTGACAGTTTGTGAGTCTCTGTGTGGACCAGAGGTGGCTTGCTCCCGGTTCAGCCCGGTTCGGCTGAACTGGTAGTGGAATTCAGGCCTGGGTCACAGAACCGGCAGCGATCCAGGCCTGCCATGCCCTGAACCAGTTCCCCACCACTGCTGGGCTACCGCCAGTAGTAAACCAGTAGTAAAACCGGCAGCAACCCACCCCTGGTGTAGACTTCAAGTTCCAAAACTGGTGGACTTTAACTCCCAGAATTCCCCAGCCAGACATGCTGGCTAGACAATTCGGGGTTGAAATTCACCCTAATTAAAGTTACGAAGGTTGAGAAATACTGCTCTGTACTTTGGTTGTAATGAATAACTGAAAGAGCACAGCAAAGGCAGAATTTTCTCCCTGTTCCTTGCTCTGGTCTGATTCCTTTTCCAAATTTATGTCATTGATAAGAAAGATTTTATTTTAGATCTATTTATCTTTCAATATCAGATTTAACAAAAGAAAGAGCAAGTTAGGGTAGGATAGTAGCCTGAAACAATTGGCTTAGATCAGGGGTGTCCAAACTTGGGAACTTTAAGACTTGTGGACTTCAACTCCCAGAATTCCCCAGCCAGCGATGCTGGCTGGGGAATTCTGGGAGTTGAAGTCCACAAGTCTTAAAGTTCCCAAGTTTGGACATCCCTGGCTTAGATAAAGAGGAGACGCAGACCAAATACTTATTTTGGAGCATAATATTTCATAGCATAAGAACCTTTACCTTCTTGCACTGTACACACTGCATAGCAAACTGCTTCTCATAGCAGGGCACACAGAAATTCTGATTCTCCTTGGGAATAAAACTCTTTGTTCCAATGGGCTGTTGGCACCGATGGCAAATAAAACAGGTCTCATGCCAACTGCTTCCCTTATATTCCATCTTCCGTGTCCCTATGAGAAGAATAAATCCTTTAAGTTGTTATAGCGCCAAAAAGATAAGAGATTCCATATTTCATTTCTACCTGTTCCATTTCCCAGTTAGTAAAAGGGAAGAATCTGGGCAGGCTGCCAAAAATTAATCAGGAATAATGGCACCCTACAATCTTTAATTTCTCAGATACTGAATACTAAAAATAAGCCCTGTGAAGAATAATCTTCCCTAATTTGATGCCCTTCAGAGACACCACAACAGATATTGCTAACACAAGTGGCCACTAGATGGCAGGAAAAGATATAAGAGGATTTTTTCCCTGCCATCTAGTGGCTTTGTGTGTTATTGCAGTCTGGATATGGCAACCCTGGGCATTGTAGAGTAGCATTTCTAATTGACCTCAAAGAGGGTTAGTGAGTGCCAGTGGTGGGTTTCTGCAGGCTCGCACCTACTCGCGAGAGCCGGTTGGTGAAATTTAGAGAACCGGTGAGAGGGGGTTCCACTGGCGTACCTGGAAGTAAATCTGGCCCGCCGCTGCCAGTGACCCAACGGGAAGGAAGGAAAAGAAAGAAAGAAAGAAAAAGAAAGAAAGAGAGAGAGAGAAAGAAAGAAAGAAAGAAAGAAAGAAAGAAAGAAAGAAAGAAAGAAAGAAAGAAAGAAAGAAAGAAAGAATTTATCATCACAACTGAGTCCAAAATTTTGTTTGCTAAGCAAGAGCGTTGTTAAATGAGTTTCACCACATTGTAAAAGGTGGCCACTCCCACCCTGTCACATGACTGCCAAGCCACACCCACAAAATAGGCCACACCTACAGAGTAGGTTCTAAAAAATTTGAAACCCACCACTGGCGAGTGCGTTCACCCAATGAAGCTAGGGCATCATGGTTGGTTGCCAATCACGGTTGGTTGAAACACAGCTGTTAAAATCTTGGGATTTTCCCCTTTTTGAGGGGACAGGAACTGATTTTTATTGGAGGAAGATCATTTCAAGTCGTACAGAGAAGGATCTCTGAAATTCCCTTTCAAAATGAACAAACATGAAAAATTGTTTCGCCCTTCATCATTCATCCTTTTTTGTAACAGCAATATGGCAATATTGGTTTATAAGGAAGCTTAAGTCAGACTAAAAGGAGGATAACATAGAACTAGTTAGATACCCTGACTTTGTAAAAAGAAATAGAAAAACCTTCCGATTGTACCTACAATATATAGTATATGTTGCGACGCTGACTTCTCTGCAGCATCAGCCTACCACTGGGGTTCTTGGCCTTCCAAAAGGCATTCAGTGCAGCTCCCCCTCCCTCCTCCCCCATCTCAGCTTGACTGCCCTGCATGAAAATCGTTCTGTGCTGGCTGAAGGACACATTTTACCAGACCGTTGGAAGGCAAATAAAAGTCTTGATAAAACGTCTTGCAAAAGAACCTTCCTCTGGTTTTAGAAAGTATTTCACGAAAGCCCCGTTGTGTCTCCAGAGCGGACAAGGTCTAACCTGGCATGATGGTCTTTTTGCACTCGCTACACTTGGAGGAGTATTCGTTCGAGTAACATTCGGTACACAGGAGGTGCTCTTCCTTCGCAGCAAAAGGTTTGTCCACCAAGGAGTTCTTGCACTGGAAGCAGTAGAAGCAGGCTTCATGCCAGTGATGATCCTTGTAGGACAGGTCCTGTAGAAATCCCAAACCACATAAGCCCGCGTGAAGAAATACTCCATAACCTTGGGACAAAGTGATCACAGCGTTGTAAATGCGGACTGACAACTAATGGAAAACATGTGGCCAGATATGATATTCGAATCCATCTCAATTTAACCTCTAGTTTCCTAGCCAGCATTCATTTAAAAAAGAACTTTTTTTAAATAAGCCACTGTTGCTATTCTTTTAATCGACACAACCTGCATGAATGGCCCCTTCGCCCCCTTTTCCCATAAAAATATTATAAAAAATATGACTGACTTTTTTCCATATTTTATCCTTGGGCTATATGCAATATCTGTCTGTCTGTCTGTCTGCCCAGAGGTGTATCCTTGTATGAATGAAGGTGAATGGTTGTGCCCAGGGGTGGGTTTCCAAATTTTTTATTACCGCTTCGCTCTCGCATGCTCTTGGGTGTGCACGATGCTTCTGCACATGTAGAATTCTGTACATGGCGGGTGGGCCATCCCGTCGCTGCTACTACCGGTTTGCCTGATCCGGGCCGAACCAGGAGCAACCCACCTCTACCCATGCCCCAGGATCATGTGGCAGGATCTAATTCGGGTTGGTCACCAGGATCAGACTCCAATAATCTACTGAATTCCCTGCATGGATTGCCCTTGTGACAATGTAGGACAGATGGGGAGGAAGCTAACCAGCAGAACTATGCATATACCAATCTGTTTTCCTGAGATTTTTAGATTATATATATATATATATGTATGTATGTAAATGTTATGTCAAATTATTTAGCATGCCCAAATATGGGAGGGAGCATACTGCTTCCCTTTTGCCTTTCAGCTCCACCCTAGGAGCCTTCCAGGCAGGAAACCATTTTTGTGTTGCATTTGTGCTGATAAATAAATAAAGGGAGACTAGTATAGATCTATTTCAAGCTACCCTGCTTCCCCGAAAATAAGACCTCCCCAGATAATAAGCCCAATCGGGGTTTTGAGCGCATGTGCTAAAATAAGCCCTCCCCGAAAATAAGCCCTTCCTGAAAATATTGCAACACAGCAGCAGCCATGAGGTGACTATGCTCGCCGCCTCCTGCACCTCAAAAATAATAAGACCTCCCTGAAAATAAGGCCGAGTGCTTATTTGAGGGGGGGGGGGTCAAAAGAAAGTAAGACCCTGTCTTATTTTCGGGGAAACACAGTATTTACCTCTCATCAGCTAGCCATACCCTTACTGGGATTTGAACCTGGGCTGCTTTTACATGTTAGGCAGTTGCATTAGCCACTAAGCCACAAGCTCTCCTCCCTTATCAGCTGAGCCAAGCTGAGCCAAACATAGATGTACCAGGCACTCAAATCATGTATCATCAAGATAACTCACATATGTATTAGTAATTTTAGAAAATACTGTCTACTGTTTCTCAAGCTTAGCAGCTTGAAAAAGTGTAAAGTTCAACTCCCAGAATTCCTCAGCCAGCCATTCTGGGAGTTGAAGTCCACACATCTTCAAGGTGCTAAGTTTGAGAAACACTTATCTATTGTCTATATCAGGGGTCTCCAACCTTTGCAACTTTAAGTCTGAAGGACTTCAGCTCCCAGACTTCTCCAGCCAGCAAAGCTGACTGGAGAAGTCTGGGAGCTGTAGTCCTTCAGACTTAAAGTTGCAAAGGTTGGAGACCTCTGGTCTATATCATTTCTGGGAGTTACTGGATGGTTAATACTGTATAACCATCAATATAGCACACCTCTGCTTGGTCATTCTCTCCCATGGGAGTTAAGACATCAAACTTCTAAGTCAATGCATAAACAAGCATGCGTCAGTACACCACTTTTCACCTATATCCCCCCATTGCTAATAAATATTTTCTTAGTTGTTCACCCAGAGCGGAAGGGGCCCACCATCTTCTGTGACTCACTTATTTGCTCTTGGTAGCGCTAAGCTTCCCCAATCCCTCTGAGTTGAAAAGTTCAACTAATTCTTGCCTTGCTGTGAGATATCCTTGAAGGCAGGACAAGCAAAAGGATTCAGGAATGTCAACACACACAAAGTGCACAAGGGATTAAAAAAAAAAATTCTACTCGAATTCTGGGAAGAAACAGAGTTTCTTATCAGCTTCAGGAATTTTCACATACTAACATCTTCATTTTTGGCTTTTTGGCTTTGTTTCTGCTGCCTCCCCCCCAAGTTTAAAGTAAATCAAACTAATAAGCTAATGAATCATATTCGTTTATTTTGGACACTTGGCAATCAGCTCGCTTTTATCAACATTTGCAGCATCTGGTGGACACATCTGCTATTTTTGTTGGGTTTTTTTGCTAGATTGTGACATTTACTTCCCGTTTTCAGCAAAAAACACCCATTGGATAAAATGGCTTCATTTAACAACTGTGGCATTTACCTAAACAGCCATGGTGTTTATTTAACAACTACTGCAAAAAAGAAATTGATAAAATCAGGTCCAGTCACATGGTGGCCCACACTGAAGGACTGCAACAATTTATAACCATAATTCTGGGCTCAAATACAGTCGTAAATCAAAGACTACCTGTAATATATTTTTGCAATTTAGTTTTTTCAGTTATATAATTTCCAACATTTTATAAAAAGAAGGGAAAGAAAAGGGCCTATTTGTTACTTGGTTACTTTTATGAATGGGGACAAATAAGTCTTTGTTGCTTTTATTAAAGCATTGTATTCTTTCCCTTTATCCCACCTCTGTCGTCCTCACAATCAAGTTCAGTCCTTTTCCAGGGGTGGGGGAGACTGCTATGGGTTTGCCCAGGTTCAGGTGAACCCGTAGCTAACGTTGTGGCCGGTTTGGAGAACCTCCAAATCCCACCTCTGGCTGGCCCTGCCCATCCTCCTCTCCCTTCCCAGAAGTTTCCATGTGATCCATTTTGGATGCGAGGTAAGTGCAGGGCCCGCATGGAGGCTCAAGGAGGGGAAAATGGGCCTCCTAAAAGGCCCTCGAAGCTCGGGGAGGCAGTTTTCACCCTCTCAGAAGCTCGAGAAAAAGCCGGGGGAAGTGAAAATGGCCCCTCTGCCATGGTGCAGGAGGCCGAGTAGGCCACGCCCACCATAGCCAGGCCCACACAGCAACCGGGCAGAGAACCCATTGCTGAAACTTTTGAAGCCCAACCCTGCTTGAGCCGTTAAATGGGGGAATTATTCAAGCATTTTGCCCAGGCTAGGATGGATCCAGTGCTTGGGAATCGGTTCCCTCAAATCCAGCAGCACTTTGGGTCCTTCTTGGTTTTCATGGTATTTGTTTTAATACAGATAAGAAAAGAAGCAGAATGCATCCCAAGGAAAAACAAAGTAAATTAATCTTTAAATCGCTCCATGGCTCGGGGCCTAGCTATATACGAGACCGCCTCCTGCCCCATACATCCCTTCGTCCGATCCGCTCCCACAGAGAGGGTCTTCTTCGGGTGCCGTCGGCAGGGCAATGCCGGTTGGCGACACTCAGGGGAAGGGCCTTCTCTGTGGCGGGCCCGGCCCTCTGGAACGACCTACCCCCCGACCTTCGTACTATCTCGGACCTCCGCCTCTTCCGCCAACGTCTTAAGACGTATTTATTCCAACAAGCCGGCCTAGGATAGCCCCCCGTTTCTGACTTTTTAAGAAAATTTATAATTTGGTAAGGGTTTTAATATTGGGTTTTAGCACGGGTTTATTAATTTAATACATTTTAACTGATATTTATTGTATTTTGTGTTTTTAAATGATGCCTGTGCGCCGCCCTGGGTCCTAACAAGGAGAAGGGCGGAGTATAAATTTAATAATAATTAAAAAAAAAGTCAAACAGAAAGATTGCTTATCTCAGGACGAGAGAAAAACAACTTATGGACCAGCTGTTATAAGCAAACTGTCAGGCCTGCAGTCATATTCCTTTTAGGATCTTTGGCCTGCCACACTTTCTCTCTCTTTCTTTACTATGCTGTTTCATTCGTGGGCAATTGGGAGGGGGGAGTAGTAAGGAGTAGAATGTGCTTGTTTTCAAAATAAAACATTCCTTCCTAGAAGCCCAAGGTCATCTTTGGTCTCTGCACCTAACCGGAACCAGCTGGGTGGAGATGCCAGCGTGACAGAAGAACATTGGACCATATGATGGATTTATGGGTGTGGGGACAAGATCATGTACTTTCAACAGGATGGTAATCCAAGGAAGCTTTTAGATTCAGGATTCCACAGTTTGTGCCAACATGTCTACCTTATTAAATTGGAACTTTAAGGATAGCTCTGCCTTGGATTCTGATTTAATTCTGCATGATATTTGGAACGCTGACTGAAACTCTGATTTGGCTGTTTTGAAGTCCTATTGAACCAGAGCTATTCACAGGGGAAATATTTCTTGCATCCTTTGACATGGATAGAATCCTTGGGGAACCTTTTGGAGAGACCTGATCAGAGGTGATATTCAGCAGGTTCTGACCAGTTCTAGAGAACCAGTAGCGGAAATTTTTAGTAGTTCAGAGAACCGGTAAATACCACCTCTGACTGGCCCCACCCCCATCTATTCTCTGCCTCCCAAGTCCCAGCTGATCAGGAGGAAATGGGAATTTTGAAGTATCCTTCCCCTGTCATGCCCACCAAGCCACACCCACAGAACCGGTAGTAAAAATTTTTGAATCCCACCACTGGACCTGATTGGCAAGTAAGGAAGCTTAGGCCAGGGAAAAGGCAGGGCAGCCTACCTTACAATCACAGCCAATTGGCTTCTTACATTCCTCACAGTTGTTGGAGTACAAGCTCTCGTAGCACTTGATGCAGTAGGGACTCTCCTCTTTCAAAATGTATTTCTTGCCAAACAGCGTCTCCTTGCAATAGTGGCAGTCAAAACGTTCAGTCATTTTGGCATCAGGGATTTGATCGGGCTGTCAAGAAAAAGATGAGAAGTGTTAAGTTCAAAATGGGCCGAACAGCAGCCGAGAGAAGGATGAGGACGAAGAGGTGGAGAAGATTATTTATTTTCCACGATTCCTTCTAGGAGCCTCAGGATGACCTAGGAAAGGACCCTCCAGACAGTCATTCAGATGCCCTGATCATCTCATGGCTTGACTACTGAAACCCCAAAACTTCAATGGGCCCAGAATGCAGCAGCATAGGCAGTGGTATGCATCAGAGGTGGTATCCAGCCGCCTTCTCCAGTTTGGGCGAACCGGTAGCAGCGGCTGTGGGAGGTTCCACCCACCTGCCACGATGTAATGCGCAACCTTCTGCGCATGCACAGAAGGTGGTACGCAGGCACAGAATATTTGCAAATCAGTAGGAAAGGTAAGTAAATCCCACCAATGGTGTGCATTTGTTGGAATGCCTATGTAACACCTCTGCTCCACAAGCTGCATTGGTTCCCAGTGTGCTTCCAGGTACAATTCAAGGTGCTGGTCACTGCCTATAAAGCCCTATTTGGCATAAGGCCTTTTAGCCTGAGAGTCCGCCTGTCCCCCATAGTATTTGCCTGGCTGGTTCAAGAAGTTGGCACACTCTGGGTTACTTCAGTTAAACAATGCTATCTATCAGGACCTCAAATGTGTGCCTTTTGTAGTTGTATCTACTCTCTAGAACCAGGTTTACACCCAGATTCCAATCCAGTCCCTACCCTACTGGTAGGCCAAAGGGCCCTGAAGCTGTGGTTCTTCAACCAAGTCTTTGGTGAGGATGAGTGACCACCTCTTCTTTTTCTTTCTTCTATTCTGCGTTTGCTTTCTCTGTCATCTTTGCTTCTTTTGTTGGGTTGGGTTTTTTTTTTTGTCTTTTGTGTCATTTCTTTGTTTTTAACGATTTGCAAACTATCCAAAGTCACTGAAAGGGGGCAGCCTATAAACTCAATAATAGTATCATTATCTTCTGATAGGAAAAGAAGACGAGCTTGTGAACTGACAGCTTGCTAACCCCAGGATAGGATCTTCCTTCTAGGTGACAGATACAGTAAGGATAGCAGGTTTCCAAAATATAATAGCCTATCAATACACAGATGGACAAACTGTATAGTGCAATATCCTCTCTGCTTTGAGTATGAGTACAAGACTCCTATCTCTGGTAGGAGAAACAAGATGAACCGGGAAAGCCATAAATTTTCGTTTCATTGGGAGAATAATATCAGGAGCAAATATCAGGGTAAATGGCATCAGTGTATGACCAGCCTCTGCTGTAAATGCCTCCTAACTTTAGAAACTCTGCATCTGTCCTGTAAAATTAACCTTGGTGATTAAGCAATATTGTTAGATTTTTCTCCTGGTATAAACATAGCCCAGTACAAGTAGTAGATCCACCTCTTGTTTTGATCATGGCTGATAAGTCATCTGCAAATGCTTGTAATTTATATTGTTCTTTCCTAATTGTCATTCCCTTTATTCCTTTCTCTTCGCTTCTCTTTCTAGTCAACACTTCTAGTGTTACTACAAAAAGTAGAGGTGATAGTGGGCAGCCTTGTCTTGTACCTCTTTTTATCTCAATGTTATCTGAAAATTCTCCATTTATTATTATCTTAGCAGTTTGGTTATGGTATATAGTACTTATAACATGTATAAAGTTTTGACCAAATTTCATTTGGTCTAGTTGCTGGAGCATAAACTTCCAGCTCACATTATCGAAAGCTTTTTGTGCATCAAGAAACATCAGGGCCATTTGTTTTTCAGGGTATGCTTCATAGTATTCCAACGTATTCAAAATTATTCTTATATTATCTTTGATTTGTCTCTTTGGTAAAAATCCATTTTGGTCTGAGTGTATAAAACTGTTTAAGTATTTTTTAAGCCTTTCTGCTAGAATTAATGCAAATAACTTGTAATCTGAATTCAGCAATGAAATTGGTCGATAGTTTCTTATCTGAAGGGGATCCGTTTCCTCCTTGGGAATCAGTGAAATATATGCTTCTGAGTTTGGCATTTTACTGCCTCCTAACTTTAGAAACTCTGCATCTGTCCTGTAAAATTAACCTTCGTGATTAAGCAATATTGTTAGATTTTTCTCCTGGTATAAACATAGCCCAGTACAAAGTAGTAGATCCACCTCTTGTTTTGATCATGCCTCATAATCGATCAGACCTTTGAAGTCTACACATATTTGCAAGCATTCTCTGTGGATCTTTCAACAGTCATTTAGCATGATAAGGAAACCTGCACAGAAGTCCTGCTGATTTTCATCACGGAATAGTGGTTTTTAAAAAAAAGAAAAATGTTGTATATTTACTATTTTGTATTCAACCTGAAAAAATGTTTGGAACATTTCCTTGCTGGCTCAAAAAACTGCAGGCAGAAGACCCATCATTCCATCCCATTGTTCAACCGCAGATAATGGAAAATGGCCACTTTTGTTCTATCGACTTGGATTGCTCCTGTCAATCAAGGGTTTAGCGATTTCATTTCATTGATGGGGCTTCTAATGTCATACAGAATGATCTTCAAAGCAAGCCACTTCAATGGAGCAACTTTCCTAGTTATTGTTGAAAATCTTCTTCTATCATATTTGTAAGATGCCCAGGAAGTTTGTTCACATGCATAAAGTAATCATGAGAATATATCAGGATTTCTTTTGAGAGAGAGAGAGAAAGAGAGACAGAGACACAGAGACAGAGACAGAGAGACGAGAGAGATATTCGATTAACTAGTTCTGACGTAAGAGGAGGTAGTGAGAACTTGTTTATGTGAGACCATATTTCAATGTATTATGAAGGGGATTATAGTCATTACTAGATGGTTAATACATGAACTTATATTTCAGGTAAGCAGAGTAGAGTTGTACTGAAGTGCTCCAAGATGTTCATGGACAGTCTAGCATTTTCCACTTAAAGCCTACCACATCTATATCCTTCTTTATAAACATAAGAACATCAGCAGTGCCTATAGGAGACAAAACAACACTAAGAAACAAAATGGGGACTGCGCCAATTTCCCTCCTTTGTCTTTTGGATATGACCAAAGTCAAATTCAGTTCATCTCTTGGCCTAATCCCCATCAGACTGAAATGGATCCTCCTTATCCCCAGACAAAGCCCAATGGAAGCTCACCTGGACCAAAGAATAGTTGACCTCATCTCACCTGCCCACAGTCTAGTCCAAGACCAGCCCTTACAAGGGAATTACAACATAGAGAAACCCCAACATTCCATCCTATATCAATTGATGACCTCAAAATTCCACCTCCATTGCAAAGGACCTCCCAACTCTGCTGCCCTCCTGAAAGGTCCACTTACCTAACAATAGAACTAACCACAAGTACACTGAACCTGACAGCCAGCCAGCAAATCAGACCCCTAGAATTTCCTACCTTGTATCAAAATCTTTGCTTTTCCATTGTCCAGGATTGGACAATATAAAAGCAACCTCCCAATGATCCTTGATTAAACATGGTTCTTCTCCTCAATGTTCTTCAGGCTGAATCATGACAAAGCCCTGCTGGATCAGACCCCTGGCCCATCTAGTCCTCACAACTGCCAACCAACTACACAGGGAAGCCCACTAGTCAGTCTGTAGAAGGACCTTTAGGACATCCAGACTACCATCAAAGCTAACAGAACCATGATGATGGCTGGCTGGGTGGGTGGGTGGGCGGAGCCTGGTGCCGTCATCATTACCGGTTCGGACAATACTACCTCTGCTCCAGTCCCAGAATTTTGGGGAAAGGAAAATGGTTTCACCTTGTCCACTTTATTTTCCAATCATAATTACAAATCTACACAAAGAAGAAAGGAACACAGGTAAAAAGATAAAATAGAAATGTTTTATAAAAAAATATTGTTTATGAAGTAATTTCTTAATCCAAGATTTTGTTTACAAACTACTTCCCAAACCAGTAGTGGAAATCGTGGGTAGGCTCTTTGCCATCTTATTTAGGCATGTTTCCAAGCCAAAGCGCATGCACGGAAGGCCCAGCACATGAGCGGATGGGGCGAATGCACTCACATTTGTGAACCGCTAGAGGAAAGTAAGTAAATACCATCCCTTGTGGGGATCCCCGCTGAGGAGGCAAAAGTTAATACTAATATTAATAATACAAATACTAATACTAATACTAATCATAATAATTCCTGATCAAGTTTGTGCAGGCAGTATGGATATGCTGAAAAAACTCAAGTGGGCTTTGTTTCTTAGCCTGCAGTAGTCCACATTGGATAGTTTCTGGATTGTAAAGTTTGAACACTTCTGAGACTTTTTAGATTAAAATAACATCGTTTAAAGTTACCCAACCCTAACAACAGCGTAATCATTAATTTTATTCATGGCAGGGATTGTTCATGTACTTTTAGGAGATTGTGCTACTGCAAATTTTGTGAATCACTGATTATGCACTTTAAATATAATTTCTACACCATACATCTCAGTTTTATTTTTATATGTTATAAATTTTCTTAACAACTCATAAGCGTAGTTCACACTACTTTGACTTACTGTTGGGATCTCCCACTGCCTTGTAGCAATGAATTGTTTTTCCTAGATATTCATTATTTTAAGGCAATGTTTTATCTTTGTAATCTTCCTACATTTTATAGATAATTTTTTAAATTTTGTTCAATATTATTTGTTCAACCCTTTTAGCTTTCTGAAAAACCATGAAGGTTTCGCTTTTTCTCTAGCATGGAGATAAAGTGAGGTTGAATTCTATGAATTCTATGGTTCCACAGATTTGAAATTGTGGGTTGTCTAGCATTTGGTTCTATTATTGCTATGAGCTGCCCACAGTTATGTTTTACAAGATGAGGTGCTACATAAGATGTATGTATGTATGTACAAAGTATATAAATAAGACTAGTCTGGCAACTGATGTCCTTCTTTCCCATTTTGGGTAAATGATAAAAAAAGAGCGCAGGAGACATACCTTTAATTCACAAGTTTTAATATCCATCAGTTGGAACAATCACCTCGCTCTCCCTGAACCTGCATCAGAAGAAAAAAATGGTTTACCATGTCTGTCTACATATTAACTATCTTCTTTTACATGGGAATCAGTTTGGAAGACAACTGAGTTATGCTTCATTCATAGTTTAAAGCAGGGATCACAACTTTTCAGGTCTCAAGGACCAGTACGTTCATAATTTTAAATCCCATGGACCACTCATATGATCTGCCTAATGACCAGCTGGGTAGTCATGTGACAGGGCATTGCTAGGTGGTCATGTGACTGAGTGGGCATGGCCAACTTGATGTCACTCACATTGAGAAGTGCCCTAGGGCCCCAACAGGAAGCAGTTGTTGGAGCTAAGCAGCCATCACGAGAAAGTGTTGGGAAAACAGCTCAGTTCAAATTGGATCTGACTGAGAAGGAGGCTCAGTAGAAGCATCTCACTGAGGTCCACGAGCATAGGCTTTCCAAGCAGAGGGAAGACCTGTGGGAGTGCAAGGCCAGGCACCAGTGCTTGGAGGCTCAGTGGGCTGAGATGGTCAGCCAGTTCCAGGCCATGATGCTGTCCCACTGGAACAAGGTCCTCTGGCTCTTCGCCACCAGTGTCACTTCCCTCCAGCCTTTGCCCAAAACCCTGCACCAGGAGGCGGAAGCAGATCCCAAGTCAGAATTGACACAAAAAGACTCTGAAAGGGGAGACTGCAGTGACACAAATGTTCACTGCAAGTATCTGCCCCAGGAACCGTACTTTGAGGAGCCCCTGATTTAGTGTAAAAGAAAAAATGCAAATAAATTTTCTGCGGACCACCAAATTTTCTCACAGGCCACCAGTGGTCCACACACCACCAGTTGGTGACCACTGGTTTAAAGTGTATCAAATGAGAAATTTGAATCTCCCAAAGGTGTAAATTATGTCAACAATCGACCAATGTCATTGAATTCTATACATATTTCACTTTCATTCTACTGACCCCATCCTGTCTCCAAATTTTCAAAACAGGAAGTGAAAGAAGGCAATTGGGCAACATAAAATAATTACTGAGCCATTATTCAGGATTTTGTCATCTAAATAGATAAGTGAGATTCAGTTAAAGCAGGGGTCTCCAACCTTTGCAACTTTAAGTCTGAAGGACTTCAGCTCTCAGAATTCTCCAGCCAGCAAAGCTGGCTGGAGAAGTCTGGGAGCTGAAGTCCTTCAGACTTAAAGTTGCAAAGGTTGGAGACCCCTGAGTTAAAGAATACTGTTGCTAGGAAATTTCAAGTTGACTTCGGGAAAAAAGTTCCCTTTGTGCCTGGCACAAAGAGAAAAAGAGCCACCATCTTCTTCAATTATTGTTGATGCTGCATTTGGCCACCAACCAACCCTTATAGTGGTGTAAAATGTTACAATCATCCACTGGAAAAATATATTGTACTAAAAGGGTATGACTAACTTGGAAAGTATAAATGTTTACAGTTGGCAATAGACTGATGTCAACATTTGATCATTCTTTTAGACACTTGAGGATTTCTTTCAGTCCTTTACAGTACAAGATTTCTTTTTTTTCTCAATGTCTTAATCATATGCCTACAGACGTTTGAATCATGCATTATGCAGCTAAACCATAATGTAGTTTGCTTATTAGCTGAGAATGTGAACTATGAACTCTGTCAAATAATGATCTCAATTGAAGCAATACGTATGACATAAGCCAGGTTAAAGTAAAACTCTACTAATGTCTGAGGTTTGGTATCTCTCTCATCTCATTTGATATCACACCAAAGGATATCAAAGGATTATTGTCTTGGCAGTCACCAAATTGGCCAGAGACTTTTAGAAGGATCTCAGGCACATTCGTTCTTCTTCCTTCCTCTTTACACAATTAGTTTCTTTCCCCCATTAAAAAAAAAAGACTAAATATATTAAGGATTTGCACAACAGGAAAAAAGAGAGCTCATTTTAAGAACTCCTCACCCTACTTTCTTTGGAGCGTGTGGGCTGTTTTATAAGTCTGTGGTGATTTATTCAATCTGGTAGAATGCAGGCCAGCTCATACTGGGTTATTTAACCTGGGGAATGTTTAGAATGTGCACTTTTCCTTCTCATGCAATAAATTGAAAGTCCTAGTTTTGAGCAGCAACAAGAGCTTGGCAAGTGACTGCTACAATTTTCCATTTCTAAGTTCAGTGTTGAGTTGCAAACTATAGGAGAGAATCCAGTCTTTCGATCTGAAAAGAATCCCTAAGTGGTGTCTGCATGGTAGTTTAGTTCAGAAGACATAGTCAAACTATATCAGGGGTCTGCAAAGTTGGCTCTTTTAAGACTGGTGGACTTTAACTCCCAGAATTCCCCAGCCAGCCAGGCTGGCTGGGGAATTCTGGGAGTTGAAGTCCACCAGTCTTAAAAGAGCCAACTTTGCAGACCCCTGAACTATATTAAGGCCATTTTTGAAAGCATATCTCTTTATAAAATATTTATTGATATTATAATACTTTGGTATTCAAATAAATCTCCTTGTAAATGCTAGAGTCCAGGCCTGTCAAACTGGCGGCCTGTGGGTCGGATGCATCACACACAGGCCACACCTACCCGGCTCCGCAAAGGCAAAAAAAATATCACAATACATCATGTGTCACGATTGAGTTTGACACCCATGTGCTAGACAAATGGGGAAAGTACGACAGAAGTTCTTTCTATTCCCATATAATCTAGCAGAAGTAAATTGTGACAATATATAATTGAAATCAATGGGAGTAAACGCCCTGATTAAATTTTGAACCAGATCTAAATGGAGCACAAAGTCCTTTTGATAGACTGAATTTCAAACTCTGCACAAAATTTATCTTGCTTTGGGGGAAACAGGAAATATAATGAATGATAAACCAAGTAATAATTTCTTTTAGCAGCGTTCAGAGGTGATTTTGAATGTCATGTGCAGTAATCCAAAAATATTCTGAATAAAAAGGAAAATGCAGTGGGAATAATCATGGTGGAAAGAGACATAAAGCATTCTGGATTAACAATGAAGTAAATATGTAAATAACTCACAAAACATAAAAATGGGTGCTGACTGTAACATATAACCTGTACCGGTATGTACTACAGAACAAACAGTATAGCTGTCAAAGGGTCAATGGAAAAAATAACTTTGTTCCATATTCATATGATAAATTGTGAATGCTATATTTTTTCTGATGTGTAATACAGAGATCGAGAGAATGCAAACAGCCAAGGCACCCTTTGTTTTCTGTGCTTCTGCAGAACTGGAAAATCTAATAGGGTTCTTTGTTCCTGGAGGGAACAGGATATATTTCCAGGAAGACAAATAAACCAACATGCCACCCGTTTCTGATCTTCTCTAGGGCTCATTCAGCATAGCATCTGTGGCGGGGTGGGGGGATGTTCTAATGCACAATGACATGCTGGGGATATCCCTGGGCTAACTTGTCAGAAGCAGAAAAGAACAATTTCTCTGAAGATAAAGAAGAAACACGTAACTCCTGCCCTATCACCAGCCGCTGTCTGGAGTTTTTAAAAAAGGGCAACCATTCCCTATTTGGATATCTTACACACGCTGAACGTTTTGGTGTCCCATCAACCTCACAGCACAGCCTTTGTTAATTACAGCAAAAACCTCTCAGGGTTCATTGATTGGTTCAAAGATTCTTTGGGACCAAAAAAAAGGAGGTATACTTACAGGCAGATAATTAGTAGCAGCCTCTGGA
The DNA here is from genome assembly GCA_039707465.1 of Rhabdophis nuchalis. NCBI lineage: Eukaryota > Metazoa > Chordata > Lepidosauria > Squamata > Natricidae > Rhabdophis > Rhabdophis nuchalis. Next base: position 32,711,579 of record CM077651.1, on the reverse strand, counting down.
GCTGAGATGGAGAATCACATCCATTTATGAATGGGTAACCGGGTGCTTTGCTGCAAGAGAAGGAGGTGTGCGGTTAGCCAGGGAATCCTTGCGTCTCTGCACTCCGGAGTCCTTTCCCACTGTCTGTGTGGTGTGGAAGAAGGCGTCTGCCTTCACAGCCTAGTGAAAAACCCCTGTGTATCATTTTACCATATATGGACAGAAAAGCACCGAGACACTCACTCTCCGTGCTCAAAGCAGCTGGCATTCTCTGAAGGAGTCTCTCCTCTCCGCACCTACCTCTCTCTCTCAAGTCATCGCCCTGCCTTTGATCAGTTCCACTCCACCGTGCTTTTCAATCATCATCACCACCGTCGTCATCACCACCGGGCTCCCCACTCCTGTGTTTATTCCCTTGTGACAGATGTGCCTAAACGTTTGAAATCTTCCTTTCTGAGCAATACCCTGATTGAAGCAACTGCCGTTTGCATCAGAAAGACAGCAAGAAGTTCCCAGATGAAGTTTTTCAATATTTACTTATGTGTCCACACCCTCTCCTTTATTCATCTTACACCTCTTCACCTAGTTAAGGTCATAAACAAGAGGAGGAGGATATTGGATTGCTCATTCTCTACTGCCCATTGAGAGGTAACCTAATATCTAGAGCAGCCTTCCTTCCTCCAGATGTTGGTGAAAAGTGATGGACAGCAAGGATGGCCAAAGGCCACGTGTCCCAGAATTCAATGAATTAAATCTTCCCTTCTCTCCTCTCCTTTCCCCTCCCTTCCCCTTTCTTTTCTAAAAAATTTTAAACGACATAATAGCTTAACAAATGCAGTGATTCACTAAACAACTGTGGCAAGAAGAGTCATAAAATGGGGCAAAACTCACTTAACAAATGTCTCACTTAGCAACATAAATGTTGGGCTCAATGGTGGTCGTAAGTCGAGAACTTCCTGTAATAAGGGTTTCCCCCCCATTACACAGTTAGATTGCTTTCCATTCAACATTGAGTTAGCAGATATGTCAGCATGAAATTTGTTAGCCCCATTTTTTTATCCCTTTTCTTTCTCTTCTATGCCTTTTCTCCCCCGCCCCCCAAACTTGGCCCATGATCTGACTTTCCTTCAAGTTAATGTGAGGACAACCCTATTCAACTTCACGTTGCCCTTGGAAGGCTACTTAGTACATTATCTGATAAGAAAAACCAGCTCTTCCCTAGTCTTGCCACACTGCTCCCATCATTCATGTGCATTTATACAATGTGTTTCTTGTCTAGGGCTAAGAGGTTAGAACTGTAAAAATTCAGATTCCAATTAGATGGCGGGCTTACAGCTCTTTCACTGCCATCTTTTCTTAAAAAATCTAGAGTAGTAGTTCAGTGCTTTTTACGTTTACATTTTTCTAATTTATACCTTAAAGTTTCATTCAGATGCTTTACCTTTGAGAAAAAACAGGGGTAGCTATGTTTTAATTCATTCATTTCAACTAGAAATGAGTTCTTTTTTTCCAGTAGTCTCACCCACTTCTAAGTACATGCAGTATTTTATTTCTATGAAATGGACTAGAACAGGGAGGGTCAATCTTTTCGGCACCGAGTGCTGAAACTCGAGCGCATGTGCGAGTGCTGGAGCATCGGAACCCGGAAGAGAGCAGCTGCATGCACACCATGCACACGGCGGAATCCAGAAGAGTAGCTGGCAACAGCGCATGTGCCCAGAGAGTGGGCGCTGCGTGCTACCTCTGACACGTGTGCCATAGGTTCGCCATCACGGGTCTAGAAAATAAGAGAGTGTTGCCTTCCAGATACTGTTGAATGGGATACAACACTAATACTACGTATTTTCCTATATTTTAGAAGGTAGAAAATGCCAACTAAGACAATCGGCATGATTGGATTCTACAGATGGTGGAAATGATATTGGAGGCACTTTCACAAGAAAGGGATAATTCCGCACAAACAGCAATCTTTGTTGGATTGCTGATGAAATCTGTGCACACGGTGAAGAAGTCTGGCTAATGCAAAAGCTGGAAGAAAGAGTGGGGAGGGAGCGTGCTCTGGTTTCCCGGGCAGAGCATGCGCAGTTGCTTGGCAATCGTCGGCCTTGCTCCAAGGAGGGGAAAATATGAGCACTTGTAGCAGAGGTGGTATTTGGCAGGTTCTGACCAGTTCTAGAGAACCAACAGAGGAAATTTTGAGTAGTTTGGAGAACCACTAAATACCACCTCTGACTGGCCCCATCTACTTTCTGCCTCCCAAGTCCCAGCTGATTGGGAGGGAATGGAGATTTTACAGTATCCTTCCCCTGCCATGCTCACCAACCATGCCCACCAAGCCACGCCCATAGAACCGGTAGTAAAAAAAAATTAATTCCACCACTAGTTTGTAGGAATTAGTTGAGTCCACCTCCTGCTCGAAAAGATTTTAATTCTCATTTTCTAGAAAAGACAACATTTATCTGTCCAGGCTGGTATAAGGACTCCTGCCTTGGGCAGAGGGTTGGACTATAAGACCTCTGAGGTCCCTTCCAGCCCTGTGATTCTAAGAGGAATGGAACAATGAACATATTTCTTAGAAGCGTGTTCTCCATAGGTGGAGAAGCATTATGAAAAATCCAGACATAGGAATGATGTCATAGAAAGAGGTTTTTCTGAGGAAAGTCAAGGTTTTGTTTCAGTTTGTTTTAACCACTTATTTTCTGGTAAGTACTCAGTGCATTATATTTAGATTTTCTGAACACTGAGAGAGTTGGGGGACAAGTGCACCATGTTAAATAGGCAATATAAGAGAAGATTCTCTAGCACAGGTAGTCCTCAATTTACAACAGTTCATATAGTGAACCATTCAAAGTTACAACAGCACTGAAAAAAGACTTATGACCATTTTTCTCACTCACAACAGCATCTCCATGGTCACGTGATCAAAATTCAGATGCTTGGCAACTGATTCATATTTATGACGGTTGTGGTGTCTTTGAGTCATGTGATCAGTTTTTGCGATTTTTTTTTTTTTTTACAAGCAAAGACAATGGGAAAACCAGATTCCCTTAACAAACATGTTACCAACTTAACAAATGCAAAGATTCTCTTAACAACTGTGACAAGACAAGTCGTAAACTCACTTAACAAATGTTTCACTTAGCAACATAAATTTTGGGCTGAATTGTGGACATAACTCGAGGACTACTTGTACCACCACCCCTCCAAAAATAGGAATTCTGCAGCTGGGGATTAATATAAGGTCTTTGCTTATCAATCTTAACAGCTGCACAGATTCATAATGGTTCCATGGTAACCACATTTTAGCTCATGGCTAATAGCCATGAAGAAACCACTCCAGATCTTGGCAACAAATTTTAGACTTTGTACCAGAGCATGAAAAGATAGGGACAAGAGGCAAATACAGCATACTTTCTGGACACCATTGGTCTGATCAGGATAACAGGTAAGATGAATGAACATATTGCATTCTGGTACGACAGCAATATCTCCAGGCACTTCCTGGCACTCAACCATTGCTTTTTAATGAAGACTAAAATGGAATGCAATGGACTTTGTACGCTAGTAGGAGCACTGCATTTTGGGAAGGAGAGGGGAGGGGAACAACGTCTCTTGGCAGAAGATCTGAACAATTCGTAATTAGAATTGTGACCTTGACAACTTGGTACAAAGCAACGATTATGAACAAATGTAAAGCAGCAGCAACCAATTTTAAACACCATCTTTTCTTAGTATGGTAGTAGATCAAGCAGATTTAAGAACTGAATATCTACCCATGATTATATTTCATGCACTTAAAAATGGGCTGGGCTTCCAACACATGGTTGCCACTGGTATCCTGCCTTTTCTGGGGGTCTCTGTCGAAGCCCCTGCTTTCTTCCAGTTGCTAGGCAACACAACAAGAAAGCAATCAGGACTGCAGCTTGTATGACTCCTCTTATCAAATATGTTACAACTTGAGGAAGAAAGCTTGTACTTCCTTTGCATGATCCCAGCACATATGTGACATTGTTATTATTATATACAGGGGTTATTCCCCCCACCCCACCCCATTTTAAAAACAAAAACAACAATAGGAGATCCAGTTGGGAAGAAGCAGAGATTAGATGATGAAAAGTTTCACAAAAGTTATTTTTGTTTCTCTCGAGGAAAAGATTCCAGTCCCTTTATTAACTTCCATTCAAGGAATGAAACTGCTGAGAGCCTCTTACCCTTTTACTAAAATTTGCAGGCTCTTGTATGTTCTTTGTTTTTAAAACAAGTGTCAGCAGAAAAATGGTTATCTTCTCAAATGCTTGCATCCCACCATTCTCACAGTAACCAGATTCTTAATAACAGTATATACACGTGTTGGAAGAAATGTCCTTCTGAATTCAGTTCCAAGTGAGGAAAAAAACACTGGAAACATGGAGGCTGTTTGGAAAGATGGTTTAATGACGGACAGGATCACATGGCTTGGGTTCCTGAGCAGAAAAGGGAAGAAATGCTGAGTGTCCCTGGGTTTTATACCCTCTCTGGGCTTTGAACTTCCTGGGGCATAGGAAGAGTATCCTAATTGGATGCTGTCAGAGGTCATAGCTAACTTTGTAGGTTGTCTATGTGCTAAGTTTGCTTGAAACTTGGTGGGTGGTACAATGAAGGACAATGAAATGGGTTAGATCTTGTTATGTAGAATAGACTGGCTTAATGACCCATTGACAAAGGTGTGTGTGTGTGAGTGATTCTGTTTCCTGCCTAAAAACATGTTTCTCCATTTCTCATCCAGGGAAATATAATATTTTGCCTTTTTAATATTTACTAGGATATGCCATTGCTCTAGGACAGGGGTCCCCAACCTTTTTGGCACCAGGGACCAGTTTCATGTAAAAAAAATTCCGCGGACCGGTGGGAGCCTCCAGCGGGTGAGTGGAGTCACGTGGGTTGCGCGCACGTTCGACGGTCACGTGCAACTGGGCGGGAAAGCTGCCAGGGGTCCTGGGCAAAGGATCCTCGGCTGGGGCAGGGAAGGACGGGCTGTGTCCCAGACAGGAGGGCCTGGCAGCCCCTTCCCCCCACACAGGCCTGGGTGGTGCCCCGAACCCCCCAATGCAGGCCCTTGCCCCCGTCCTGCCCCCGGAGAGCGCCCCGGCCAGCCGCCAAGATAGCGGAGGGTTTGCTACACTTTCCTAAGAGTTGCGCTACTCTCTCCACCACTCACTCCGGCCCGGTTACTATCAAGCCACGGACTGGCACCGGTCCCCGGCCCAGGGGTTGGGGACCCCTGCTCTAGGAGACATGTTTAAAGTATTGGTGTAGGGTCAGTGATCGATTTAGTTAAGATCGATTTAGCTACAGTGATCCCGTAGCCTCCAACAGAAATACATTCCATCATGTAGCAACTGGGTTGGGTGGGGAGCTCAGGACTTCTGTTAAGTCAGGAGGCAGATCAAAGTTCATTCAGTAAGTGATTATTACTGGATGTAGCTCAAGTTTTAAAAGAATCAGTTATGAAGTGAGATCCTTGACAAATGTGTTGATCTTGCTGAAAACTTTCCAGGAGAAACATAATAAACCTAAAAGTTCCCGAGCAAGCGCTAGTTGGTAGCAGTAGGACTGTAACACGTCTGTGTTTGTTTTAAAACAATGGCTGCAGTGAGTTTCCTACAAATCTTGGAATAACAAATATGATGGATCATATGTCAGCTTGTACCCATAATTTTCCAGAAAACCACTTGCTGAAGGCCTAAAAGAAGCATAACTGCAAGTTTTAGAACTGGAAATGTATTTGATGGAAATGAAAGAGGATGAAATAGGAATTGTTTTTTTTATAGAGAGACTTCTCTTCCACTCAGAAAGGCACAGGGGTTCTCTAGGGCAGGGGTCTCCAACCTTTGCAACTTTAAGTCTGAAGGACTTCAGCTCCCAGACGTCTCCAGCCAGCTTTGCTGGCTGGAGAAGTCTGGGAGCTGAAGTCCTTCAGACTTAAAGTTGCAAAGGTTGGAGACCCCTGCTCTAGGGAGTTTTGCAACTTTTTAATGCTTTTCTCCTCTATTTTGAAAAAAGAATAGCTGGAAATTTAATCTCTGAAGTTGTATTCCTCTAGTCGAGGAGAAAAGAAAAGCTATTAGTTTCTATTTTAAAAATTAAATATATTATTAAAAAATCTATGTTAAACTTTCTGACTATTAAAAAAATTCCAGTTTATTTCTATTTGTTTTCATTTAGTAGGAATTTTACCCAAGGATGCAGCTGAAAATTACATATTTTAAATTAGGGGAGCCATTACTATTTGCTTCTTCATTTCAGGGAGTCTTGGGCCAGATCAATCAGAAATCTTCATTCAGAGCCTAACTGGAATGCTTGTATACTTCATCCACATACCATTTCAGACCAGTACTGGAGTCACACAACATGCAAGCTCATGGATGGTTTTAAGCAAAATTTGCTATGAACAAGCCATAGTCTCAGGATTCACTCATAATATCAAGCCACAATGAAATTTTACTTATCACAGCAACTGGGTGCAATTATCATGCTACTTGGAAATCAACTCCACTAAATGACAAGTAACACAATGTAATAAAGAAAATAAAGGTACAGGTTCCCCTCGCACATATGTGCTAGTCGTTCCCGACTCTAGGAGGCAGTTCTCATCTCCATTTCAAAGCTGAAGAACCAACACTGTCCAAAGACATCTCCGTGGTCACGTGACCGGCATGACTAAACGCCAAAGAAACACAGAACGCTGTTACCTTCCCACCAAAGGTGGTTCCTATTTTTCTACTTGCATTTTTATGTGCTTTTGAACTGCTAGGTTGGCAGAAGCTGGGACAAGTAATGGAAGCTCACTCTGTTATGGGGTGTCATGGATTCGAATCACCAAACTGCCGACCTTTCTGATCCACAAGTTCAGTGTCTTAGCCACTGAGCCACCATGTCCCTATGAAGAAAATATAAAGCCTTAATAAGGCCTTGGTAAGGCCACACTTGGAATACTGCATACAGTTTTGGTCGCCACGATGTAGAAAAGATGTGGAGACTCTGGAAAGAGTGCAGAGAAGAGCAACAAAGATGATTAGGGGACTGGAGGCTAAAACATATGAAGAACGGTTGCAGGAGCTGGCTATATCTAGTTTGATGAAGAGAAGGACCAGGGGAGACATGATAGCAGTGTTCCGATATCTCAGAGGGTGCCACAAAGAAGAGGGAGTCAAACTATTCTCCAAGGCACCTGGGGGCAGGACAAGAAGCAATGGGTGGAAACTAATCAAGGAGAGAAGCAACTTAGAACTAAGGAGAAATTTCCTGACAGTTAGAACAATTAACCTCTGGAACAGCTTGCCTCCAGAAGTTGTGAATGCCCCAACCCTGGAAGTCTTTAAAAAGATGTTAGATAGCCATTTGTCTGAAATGGTATAAGGTTCTGCCCACGCAGGGGGTTGGACTAGAAGACCTACAAGGTCCCTTCCAACTCTGCTATTGTATTGTATTAATAAAAATATGAACACTCATAGAAGTTTCATAAATGTACAAAAGGAATAGTGGTTGCATTGCAATGCCAAATCTGCCATTTTGAGGTCTAATACATGCCTTGCAAACTGAGGAATTCAATATACAAGACAGGCAGCCTATAGAAATTCTGGTCTATAAAAATCAGGCTTAGGCAGGATAGAAAATGACAAAAGAACAGCAGAAAATGCTGCTTAGTGGAAGAAGAACTCTGGCTGGCCAGGAAAACATTTGTAAAATCTGTATCTCTTGTACCTCATTCATGTAAATAGAAGGATCTGCTTGGTTTTTGACTTTGATGAATCTCATTCAGCCTGTAGAAAACCATCAAAATTGAAATGTTCAGATCTGCCTTCTGTATTTGTTGATTCATAGCTAATGTGCAACATTTGAAATATATGATCATTTCTGCATATATCTTCTAATGTTGACATAAAAAATGATTACCACACACAGAGTAAAGTATCAGTAACAGTATTTGAAATCCATGCAATCTACTTTTCTCCTAATACAACATAAAAGAAATACTACAGCATCTCTCTTAATAACTCAACTAAATAATCAGAATCAATACTGAAAATGAAACATGATGTAGCCCCATTCTAAGCTTTTAAATGTAAGCCTTAGAAACACTTTCATGGAATGTCTGCAAAATATGGATAGAAAACTACATTTAATTAAAATGAAAAATATATTATCATAATTCTTTTAAAAATATATGTTTATACCACATATACCGGTAATTTTAAGGTAAAACAATTCAAAACTGTTCAATATTTCAGTTCAATTTACAATCTCTTTTATTTTATACAGAAGAAAACTACCAGTGAACAAGAAGATTAAGTTATTTTGATTGGCCTCTATAACAAATAGATGTGATTATTTATTTGAGATGAATATATATATTCCTCTATATATTCCTCTATATATTCCTCTATATATTCCTCTATATATATATTCCTCTATAACAAATAGATGTGATTATTTATTTGAGATGAATGAAAATAATCTAAATAATGTTTTAGTAGAAAAATGTGGATCATAAAAGATGTGTCATCAAACAGAACTCTAAATTTCTATCTGAACAGAAACTGCAATTGATTTATAGATCAATTTACAACTCGATGTAGACCAAGTCTAGATACCTAAGTGTAGAAATAATTTGTTTCACTTAAAAGCAAACAAACACAATATTTATGGTACATTCAGAAAGCTGCCTCAAAGTTATTTGCTCTGTGCCATTCAAAATTACACTGCTTTCATTGCCAACTTGTGTTCTACTTCATAGTTAAGCCAAGGAGTTAAGTTCTCTTAATAGTTAATTTTCTATTTAGCATAGGGCAAAAATGTTAAAAAGTATGTCACAATTATACTCTCAATGAGCAAATATGAAACTATTTACAAATTCAAAGGTAGACTATTTCTATAGTCCGTACGTGATGAGTTGCATGCAGAAAGTCTCTGGGGTTTCCCTGATATGTGCTCAGAGGGCACTGTTCCGCAATATGTCACACTGTCTGCTAGACCGATTGTGGTGGTGCTTACAATTAATTGATCACAGGCAGTTACACATTTCTCTTTATAGATTTAATGCAGGACAAGTTAAGTAAAGAGATTAGGTAAAGGTAAAGGTTCCCCTCACACATATGTGCTAGTCATTCCCGAATCTAGGGGGCAGTACTCATCTCTGTTTCAAAGCCAAAGAGCCATGGTCATGTGCCTAGCATGACTAAACGCCGAAGGCACACAGAACGTTGTTACCTTCCCACCAAATGTAGTTCCTATTTTTCTATTTGCAATTTTACATGCTTTCGAACTGCTGTGCTGGCAAAAAGCTGGGACAAGTAACAGGAGCTCACTCGGTTATGCGGCGCTAGGGATTCGAATCACCGAACTGCCAGCCTTTCTGATTGAAAAGTTCAGCGTCTTAGCCACTGAACCACCATGTCCCTCAAGTATCTTGCAGTAAGTGTCACCTGCTTGTCAGAGCCATCGCTCTCCTAATCATGTGATGGCGAAGGGTTTTCAGCATGGATATTTAGCCAAGATTTAACAATGTGCAGGTATAGAGGTGCTCTATATCTATTACTGTCAGTCAGGCTACTCCTAAATACAAAACAACCCTAAACCCTGGTCCAAAAATAGTGTGGTCAAGAGGTTGCACATAGAAGAAAGTTAAATGGTGAAGCAAGGGGAAGCATTGATAAAGAGCAAAATCCATCATTGGCCAGGATGCTGGTCCTGGCATTGGGTTGCTATGGCTAGGACCATCTTGACATTGCTCATGAAATAAGCAAAATGTGGCCGCCTTCCCCTAAGTAGTAAAAATAGGAAAAAGTGAAACTACTTGTTAGCAGAAGCAGTCAAAAATCTGTAATGTCTTGGTAAAAGCTAGACGAACCTCATTCAACCAATAATTAAACCAATCAGTCTCTCAAGGAGAGGTGGGGAAGGCTGGTCTTGTTTCAAAAGAGCCCTAAATCTATGAATATTTTAGACCTGATAAGAATGTGTGGGTCAGGCATTGCTCAAGCAAATGGCTCTGCCAAAGTAAAGAGTCTCATATCTAAACAGCCATAGAAAGCAGCAGACTGACTGTATTTATTTATTTTATTCAATTGGGTGGTGCGCTACTCCTGAATGACTCTGGCAGTTCCAAGAACAATAAATAGAATCCAAATAATAAAATAGGAGTTCCCTTCTCTAGAAGAGGGGATGCCCATGCTAAGCAGATTTTAATTCCTGACTAACCCTAAACTGGGTCCAGAGAAGAGAGCAAATATTACTCAAAAACTGGGTCTACTGAATACTACTTGGAAACTAATCAAGGAGAGAAGCAACTTAGAACCGAGAAGAAATTTCTTGACAGTGAGAACAATTAATCAGCGGAACAACATGCCTCCAGAAGTTACGAATGCTCCAACACTGGAAGTTTTAAAGAAGATGAAGGATAACCATTTGTCTGAAGTGGTGCAGGGTTTCCAGCCCAAGCAGGGGGTTGGACTGGAAGACCTCCAAGGTCCCTTCCAACTCTGTTATTCTAAATTCTACTTTACACTGTCTCAGCTGTGGGCCTGGGATGAGATGAAAGCAAGGTCTTAACAGATAATGCTTGTGTTGCAGTTAAGTTAATGTGAAGGCGAATTCTAAAAAATAATACTTCTCTCTTCCGCATAAATTCTGGTATATAGAAAATTCAAACTTTCACAGATTTGAAATTTGTGTTCTAGACATAATCCCATATAAGGATAGATTCTGTAGAGATCATATGCATAAATAATACTGTGTTCGTTTGTGAGACTTACAGAAAAGGGTCTTATTTTTAAGCATCAACCATTCTGGTGAAAACTACCCAGTAATCAGTATGTTTCTATTTTCATTGATTAGAATGGAGTTAAATCCGTCAACTGTCTTTTTCTGTATCTTTTAGCTACAGGAGTACTATATATAATGTACAGAAAAATAATTACTATGTTCATTTACAGTGTCAGATAATGCTCATAAATTAACCATGCTAAATTCCCATACAGTATAAACATGTTTGACAAACTAAACATAGTAGTCTCTTGAGATCACTTTAAAAGGCAATGTGCTATGCGAAGCATTTCATCATAGATGTTTGGCAGCTCTGGGTGCTGTTTTTGTGCAAAGTTAGCACAAAGTCTCTTTTTAAAAAAAATCTCATAGAAATCAGTGGTGGAAGCCTTTCTTGGCAGCACATCTTCTTTCCAGCACAAAAATGTTGGAATGCCAATCACCTTTGCAGGACATTGGGAAACCCCATCAGAGAATGGGGTTCAAAGGGCCAAAAATAGATGTGCTACCTTTTTATTTCATAATTTGAAACCTATTGACAAAGCTTTCCAGTTTGACAAATAGTTGCAAAGGGAAAATTCAAAGTGAATATTGTTCCATTTCGTACAAATCAAAAGCAATCCTTTTTTTCTTTTCTATAGTTTACTTAATGTGAAGAAATTTGATAAGTTTCCAAAGGAATGGAACCCCCCCCCAAACCCCCCCATTTGTAGAGCTACAATAGGAACTATCAAGGTAAGATATCTAATACCCTAGATCAGGGGTCTGCAAAGTCGGCTCTTTGAAGACTGGTGGACTTCAACTCCCAGAGTTCCCCAGCCAGCATAGCTGGCTGGGGAATTCTGGGAGTTGAAGTCCACCGGTCTTCAAAGAGCCAACTTTGCAGACCCCTGCCCTAGATGAACTTTTTTATACTTTAGGTCAGGGTTGTCCAACTTTGACAACTTTAAGACTTGTGGACTGCAAGCGTCTGAATTCCCCAGCCAGCATAGCTTTAGGCTGTTCTTGATCCCAGGCAATGGTCTGGACAAGTCCATGCTTTTTTCTAGATAACATTTTTCAGAAATAGTTTCCCTTTGCTTCCTTCAGAGAGCTGAGAGGGATTACTACAAAGTCACCCAGCTGATTTTCTAGAACTCACAAATGTCCATTTCCTAGCCTTATGCCCTTCACCACTGCACTTAAACTCCAGAGTAGAAGGACATACCATTCATTAAATGTTATTGTAGTTCTGCAAGTCAGTGTTGAGTCTGGGTAACCATACAGACAAGTACACACAGTTTGCTGGGGAACATTTTCAGAAGTGTCCCAAAGGTGCTTTTTTCAAGAGGCAATTGGACTTCTGTTTTTTCTTTGAAGACATTTCACTTCTCATCTAGGAAGCTTCTTCAGCTCTGAAGAAGAAGAATTGAAGAAGTTTCTTGAATGAGAAGGGAAGCATCTTCAAAGAAAAATGAGAAAGTCCAGTTGGCTCTTGAAAAAAGCACCTTTGGGACAACCATGACCTGGATACTTGAGAATCACATTTTCAGAAGTGATTTTCACTTCTTCTGAGATATTTTTCAGAATCCCAGGCTAGGTCTGACAGTGTGTCTGGCTCAAAATCACCACCTTGGCTTCCGTGCCTATGAGAGGACCAGAACTCATAGTCTCCTTGCTCCTAGTGCAGCACATTTAATGCTCCATAACACTGTCTCTCATTAAATGTGCTCTCCCTTTCCGTGAGATAGGCAGTGTTGAAATCTGAGAAAGAAATGTTCAGATTTTTTCTTTATTGTGCAAAAACAAACACCACATAATACAGGAGAACTTGGATCTGGAATAGAGAATGACCAGCCGCTTTGAAGGAAAAATATTTTTCAAAGCTGAATCGGAAAAACACAATAACTAGAAACAGATGAAACATTTTTTCCTTGCATTTCAAGGACTGCAGTTTTTTCAAGCAGCCTTATTAGAAGGGTGCTTCTGTTTATGTTTATGGCCATTGAAAGTCCCTATTAGGAGTAAAAACCTATGCACCTTTGCATACTTAAGTGCCATTTAACTGAAAAGTTCTTGCTTTTGAGTAGATGAATATTGGATTGAATTATAAGCCTGCAGTCTTATTCCCTGGGAGTTCATGATCGGACTCCACATGCAAAGTTAGCCTTTGATTACTCCATAGCTAGGGTAAAAATACAGCTGTGCTGAGATGCAATTTAGGCAGTACAACGGTTAGGTATTTAGAAATGTAAAGATCCCATAGATTCTCCAGGAAGGGAAGGGGGAAATATATTGTGCATTTTCATGTTTCTCACAGATTGTGGGGTGGGAGTGAGGGAAAATACACACACACAAACACCTCAACACTTTTAGTTCTTACCTTCAGACACCTGTAAGTTCACTTGGAGAATGAAGAAGACAAAGACAGGCAGATTAACCGTGTTGTTGGATTACCCAAACTATGCATTTAACCATCTGGCTGTCAAGGGTTCATTTGCCATATGAGCTATAAATACAGTAACTCTAAAGAAAGAGCCATCCAAGGAGATAAGAAGCCTCAACATCATTACAAGTTCCAGCCTTTTAAGGCATCACTAAAGAGGAGAACCCAAATTGGCAATGGAAGAGAGCAATTGGTCAAGGTCTTCCACTCTGCTAACCAGTTTATGTCCAATTGTACACTGTGATAAGCAACACTTATCACATAAACCAGCAGGTTTATTGTGGCGGAGACTTTCGTGAGCTGGAATCCATGTCATCAGGTGGCCTCAATCAGCCCATTACTACGTTCCATTTCATATAGTTTTAAGATCTATTTTCACCTTATTATACTGCTTTGACCCCTTCATGTATTACTGCCTTGTCGTGGCGAAGGGGCTTGTGTAGCTCAATGAAGCTATGAGCTATGCCGTGCAAAGAAACCTGGAATAAACCCAGTATTCTTTTTTTTTTATATTGAAAAAGTTTTATTGGTTTTTACAATTTTCGAAAAGGGTAGGGTAAGGGATACAGAAACATATTAAGAACTTTCGCGTCGGGATCATTGGCCCTTCTAGGGCTTCATAATAAAACATTAAAAGAACATTTTTCCAAAAGTACTACAAGGCGAAAATAAGTACAAGATTCCTAAATTCTCCATTCTATGCTAGCAGTCGTGTACAAACATCTAGACATAAGGTTAAGCAATATTAATAATTTTAAAAAAAGCAAAATTATTTTTTCGATCTAAGTCTCTTGGCAATTGTATCTTCTTTTTCTCCTCCCTGGCCCCCAGCGGGCGGGGCCGTGGCCCCCTCCGTCCCCCCTGAATCTTCCCCCAGGATAGAGGAATATTTTTTAAGAAAGGCTTCCGTCTCAGCAACTGTTTTAATCCTTACTCTTCCTTCATCCCAGAACACCAACATCCCTTCCGGCATCACCCACTTAAACCAGATCCCGTGGTCAAACAATTTTCTGGATAAGAAGGAATACCTCCTTCTCACCTCCCTAATCTTTTTTGGGATCTGCTTCAAGATGGTGACTTCCTTTTGCTGGTAAATTAACGGCCCCCCTCTCTGCGCCTTCAAAATTCCCTCTCTGGTTGACCTTCTAACAAATTTAATATGTATCTCTCTGGGTACTTCATTTATCCTGGCATATGCTGAATTTATTCTATAGACTAGGTCAATATCCCCCCTGATCTCATCTTTAGATTTCTGTAAATAGTCTGCTAAAATTGTACTCATGAGATCAGGAAGGTATTCACCAGATTCTTCAGAAACATTCTGAAATCTTAAAAAATATGACATCCTTTCAAAATCCATCCTAGACATATGACCAGACAAATCTGCAATTTCAATGTTGACATTTTTAAGTTCTCCCTTTGCCCCAGCCAGCCCCCCTTCCAGCTCCTCAGTCTTCTGTGAATTCTCCAGCACTTGCTTCCGTGTTTCCAGAAGGTCCTCCTTAAAACTTTTATTATCAGCTCTCAAAGCTTTAATTTCCTGCACCAAAACTTGTAACACTGATTCCAAAGATGACATTCTTTGTTCCAATCCTGCCAATTCTGATTTTGATGCCATGGTGAGCTGTTAAAGTCAGTGTCACTAAGATGGCGTTTTTTGGGTGGGGCCGTTGAGGCAAATCAGGAGCAAAACAGTTCAGGTGAAAGTTGTAAAAGAATTCAAGACCCAGCAGAGAAACACTTTTCACAGTCAAAAATTTTAGCAGAGAAGGCACTCAGGGAAGGAATCAATTAATCCAGAAATTTCTTCATTAGTAGAGAGAGAGAGTCCATTTCACGAAAAGATGTTGGTAATTTTCCAAAGGTACAAATAGTCATTCAGGAACAAAGGGAACCATCCTCCACCGCCCCGTCTGAGAGCCAGGAGGAGAAAATAACCCAAGAAAAATTGTATCAAGCCAGCCGGACTTAGATACATTGTAAGAAAATAAGCCGCAGATCACTTTCACTTATTTTAATGCAGTCCGGAAACAAAGTATCCGCTTCCTCGCAATGAGGAGCCATTTCGGAACGCCGCTTTAAATCCGAGGGGGGGTTTAACCAACAAACACCCCCCTCTACGTTCTATCAACCCAGGCTGCCAGCATAAATAATGTTGTAAATCACTCACTCTTCACCTCGCTGCCAAAGCCCCAGGGAGCCTTCCGACCCGCACGCTCAGTTCTTTTTAAATTCGCTGATCGTTACCGTTCTCCATTGGCGAAGGGGAACCCCCCCGCAGCATGTCTTCCTTCGCCTAAATCGAAGACAAGGGCCGTTTCCCAGCCGCCGCCAGGATAAACCAGCCCAGGCAAGCCAGTTTTACGGAGGGACCCCAAAAAAAAGGGGTGCCCCGCCCCGTTAGGGGCAGAAAAAAGAACAAAACGGCGGACGAACCCCAAGGTTCGTCCGTCGCCGCCGGGAACAGGAACAGGAAGTCTAAACCCAGTATTCTAAATTCAGATATAATGGCAAGTGGTGGTCAAATTAAGTCAGAATTGATAAAACATCAATGCTTGATGTTTCTTATTCAAAACCATAACTTGCTTCTTGGAGTGGGTTTATACATTACATTGAGTCAAAACCAGACAAGCTGGATTCAGCTCCTCAGTAAATAAATTGCTGTACCAAATGCAAAGTGACTATGTGATGATCTTTGCAGTATGGGAATACAGCCTATATATCTGATTTTATTTGTGGTTCAGTGAATCGTTTTTTTTATTAAACTAATTCAATGTTCTGGGTTTGAGCAAGACACCAGACCAATCACACAGATTAAGCATAAAACATGCTGGGTCAAACATGCACCTTGCCAATTTGAGGTTCAGCATAATGTACAAACACTGAATTTTGTGTCTTAAGTCTAGTTTGACCTTTTTTTATTTTTATTTTATTAAATTTATACCCCGCCCTTCTCCTTGTTAGGACCCAGGGCGGCGCACAGGCATTATTTAAAAACACAAAATACAATAAATATCAATTAAAATGTATTAAATTAATAAACCCGTGCTAAAACCCAATATTAAAACCCTTACCAAATTATAAATTTTTCTTTAAAAAGTCAGAAACGGGGGGCTATCCTAGGCCGGCTTGTTGAAATAAATACGTCTTAAGACGTTGGCGGAAGAGGCGGAGGTCCGAGATAGTACGAAGGTCGGGGGGTAGGTCGTTCCAGAGGGCCGGGCCCACCACAGAGAAGGCCCTTCCCCTGGGTGTCGCCAACCGGCATTGCCCCGCCGACGGCACCCGAAGAAGACCCTCTCTGTGGGAGCGGATCGGACGAAGGGATGTATGGGGCAGAAGGCGGTCTCGTATACCTGATCATCATAGGAGACAAAACAAAGCAAACAAGTTTTCTCATCAGGCTAAGGAATGAATCACGAGTCACTGCAAGCCACATGTGGCATCTTTCTGAAAGTCTCAGATATTTTGAGAGAGAAAAGCCTATTAAGATATATTTCTAAGTTCAAGAGTTATTGATACTTAGTGGTCTTAGCAGTAGCAGGTGTATATTTTTTTTCAGCCACATGCCAAAGTTTTGCAACTTTTTGACAAAAATGTAGCTCTGATTTTGGTGTGCGATGAACTTCTAGATCAGTGGTAGTCAATCTGGTTCCTATCACCCACTAGTGGGCGTTCCAGCTTTCATAGTGGGTGGTAGGGGTTTTGTCCGATACTGAAGCACTTTCCTTTTTTTTATTTAATTGACTTCCCTACTTTAAAAATCACCATTACTGTGGAACCGGTGGGCGGTTAGAAAATTTTACTACTATCAGAGATACAAAAGTGGGCGGTAGGTATAAAAAGGTTGACTACCGCTGCTCTAGATCAATGCTGTCAAACTCATGGCCCATGGGCCGGATACATCACGCACTGGCCACCCCCACCCCCAGTTTAGCAAAGGGGAGAGGGAATCACGATATTTTATGTCCCATACATCCCTTCATCCGGTCCGCTCCCACAGAGCGGGCCTACTCCGGGTGCCGTCGGCTGGGCAATGCCGGCTGGCGACACCCAGGGGACGAGCCTTCTCTGTGGCGGGCCCGGCCCTCTGGAACGACCTACCCCCCGACCTTCGCACTACCTCGGACCTCCGCCTCTTCCGCCAACGTCTTAAGACGTACTTATTCCAACAAGCCGGCCTAGGATAGCCCCCCGCATCTGACTTTTAAATATAAATTATAATTTGGTTACGGTTTTAATAATGGGTTTTAGCACGGGTGAATTAATTTAATATATTTTTAATTGATGTATATTGTATTTATGGTTTTATATAATGCCTGTGCGCCGCCCTGGGTCCTAACAAGGAGAAGGGCGGGGTATAAATTTAATAAAATAAAAATAAATAAAAAATTATGTGATGACACCGTGACGACGTGAGTTTGACACCCCTGCTCTAGATCATGTTTCTGAGTGTTAGCAACTTAAGAGGTATGAATTTCAACTTCCACTATTTCTCAGCCAATCATTCTAGGAGAATCTAGGAACCAAAGTCCATACTTCTTAAAGTTGCTGAGATTGAGAAACTCTGCTCTAGATCGGGGTCTCCAGCTTGACAACCTGGTGTTCATTAAAATGCAGAGCTGGCTGAGGAATACTGGGAGTTGAAGTCCACAAGTCTAGATGACCAAATGACAACATAACTATGAGTTTGCAACTGAATGGAATTTTTATGTATTCCCATTGTTTTCATGGATGTGGACTATCATCTGCAGGGCAGTTATTCTCTCCGAAATGAACACAGCATGTAGCCCAGCTGGTTTGTTCCCTGGGGCTTTTCCTGTCTAGCCTGCTGAGAGGAAAGGCAATTCCAGCTAGTCTATTGCTACTTTATTCTAATTAATTTCATCCCTGCTTGATTTGGCTCTGCTCTTACCACCAGGAAGAACGGCAAAGAAGGAAAGAAAGGTGAACAGCGTTACAAATAATCAAAACAGCCGGAAGGCATCTCAAATGGAGTTTATATTTGAGTTAGAAAAGTTGCCAGATGCAAAAGCAAATCATTTCAAAATTCTGTTTGGTCATTTTCCCCCCCTGACATATTGGGGGCTTGACATTACCAAAGAGGATGAGTGAACAATAACTAATCTTATTTTAAAAATTTATGTCAGATGTTTCTATCTCTCTCTCTCTCTCTCTCTTTCTATCTCCTTGATACATTAAGCCTGAGGCTCAGCACAACTATTTGCAATTTTTAAAAATGTGGATTTCAGCAATTTGATGTCACATTTTGGCAGCACAATCACAGGATGGGCTCTGGGGTCTGCAAAAAAAAAAAAAGAGTTGGCTGGTACCCATATATAATATGTGCACAGATATTTCACATTCTGGTGTTAGTGTGTTGGACAGAAATTTAGATTGTAGGTTTCATGGCTGAATGAGGATCTGTGGTAAATAAAGTTGACCTTAGATTACCATATTTTTGGAGTATAAGACACGCTGGAGTATAAGACGCACTAAGGTTTTGAGGAGGCCAATTAAAAAAAAGGTTTTGCATTTTGCAAACCTCCCCAAAACAGCCTGTTTTTCGCAAAAATGGACCTGTTTTTTTAAAAGGGCATGAATAGCCTTTAGAAGGCTTGTAGAGTGCTCCTGGGGGTAGGAGTGGGCCAAAAATGAGCAAAAAATGGACCATTTTTTGCTCATTTCTGCCCTCCCCAGCCCCCAGGAGCACTCTGAAAGCCTCCTAAAGGCTATGCATGGCCATTTTGGCAAAGGGGGGGGGAGTTTTGGGAGGCAAAAAATGCTGTATTCGGTGTATAAGATGCACCGAGATTTTCAGCCTTCTTTTTTGAGGGAAAAAGGTGTGTCTTATACTCCGAAACATATGGGTAGCTAAAGTTGTGAGAATAAAATGCATGCTACCTTGTATGCTACCTTAAAAATAATAAAAATTGTGCTTTCTACAGCATGGATAACTTGGTGTTCATTAAAAACACATTTGGCAGTGCAGTTTATCATTTTTCTAAGATATTTAAATCAGAAAAGAAAGGGTTTATTATTTTAGTGCCAGGATTGATTATAGGAAACAGCCATTTGTGTCAACAGGAAAAAGGAACAAGTAGCAGATTCCACCATAGCTGGTCCGGAGAAAGAGAACAATTTGACCTGTGTAGCTCTGACAAGTTCATATCAGAATGCATTGACAGCATGCCACATTCTTCCTCTAGGAGAAGAGATTGCCAAATAGATGTTCTTGATAAAAAAATTTTATTTTATTTATATTTATATCCCGCCCTTCTCCACAAAGGACCCATCACTCTCCTCCATTAGGTTAAAATCTTCACTGTAGTGCTTTTAATGTTATGAGTTTAAAAACAGGATCTTCAAAAATAATAGTACTGTAAGGAACTGGTAGAGGAAACATTGAAGGATGAGGAGGTTTTGTGATTTAGGTCAAGGGTGTCCAACCTTGAAGCCTTTAAGACTTCTTTTCTTTCAACTTCCAGAATTCCACAGCTAGCCATGGAAGTTGAAGTCCAAAAGTCTTTACTAATCAGTCACTAAAGAATATATTGGTCCTGATCTCACAACATAAGTGCCTCAGTCATCTGCTCCCCCAGTTTTGTCATTTTATATTGGCAGCAAAATGGGAATATATTGGGTATATATTGCAATGGCGGTCCTAATTATAGGGAGACCATCCTTTCCTTTCCTTTCCTTTCCTTTCCTTTCCTTTCCTTTCCTTTCCTTTCCTTTCCTGCCCTGCCCTGCCCTGCCCTTCCTTCCCCTTCCCTTTCTCCTTCTTTTCTCAATGGCATGGTCAGGGTTTCCATCTCTACAAATGAAAAGAAGGGATTTACCCACTCCCCCGGCCTATTCTGTATATCTTTCATCTCTCCATATGGCCAAGGGGAATGAAAATCCATACAACCACAGAGATGTAAATGCCTAGAGAAACCCACTTTAAGACACTGTCTCAGTGACGTATAGTCTGAAATATTTTGAGGGGTTTTAGTGCTGTGGTTTTTAAATGAAGTGATTTTATCCCCATGTGGAATTAATCCTACTCAGACCTCCAACAATTAAGATATTCCCCTCTACAATTTCAGGAAGGGGTTTTCTTTTTTTTAAAACCACATAAGATTTTACTCTGTCATTTATCACATAGATTGAAAATATGGGCAAGCTACTCCATTTTGCCTAGAAGTTTTGTGGATGAGGTGTCTGTACTCCACTGATGATGTTATTAGAATGCCTACTTTTTTTAACAGAAAAAGAATAGGGATCAAAAGCAGATAGAAAATCCAAAATGGACTAAGCATATGCTATTTATTTCTCAATTAAGTTAAGAATTCATATAAGGATCAAATCAAAATATTTGTACCCAATATTATGAGCCCATTCCAAAGAGTTTTACCCCCAATTACCTTGGAAAAAGAAAAAAAAGGACATATTATATGTGTTGTAGAAACACACATGAAAATTAATAATATAAATCTGTTGGAATACAACTATCTTGGTTGAATATCTGTGGCCTTGGACAGATTGGAAAATGGAGTAGGATATGTAATTTTTTAAATTATTTTTATTATACAACCAAACCAAGAAGAGTAGGGATTTCTAATATTACATTTTTATACTGAACATGGAAACAGCCTTTCTATTAAATACATTTTCCCTGTCCTCCATGATTGCTTAAGGGCTGCATTGCATGATTACTATGTGCAGGATGTTTATGCTTTGGAGATTTTGGTCTGATAGATGCTGTTTTTTCCAGAAGGAACCGCTGAGCATAGCTGAAAATTCAGTTGGTTTACTGACAATTTACATAATCTAAAATGTAGCATTAAACTAAGTTTAAAATACAGATTGGGACATCCTTTGTATAAGATAACACAATGCAGTAACTATGCAATCCCAGGCCAAACAGCATTGGCAATCATATTGAATTTTGCAACCTTCTTCGATGCCATTGTTGACTTTTCAGCTAGAAGGAGAATAGAGTCTTTATCTTTTAAGTTTCTATGATAAAAAAAAGATTTGGTCTGTTTATCAAAATAAATAGAAGGAACAATGAAGGAGAATATAGTCATCTTTCACGAATAGACATTGATAAAGATATGCCTGCAGAGGAGCATGAAAAAAACCTCTTCTAGTAGGATGTCAATCATATTCTAATAGGATACCAGTCATAACTACAAATGAAAACTCTGCTATTTAAGCAATTCTTTTAAAAATCAACTAAATGAAGCAGTAGTTAAATGAAATATAAAATGTATGCTGAGGTCGCATCCTGTTTTATTTTTAAAAAAATCTTAAGGGGAAAGAGTACACAGAACATTGCATCTCGGTGGTCCACTCACTGACAATAGTCTCTAGCCAAGAACCCCGAAACATAATATTTAGGGCAGGGGTCTCCAACCTTTGCAACTTTAAGTCTGAAGGACTTCAGCTCCCAGACTTCTCCAGCCAGCAAAGACTTAAAGTTGCAAAGATTGGAGACCCCTGATTTAGGATGTTCCATGCAAAACCCATTGAAATAGCCAGACAATATGGACAATAGCAGGGGTGAAATTTCTACAATATGGACAATAGCAGGGGTGAAATCCACTTGCCTTTGCTACTGGTTTTATAGCAACGTGAGTGGGCGCGTGTGCCACTTCCATGCAGGCACAAGACCTTCCGTACATACACAGAGCGTCAAAATGATGTCCAGGTGGGTGGGCGGAGCCTGCTACCAAGCGCGCCGGCAAAGATAAGCAAACAGCGAAGGGAGGGAAATCCGCTGTGCCACGACGATTTAGATTAGCTAGAAAGCAGGAAATAGAAACAGCTCATTGTCAGAAAAAGCATTTTTTTTTGCTACTGGTTTGGGTGAACAGCTGGCATCTTTGCTACCAGTTCAGGCGAACCAGTCTGAACTGGTAGCATTTCACCCCTGGAAAATAAGAACATAGACAGAAAACATGGAGATAGAAATTTTAGATTTAAGATAATAGTAGTTGTAAACTCATAATAATATGAACTCTAGATTAAGATAGGTAATAGGAAATTAAATAGAATAAACACACAAAGGACGCCCACATGCAAACTGTACCTTCTCCATGTTTGGGGAATACTATGAGTCACAAGAGCCTGGGGGCTTAGCCAGTATAGTCATATATTTTAAGTATGATGTAATTTAACTGCACTGAATGATTGTATTTGTGTTTTGTAACTGGGCAACAATGATTAGGGTCCTGATACTATAAATGAGGAAATATCTTGCTTGGAAGAGGTTACAAAGCATACTTAACATGAGAAATCTGGTGGGTAATGATGATACTGAAGCAAATGAAGGTTCTTTTAGAGCAGTGTTTCTCAACATGGGACACAGATGTGGACTTCTTTTATTCAGGGGTGGGTCACTGCCGGTTTTACTACCAGTTCACAACCCATGTGCAATGCTCGCACATGCGCTAGACACGCACTGCATGCATGCTCTGTTCAATGTAAATTGCTCTTTGCACATGCGTAGAACAATTTACAGTGAACTGCGCATGTGCAGTCACTAAAAACCAAAATGGTGGTGGTCCAGCAGCAATGAGGGAACCAGTTTGGGGGCGTGGCAGGCCTGGGTCGTGGCCGGTTCTGCGACCCAGGCCTGAATTCCGCTACCGGTTTGGTCGAACTGGGCCGAACCAGGAGCAACCCACCTCTGGTTTTATTGTTAAAAATACTTACTCAATTGTTTTAGAGCCCCGCCTCAACAAGAAAACATCTAAGAAAAAGAAAACGCTGCTCAGGTATGCAAGAAAGACACAGTAGGATGATTCATGATGATTCACCAAAATTAGGTTTGCGTAGAGAATTTCCTGTCCCTCATCCAAATGTTTCTGATATCCAATTAGCGTGTTAGTTTATAGCACTAGCAAAAAATGGATAATCAGCTAGAACCCGTTGGCCTTTCATGAACTAGAGAGCATTTCCATTCTTCCCTGCGTTGCCATATTTACCAACCCAGGGATAGTTGATATCCATGACTGTATTCTAAAGACTGATTTAGCGCTGTCTGCAATGGCCATTAGCCGTTGCCACATACATAGACTGCAAAGGGGTTGATGGGTTATCATTGGTTGCAGATGGTTTCAGACAAGCCAGTGCAAACACCTCCCAAATCCCAACTGCATGTTATATGGAGCTGTGGTTCCTCCATTCTTTGAATAATCTATGTGTTGATGTTTGAGTGCCTCCTAGTCAGAACATTACATATATGGAATAGCCATGCAACAATCCTCAAATGACAGACACGTTTGTTCCTTTCTGGGCAGTGTCAGAGAAGTCTGCTCAACCCTTTAGACCAGTGGTTCCCAAACTTTTTCAGTCCACCACCCCCTTGGTGCTACAAATTGATCCTCAGTGCCCCCCACCCAATGGTGGAATTCAAATTTTTTTACGACCGGTTCTGTGGGTGTGGCCTGGTGGGTGTGGCTGGGAGGGGGTCATGTGACTGGGCAGTTTGCACGATGGAAGGAAGATAGTAACAGTAAAATTCAAAAATGTAACAATTAATTGCACATTTATTCAAAATCCAATTTAAAAACTTTTTTAGTTAATGTTAATTCAACAAAATTGTTCAACATGATCCAGTGATACCAGGTTTTCAAAGTCTGATAGTCATTTATCAAGAACCTTAGTAACTAGTAACTTAGTAAACTCAGTAAAATTTAGTAACTTCTTCACTGTTCAGTAAATTCTTAATGTGATGGGTGGGCTTGATGAAGTGATACCAGTTTCCCGATATCTGTTTTAAGTCACTTAGCAGGAGTCTTAAATCACCATGTTCAGTAATCTGGAGTCGGTTTCTTTGCTTGGAGAGAAGTTGGATGACCACATTCCACCAAATATGATGATGGAAATGCAACAAGGAGCTTCTTAACTTAACCACTGTCCATAGTGCAGGATAGAGATCAGAAATTTCTTTCTGTAACCAAAACTCTTGGTAGAATTTCTTAAACTTTGGCTTCAGCTCAATGTCATTTTGCAGCTTAATGAGTTGTTCTTCCACTAGCCCATCTTCCTCAGTATCTGAAAATGGATTTATCACCCAATCTGGAATTTCCATCAAAAGAAGATCCTGATATCGCTCAGACATATCTTTATGCAGCATGTCCAAATGGTCACAAAAATCTTGAAGATCATTATCTTGTATCCCACCTTTCTCTTCTAGCTCAGACAAGCTTGGAAATTGGTATAGCTTGTAAGGGCCTATATTGCGCTTGAAGAGAGTTAGCTTTGAAATAAATGTAGAGATGACAGATTTGGCCTTAATAAGAGTGACCTCATTTCCTTGCAACTGCAAATTCACTTCATTGAACTTTGCAAATAGTTCTGATAAATACGCAATGTCATGCCTGATCCCTTTGAGTTCACCACTGAGCAAAGCATTCTTGTCTTCAAAAAACTCCACAACAGCATCAAAAAAGATTGTAAAAGCATCTCACACAGTTGCCTTTTGATAGCCAACGAACTTCTGTATGAAGCAGCAAATGATCAAAATCTTCATCATTGAAAAGGCATTGAAAAAGTGACTTATGACCATTTTTGACAGTTATGACCACTCATACTGTATTTACGATGGTTGCAGTGTCTCAAGGTCATATGATCATCTTTTGCAACCTTCTGACAAGGCAAAGTTAATGGAGAAGCCAAATTCACTTAACAACGTTAGTAACAAGTGCAGTGATTCATTTAACAAGTGGCAAGAAAGATAATAAAATATGGCAAAATTCACTTAACAACTTTTCACTTAACAACAAAAATTTTGGGCTCAATTATAGTCGTAATCTGAGGACTACCTGTAGTCTGCAGCAGGAGGAAAAAGGCTTTTCAGAGGGCCAAGAGATAACAGAGTTTGGAATGTAGGCAGGAAGAGAGCAAGTTTGTATCTTCCCTAGCAATTTGTGAAAAACAGGTGGTCCTTATCTTACAACTATTAGTTTAGTGACAGTATGAAGTTACAATGACACTGAAAGAAATGAGTTATGACTGTTTTTCACACCTATAACCATTGCACCATTCCCATGTCCATGTGAGGAAAATTCAGACATTTGGCAACTTACTCATATTTACAATGCTTGCAGTGTCCCAGGGTCATGTTGGTCACTATTGTGGGCCTTCTCTGTGGCGGGCCCTACCCTCTGGAATGACTTACCCCCGAATTACGCACCATCTCAGACCTCCGCTTCTTCCGCCAGCATCTTAAAACGCACCTTTTCCAACAAGCCGGCCTAGCATAACCTCCCGTTTTGACTGTTTTTAGATAGATTTTAATTCGGGGGATTTTATACTATTTTAGCACAGGGTATGGGTTTAATAGTTTTTTAAAATTTTGTATTTTTGTTATATTTGTATTGTTTTAAATTTCCTGTGCGCCTCCCTGAGTCCTTTTTGGAGAAGGTGCGGGGTATAAATTTGAATAAAATAAAATAAAAAGATAAAATATTGTGACCTTCTGATAAGCAAAGTCAATAGGAAAGGAGGAAAAATGCCACTTTAGAGCTAAATTTGATACCATTAAAAATTAAATAGGATTAAAATCTGTGGTTTATAATTTACCCATTTGTGCTATGCCATCTGCCCCCCTCCTTTCACTGGCGTTAGCAGGCTGCAGCAAGGGGGCACGTAAGAGGGAGGGGGGGGGAAAGAGGAGGAGATAGCAGCTAAGCAGGCAGCAACTAAGGATCTCTGTGATTTCAACCCCCACCCCACCCCTCCACTGCTCTCTGGCTTCCCTCCTCCACGTGCTTCAGGTCTCCTCCCTTCTCCCGATCAAAAGACCCGTCCACCCCCTCCTTGCCTGGTTTGCAATAAAATGTTGTGTTCCTACCTCATCCGTCCCAGCGAGAAAGAAAGGAGAAAGGGGATGAGGGGAGGCAAACGGGGCCAAAGACACTGGCGGGCCAACGTTGCCAGTGGGGCTGCTTTTCAAACTGGAGCCCTGGCATTTCTCGGGGGGGGGGTGGAGGGGGGGGAAGAGAGAAGATGCTTTGATTTAATTTTAATTTGACATGACACGAAAGAGGTAAATGGTTGTAAAATTTCACTGTAAAAAAAAAAGTGGTGGTGGTGGTGGGGTTTGGAAGGAGGGAAAGCATCGTGCTTTGACAATCAATTCAACCTCCCATTCGTGACTCCTCAGCCCATTTGGAATATCGCTAGATTTTCACGAGGGAGGTGCACTGGGGTGGCGAGTCCCACTTTTTCTTCTCCTGTTTCCTCTTCACCTTCTTCCCTACCCTCTTCCAGTTCCCCAAAGCACCCATTTCTTTGGGAGGGAAGTGGGGGGGGGAAGGAGGAGGAGGACTCCTGTTTAGCTGGAGGGGGTTTCATTGGCTGTTCTGCAGAGTGCAGAGACTGGCGTCCAGCAAACGACACTGCGCAGCAGTGGGAAACGGGTGCACTGTGTTTTCTTGCCACGTGTGCCCCCGTGCAGCCGTGCACTTTAGAGGGAACAGTGAGAGGCGGGCAGGGGCGATTGGTGAGCCAGCCAATGAGTGAGTAGGGGGCAGGGCTAGCATAGTGCAGAGGGGGGAGTGAGCGGAGGGAGTGAGCGATCAAGCGGCTTCCAGATGGGCGGGGGAGAGCGAGTGAAGTGGTTCTAATATAAATGGCTCGCTAGAGAGGGAGCACTTCCAGCACTCCCCATGCCTCTTAGTGCCCCCCTGCCACCCCTCTTGCCTCTTACCGTCCCCCTAAGCCATCCCACTGCCCCCCAGGGGGCAGTACCGCCCACTTTGGGAACCACTGCTTTAGACCCTTGATGGCGAACCTATGGCACAGATGCCACAGGTGGCATGTGGAACCATTTCTTAGGGCACACGAGGCATTGCCCTGTCAGCTCCAGCGTGCATGTGGGCACTGGCCAGCTGACAGGCCTTCTTTTGAGGCCGATTTTCGCCCTCTGGAGGCTTCAGGGAAGCTCCTGAATCCTCTGGAGGTGGTGAGGGGAGGCTGTTTTCACCCTCCCCAAGCTCCTAGAAAGACTCTGGAGCCTGGGGAGGGCAAAAAAAGCATGCCAAAAGCAGGGGGGGTCACGCACATAGAATTATGGGTATGGCACACCCACGTGCGATTCCCCCTGCGCTCCCCCCTGCTTTTCCCACACAAGCCAAAAAAGGTTAGCCATCACTGCTTTAGACCAATCATCTTTCAGAAATGCTCTTCAGTTGCAAACGGAAGTGAAAGACATCTGTTTCCAATTCAGGACTATTAGCCTCTTTCCTGAATAATCTCTCTAAAATGACTTCGGCGAGAAGTAATGCCCAATCCTAGCAAATTTGTGTATTACTGGCAGAGGAGAGATTTCAAGTACACCCACAACGTTTCTGATACTTTTATATTATACTTAGCAGGACATACTTGGAATTTGTTTGATATGCTATCTCAGCAACTTTCTATTTTCTTTTTGAAAATTCAAACAATCAGCATTTTCAAAGTTTAGTAAATATTCGGAAATGCTGTGCACACTACTGGAAAGACTCTTAGGAATCTAAATAGTAACATTGAAAGGAAAAGGAAGGGGCAGAAGAGTGAGAGAAAGTAAATATGGTAGTTTGTGGTTTTAGTGATGTTATGAGCTATAATCAAAACCAGCAGTACTTTCATTTTGGCCAAAGGAAACTTAAAAGCCAGTCAAGAATATCTTCTAATTCAGTGATTTTATTTATTCTCTCAAGTGGTTGTTATCAAACAGTTTTCTGGACTAAGGTCACACTGTCCTATTAAGCCCGTTGCTTCCATTTTTGTTCTCCACAAGAACAATAAACACAATTGCATTTGTGTACTATGATACAATTAGGTGCTCAGTTGGGGATATTAGGTTAATGAGGACAAGGTGTCTCAGGGTTTTTTTTTTGGCTCCATAGATTGGTGGCCTCTGAGTACTCAGTACTTAATCATGCTCTGATTTATGAAAAAAGCACTTCATAAACTTTCCTATTGTGGCTGTAAGTTGAATGCATATGTGTGTATCTGTGACTGTAGGTTTTTTTGTTAATGTAAAACAAAAAACAGAGGGCACAGAGGGGATAAAACTCACCTGAAGTTTCCTAAATGTTAAATTTAGGCTGATAGAGATTACTTTTATGAAATACAGCAAAACCAGTGGTGGGTTTCTGCAGGCTCGCACCTACTCGCGAGAGCCGGTTGGTGAAATTTAGAGAACCGGTGAGAGGGGGTTCCACCGGCGTACCTGGAAGTAAATCTGGCCCGCTGCTGCCAGTGACCCAACGGGAAAGAAAGGAAAGAAAGAAAGAAAGGAAGGAAAGAAGGAAGGAAGAAAGAAAGAAAGAAAGAAAGAAAGAAAGAAAGAAAGAAAGAAAGAAAGAAAGAATTTATAATCACAATTGAGTTCAAAATTTTGGTTGCTAAGCAAGAGCGCTGTTAAATGAATTTCACCACATTTTAAAAGGTGGCCACTCCCACTCTGTCACATGACTGCCAAGCCACGCCCACAAAATAGGCCACACCTACAGAGTAGGTTCTAAAAAAAATTGAAACCCACCACTGAGCAAAACATTATCATTAGGAACACTGAATGTGGTGGAATACAAAGAAGCAAGGTTAAAAGAAGGAATTGACCTTCTTCCTAGCCTCCGTATAATAATTTTATTGTTAAAATATTAATATATCTGTTCTACATTTAAAGTGAAATATCTGCTCACAGAAGCACTCATGTACCCAGATTTGGGGTTTATTCATGGGTGGGCTTCAAAAATTTCAGCCATGGGTTTTCTGCTCAGTTGCTGGATGGGCGTGGCCATGGTGTGCATGCAATTACCCCCACTGCACCACAGGGGGGGGGGGGGCGATGGCATTTTCACTTTCCCCAGGCTCCAGAGGCTTTCTCGAGACTCTGGGAGGTGGAAAACTGCATCCCCTGGGCTCTGGATGCCTTCTGGGAGGCCCATTTTTCCCTTCCCCAAGCCTCTGTGTGGGCCCTGCATTTACCTCACATCCAAAATGGGCCGCAGGAATACTCCTGGGAGGAAAGAGGTGGGCGGGGCCAGCCAGAGGTGGGATTTGGAGGCTCTCCAAACCAGCCATAACATTAGCTGGAGTTCTCCCATACCCAGGCGAACCCATAGCCTCTAGATCAGGGATGTCCAAACTTGGGAACTTTAAGACTTGTGGACTTCAACTCCCAGAATTCCCCAGCCAGCTATGCTGGCTGGGGAATTCTGGGAGTTGAAGTCCACAAGTCTTAAAGTTCCCAAGTTTGGACATCCCTGCTCTAGATTTATTTGGTTTTAAAGGAGTCATGGGCATCTGATCCTAGCACTCAGATTATGGCCAGACATAAAAAGTAAAGCTCCTCACAACCATCTCAGCAGAATAGCCTTCTAAACTTATATGGGGTTTTCCCCCCTACTCCCATCACCTACCATGTTCCCCCCCAAAATAAGACAGGGTCTTATTTTCTTTTGACCCCCGAAATAAGCGCTTGACCTTATTTTCGAGGAGGTCTTATTATTTTTGAGGTGCAGGAGGCAGTGAGCATGGTCACCTCATGGCTGCTGCTGCATTGCAATATTTTTGAGGAGGGCTTATTTTCGGGGAGGTTTTATTTTCAGGGAAACAGGGTAGATAAGAGACAGACATTCTGTGCTTGTGTGTGACTGACAGAACTAAGTCTTTTCATTAGGTAATGCTATTCCTGGACATACCTGGCAAAATACAGTCTTTGGAAAATGAATAAATATTGAGTCTCCTTGTTTGCTGCATCTGTTGCATTTGCTTCCTGTCATTAGAAGGAACATTATAATTATTTCAGTATGAGAGGTAATGGATTAGAGCATTTACTTTTTATTTATAACTGCACCGCAGATGTCTTTTACATGTGAATTATACATCAGATAGTATCAGGACCTTCCAAAGATATTTATTATTGCTCTGGGAATAAATTAGAACCTAATTTTAATTTTCACTGAAAGGTGCAATTGATGACTTTCCCTGTTGACTGAATCAGGGTTGGTCTTGCCATGGCACTTAATGAAAACTTGCTTCCGGAAACACTAAAAAATCACAAAAGATGAAGGGTTAGGGAGTCACTTTTAATTTTGCATTGCATCTCCCTTCTCTAATACAAAAAAGGAACAAGATGACAGCAATTTGGTAGTTGCACTCATGTTAATAAAAAGTGAATTAAAGCTTAGAGTCTTGTTTCTATGCAAGCGATCAGTGCACTTTTTCCATATGAGGGTTGTTGCCCTTTTTAAGTCAATGTGCAGCAGTGTTGCTTATCAGAGTCACATTTGAACACGGGCCTAAACTTAGAAATTGGTTGTACTGCTGCTGTCCAAAGTGTCACGTCTCAGAGTTGCACCCTGCCCAATTTCCTCTTCCCATCTTTATACGTAAGAAAAAAGATTCTGAGAGCAGAACTGCTTGCTGCATTTCACTGATTCCTCTTTGGAGGTGATGAATTGTTACTGATGTGTGACTGGGACTGAAGTTGCTTTTATCTTTTTACTGCTTTACTGTTTTATTCAATAAGGCTTTCTGGACTGTCAGAAATACTATATCGAATATCATTATGGACCAATTGTCCATGCCTCACTGCTAAGAGTACTTCTAGAATCTAGATCCAAAGATCCAAAATTTCAGAAGATCCAGCACAGCTATTTGATCTTATCAGATTTACAAAAAGAAGGAAAGACCAGCCTGCCCAATTCTATGGAGAAGCATCACTTCCTTGGCTAGAAGAAGTCCCTTAAGATATGCTATAAGGTCAACAAGCATGGATTTCCTAGTACAAAGTCTTCAACAGTGTGTGTGTGTGTGTGTGTGTGTGTGTGTGTGTGTGTGAGAGAGAGAGAGAGAGAGAGAGAGAGAGAGAGAGAGACAGACAGACAGACAGACAGACAGACAGACAGACAGACAGACAGACAGACAGACAGACAGACAGATAGACAGAGACAGAGACAGAGACAGAGACAGGTGATTCTTTCTCATGAATGAATTCATATGCATTGCGCCAGTCCTCGAATCAACAGAAAAATATGCCATAATCTTCACTACTTGACAGCTGGGGTCCCTCTACCTTTGTGATGAGCCTTGCAAGTGGCCCTGTCTTTACAGCCCTACTGTGGCAGAACTTAAGAGCAGCAATTGGTGGGTTGCCTGTCTTTCTTTCCCTGCCCACCCAGTGTCACCAACCAATGGTTACATCATCACCAATTTCCTTACTTAAAAGTATGGCAGGGGCAGGCTTAAGCTGACATGAATGGATAACTACAGTGGAAGCTTCAGTGACATTTCAAAATGCCTGATTGACAAGTCACTAATGCAGAGGTGCTTATAATCTGTGCCCTTGCCTATTTCTCAATCCAGCTGGTTGTCAGGTTGGTGGGGGAGGGGAGAGAGGAGGAGGAAGTTCATACAATATATTGAGAGAGAGAGAGAGAGAGAGAGAGAGAGAGAGAGAGAGAGAGAGAGAGAGAGAGAGAGAGAGAGAGAGAGAGAGAGAGAGATATCTTCCACTTCAGCTCAGCAAGTTGTCCATCCCAGTTACCTCTCATCTGGCCTATTTTTTCATAGAGGTTATTGCTCTTCCAGAAAACTGAGAGTTGTGTAGAAAGGTCTAAGTATTTCTGTCGTTTACTGATAGTCTTCAAGATTGGCCAGGCTAACAGACTCTATAAAGACTTCAGGAAATCTATTTTATTGTTGTAGGATATAATAGCAGGACCTTGAAAGCCAGACAGAGTTTCCTCTGATCCCTCTTATCAAGAATAATCCATCCACTTTTGAGTTTCTTTTTTAGAGCTAAGCTGATGCTTATGTAGCCAGCTTTGCATTCCTTCTTCAAGGTTATTATAGCTGGGAATACACCTAGGAACAGAAGGGGAAACTGATAGAACTCTTGTCAATTTCAACAGTTCTCAAATATCTCAGAAAACAGATGCTGCAGAAGAATGGTAGTGTGTAACAGAACCCAGAGGTATCCTGTCAGCGGTGGGTTTCACATTTTGTTACCA
Organism: Rhabdophis nuchalis; assembly: GCA_039707465.1. Classification (NCBI taxonomy): domain Eukaryota; kingdom Metazoa; phylum Chordata; class Lepidosauria; order Squamata; family Natricidae; genus Rhabdophis; species Rhabdophis nuchalis. The sequence continues at coordinate 32,679,371 of CM077651.1, read as the reverse complement.
CTGGTTTGCCCCCCCCCCCATGCATGTCCGCTTCACACATAGGCCTGGCCTTCTGTTCATGCGCTTTGCTCCCACCTGCACCTTCCATGCATGCGCCCGGCCTCAAAAATGTGTCTAAATAGGATGGCATAGAGCCGGGTGGGGGGTGAGCAACTGCAATTTACGCTACCAGTTCAGGCAAACCAGTCTGAACCGGCTGAATACCACCTCTGTATCCTATGAAATGATATCAGAACAGGAAAAATGGCACAGTCTGCCTGCCAAAGTAATAAAGCAGGGGCATGGAAGACTTTCAATAATACAGTAATACAATAGCAGAGTTGGAAGGGACCTTGTAGGTCTTCTAGTCCAACCCCCTGCGTAGGCAGGAACCTTATACCATTTCAGACAAATGGCTTTCCAACATCTTTTTAAAGACTTCCAGGGTTGGGGCATTCACAACTTCTGGAGGCAAGCTGTTCCAGAGGTTAATTGTTCTAACTGTCAGGAAATTTCTCCTTAGTTCTAAGTTGCTTCTCTCCTTGATTAGTTTCCACCCATTGCTTCTTGTCCTGCCCCCAGGTGCCTTGGAGAATAGTTTGACTCCCTCTTCTTTGTTGCACCCTCTGAGATATCGGAACACTGCTATCATGTCTCCCCTGGTCCTTCTCTTCATCAAGCTAGACATACCCAGCTCCTGCAGCCGTTCTTCATATGTCTTAGTCTCCAGTCCCCTAATCATCTTGGTTGCTCTTCTCTGCACTCTTTCCAGAGTCTCCACGTCTTTTCTACATCGTGGCGACCAAAACTGTATGCAGTATTCCAAGTGTGGCCTTACCAAGGCACTATACAGTGGCATTAACACTTCACGTGATCTAGATTCTATCCCTCTGTTTATGCAGCCTAGAACTGTGTTGGCTTTTTTGGCAGCTGCTGCACATTGCTGGCTCACACTGCTGCACACACTCACTTGTTGAAAGAAACAGCAGAAAACAGTATTCATTTGGGATAGAGCTACAATACATCTCTTTTTCCCAGTTTAAGTGATCAGCTTTTTTTTTTTTTTTTTTTTGTAGAACCCATATACTGGTCTTCTTAAAATGTACAGTGGAGGAAGACGTCTAATGGATTTCCAAAAGATTGACATACTAATGTAAGTAAGGATCCATGTATTGCCTGAATGGTGGTTCAGGCATTTCACTGTTTAAATTCCTTTGTAGAAATAAGGTTCCTGGTTTTTCTTCAGCTGAAGACCAAATGGTCTTGGAAGGCAGGAACTAAGGACTAGGAGTGGGGAGGACGTGTCCTTTCAGCAGGCTTAGCAGATACTAACATTTTATTGCTGAAGGTAGCTAAACAGAATGAGGCACTCTAGGTCAGGGGTCCCCAACCTTTGCAACTTTAAGTCTGAAGGACTTCAGCTCCCAGAATTCTCCAGCCAGCTTTGCTGGCTGGAGAAGTCTGGGAGCTGAAGTCCTTCAGACTTAAAGTTACAAAGGTTGGGGACCCCTGCTCTAGGTGATTCATATGCCAAGACTTGTTCTGAGATAATGTGGAAAACACTACATTAAACTTGAAATTATTAACAAATAATTTAAGCTCCCTCCACGATTGGTTGGAAATGATGAATGGGCATTTTTATGCTGCAGTTGAAGGGATACAAGGATAAAACCAGCAAAAGAAAGAAATAAAGTTAGTTAGTCTTTGGAACACTGTAATGGATCTTTCAATTTTTATTTGCCCAGAAGAGTCTTAACCCAGGTACCATCAAGACATAAAATTTCTCTAGTCTCTAGAAGCATTGCTTCTGCTACATCAAAGTTTGTGACATCAAAGCTTGCTTGCATCTAGACATATGATTTTTTGTTTAATGATCATGCAATTGTTTAATTATAAGCAGAGCTCACAAAGTGAGAGAGGAAAGCTAATAGAAATAAAAATAAATTTTATAATTGGGAAAGAAGGAACATCTGTTGATTGCCAATGGGACAAAAAAAATGGCAGAAAACAAATTAAAAGGTCTTCATCTGGATTAAATGATCGTTTTTGACAGTCCTTAGAATTTTAATTCCCAGAATGGACAACATGCAAAAAAAAAATTAATTTGTATTTTCAATAAGAGAACATAATAAATTCACATAATATCCCTTAAAGATTATTTAAATATTTTAGATACATCAGACTGGAATCCAATTCTTAAAGCACAGTGCTAGCTAAGAATACATATGATTTAATGGGGAAAACCCTCCAGATTTTGCTGTTCATATTTCATGTTTCATTAACTTTATTCCATCTGGAGAAAGCAACCACAAGTAGACTAGGGTTTATGGAGATTCTCAGTCAACCAGCCCAAAAAGCACCTATGTAGACTAGAGTTGTACAAATGTCTACAAAGGTGCTTTTTGGGCTGGTTGCTACGATAACATTCGCTTGGACTGGATATGCTATGGGGTTCATTTATATACATAATGTTCTATATATACATTCCCATGGTTTACATATATGCCAACCACTTCACCCAACTGCCTGCTTTGGGTTGAAACGTCTCCAAAATTCATCACAATTTGGTTCAGTCATTCCAGAAATGTCAAGGCTAACATTAGCAATGGGGAAGTGACATTTTCTTCACTTGTAAGTTGGGATACAACAGAGTTGTCAATACTGAAGGTACCAAATTGGGAAGTGATTCTGAAGAGCTCTTGTGCAGAACATTATCCGGAAACTATTTTGTTTTTACTTGGAAGTTTTAAGTTATACATTTTAAAGGCAGGATTATTACAAGATCTATTCAGGAAGAAAAACTGTGAATACCTTTTATTTTTATTTTAAGGTTTGAAATATGGTCTCTGTTTGGCCTTAACGTATGGGTGGAGAACAATGGCTAGTTTCCAGTTTAAGAACAAGTTCCATCACCAAGGTCTGTCCTCAAGTCCAATTTGTATTATTCATGCATTTAGAACAGTATTATTGTAGAATACTGTACAAGTAGTATTGTGTAATGAATTGAACCATTGTGTATTTAACTTGAATCATTGTGTGTTTAATTAGGCTTTGTTCTTATCTATGGGTCATGCTTAAACCATGACATTCTTCAACTGCGGACTTTCTGTATTGTATATGCTCTTAAATTCTTGTACACTGCCTCGAGTCCCTTCGGAGAGAGGGGGCGGTCAATAAATCCAAATAAATAAATAAATAAATAAATAAATAATTGCTGAACCAGAACTTCCTGAAGCCCCTGGTCACAAGGCTACTATTGATGCTGGGAGCAGCAGTTCCTGACCTTTCTTTAGCATCTAGAAAAGTTTCCAAAATTGATTTTTAAGATTCATGCAGAATGTCCACACCCAGGTGAGCCACCTTGACTATCTGGCACTACCACATATAGATATTCTTAATCATTAAGATATGAAACTGAAAAACCATGAACAAAGATTACTTCCCTATAGCAAAGATACACACATGCATTACCAGTCAGTTCCTGGTGGATACTTGTATAAATGTGCTCTTATCATTGTGCATTTTAATTCTGACTCAGTGCTGAGCTCAACCAACCAACCGCTCAACCAGTGCCATACAAAATGACCTTTGTAAAATCATTACCGTATCATCTTTCTATTTATTTATATTCAGAGGCCAAATTTTAAAAAATGCACATAAAACAGATTAAATTAAAAACATATAATCAAATAAATTATATGCATACACATAGATGGCAAAATATTTTAAAAAATGATAAGCATTAAGACATTAACTGGTGTTAGAGAAGTATTACTTTAATCCCTTAAATGTTGGCTAGATGATCCAGCTTGGGCAAGTTTAAGTCGATTAATTTCTGAAGGCAGTTGCAGAACTCAATCGCTTTCTTAGAAGTTTCTGCAAGTAAGAACAGTATAATCTTAGATTCAGTCCTTTCCACTACCACACCTACCAAGGAATGGATGGGGTAATGTAGGTTGCCACTCCTGATATAACTGGCAATTCAGTAGGGCGTGGGCTATTGTTTTCATGGCTGTGTCCCAGCATATGCACCAGTGATCCAGATAGGGTGTGTCATTACATTTCCTCTCCATTAGGCTCAAGGTTAGGGCATTTAACTTACGTAAATATATTTCTGTTAAAAGGTAGTCTGTATCTTGTAATTTTTATTTTTAATCAACAAATAAAATGCTCTCCATCATCAGTTTCCTATCTTTAAAAACAGATTGAGTAAATCAGGAAACGTTCTTGGAGTTTTTCAAGAAATGCAATATATTTAGGAAGTGCCTGAAGCCAAAGGGTTGGGTTATCAAAAAAAAAAAAATCTAATGAGTCAATAGAGAGCAGGTGAGCCCAGAAAATGAAAAGTTGTTGAGAACTGATCTTATGCCCTGGGACCTTCCTTTATTCCTCAACCTAGGCTACTACTTTCAGATTTCATGAATATAGTCTTCTCTTACTGCATTTTAGTTTGACTAGATTCTTTGGAGGAAATCTTCTCCTTTGACATGAACATGTGTTCCTTTTTAAAGGAGAGACTAGTTTAGTGCAGCCAACTAGTTGACTGCAGCCAAAAAATTAAAAGACGCTTGCTTCTGGGGAGGAAAGCTATGGCAAATCTACAGACAGCATACTAAAAAGCAGAGACATCACCCTGACAACAAATAGCTGATACCACTCTAATGGCAGAAAGTGAAGAGGGACTAAAGAGCCTCTTGACGTGAATGAAGAAGGAAAGTTCAAAAGTTGGCTTGAAACTCAACATTAAGAAAACTAAGAACATGGTATCCGGCCTTCTCAATTCCTGGCAAATAGATCGGGACGAAATGGAGGTAGTGACAGATTTTATTTTCTTGGGCTCCAAGATCACCGCAGATGGGGACTGCAGCCAAGAAATTAAAAGATACTTGCACCTGGGGAGGAAAGCTATGGCAAATCTAGACATCATACTAAAAAGCAGAGACATCACCCTGCCAACAAAAGTGTGTATATTCAAGGCTATGGTTTTCTCAGTTGCAATGTATGGCTGTGAAAGTTGAACCATAAGAAAGGCTGAGCGCCAAAGAATTGAGGCCTTTGAAATATGGTGCTGGAGAAGACTCCTGCGAGTCTCTTGGACTGCAAGGTGATCAAACCAGTTAGTCCTAGAGGAGATCAACCCTGACTGCTCTTTAGAAGGTCAGATCCTGAAGATGAAACTCAAATTCTTAGGCTACCTAATGAGAAGAAAGGACTCACTGGAGAAGAGCCTAATGCTGAGAAAGATAGAGGGCAAAAGAAGAAGAGGATGACTGAGAATGAGGTGGCTGGATGGAGTCACTGAAGCAGTAGGCGTGAGCATAAATGGACTCCAGAGGATGGTAGAGGACAGGAAGGCCTGGAGGAATGTTGTCCATGGAGTCGCGATGGGTCAGACAAGACTTCACAGCTAACAACAATAACGTTCAGTGTTTCTTAATCTTAGCAATGTCAAGATATGTGGACTTCAATTTCCAGATCTGCTGACTCTGAATTCTGGGAATTGAAGTCAACACAACTTAAAGTGGCCAACACAGAGAAACATTGACTTAGGTTAATGAAGACCAAGAACAATCTCATTCCCACTCCTGTTGCCTGCTTGGAAAGAAAGCAGCAGACATAAGGGGCTTTGTGCTTTCACTACTGAAGTCTTACGGACAAGTAAAACCTGGAGAGAGATGAGAACAGGGAGCGAAGCCCTGCATGGCCACACAGATCTTCCACATGCTGTGAAGTTAAATAAAACAATAACCAGTGAAATATCAGATGATTAATGTGGAATAGGTGATATATATTAAATAACATTGTTACAGAAATTCCTTTCGGTAATCCATGGACAACAATATAAAATGTTTTATTCTTTGTTTTGTCTCTCTTCTTCTTCATGCCTTCCTGAAAACCAGACTTCTACTTCCCATCACTATGAGATAATACAGCTGACGTGAATCTGTCATTCAGACCTTGATCAACTCCTCCTCAGCTGCAATAGCATTCATTATGACGTCAAGAGATTTCCAAGAATTCTGCCATTTATAATTACTCATTCAAAAACATGTATGTAGTTGATCTATTCCCCAAGTAGGGAGGCTACATCCACTATAAACACCAATGCTGGAATGTTTGCAAATCGTTATAAGAAATGATGACTTAGAAAACAAGGAATCGTTGGATGTGAAAATTATACAATTCCTCAAATTCCTGTTATTTGTAATACATATACAATTATCCAGATGTTTAGTAACCAGTTAAATGCCACCTCTTGTTGAATTATAGTTACCCTAGAAAGTCTAGCCCCGTGATGATGAACCTACGGCACGCGTGCCAGAGGTAGCACACAGAGCCCTATCTGTGGGCATGTGCACCATTGCCCCAGCTCAGCTAGCTGGTCGTCAGATTTCCGATGTGTGCAAGCACACTGGCCAGCTGGTTGTTGTGCTTTCAGTGGTCTGATGCGCACGCCTTCCAGTTTTGGCACTCTGTGCCTAAAAGGTTCGCCATCACTGATCTAGCCTATGATAAGCAGTGGTTTAACTAGAACTCTAAGCCCACTCTTTCCATGTTGTAGCCTTTTCGAAACTACATCCCTAAAAGCACAATTTGCATATCTGGTTGCTTGATTATCTAAATATTTTGAAGCCAAAAAGCCAAGAACAGAAGGAAAGAGTTGCAACTTCTTATGAGCCAGAAAGAAAAAGCTATAAAGGAAATGTGCAAAGTGGACATTGAGAAGGCACCGGTTTCCATCCCATATGGGAGATAAAAAATATTTCTTGCCATTCTGTTTCAGCTAGGAGTAAACAGTCTGGAGTTATTGTCCTCCAGATATTTTGCATCATAAATCCAACAATTCCATGCCATTGGGCCTGCTGGCTGGGGTTGATGGGACTTCAGGTTACCCATTCTTAATCTTGACAAAATCAGGTGAGTTAGTCTAATCATCTGTCTTTGTTCTATGTTTTTACAAATTCCACTGTTCACAGAGGACGCCATTAGGCTCTGGCATTTCTAGAATGAGCACCCATAGCACCATTTGTGAAATTGGTGATGACAAGCAAATACATTTCTAAAGACTTTCTCACTCGTTCTTGATTCTGAGTGTTTAATTATGCATTCTTCTAGACCAGGGGTGAAATCAACTTACCTTCCCTACCGGTTCGCAGATATGACCACCGCATGCGCCGAATGTCAAAAATGGATGTGATGACATCTGGGCGGGTGGGTGGAGCCTGCTACTGAGCGCGCCTGTAAAGGTAAGTAGAACAGTGAGAGGGGGAAATCCGCAGTGCCACGCAATTTAAATTAAGAAATCCTGTTTTCTAGCTAATATAAATTGCACGTCACAGCTGATCGTTGAAAATACCGGTTCACCCAAACCGGTAGCATTTTTTACTACCGGTTCAGGCAAACTGGTCCAAACGGGTAGCATTTCACCCCTGTTCTAGATCATGTTTCTCAACCTTGGCAACTTTAAGATGAGCGGACTTCATTTCCCAGAATTCCATGCTAGCTGGGGGATTTTGGTAGTTGAAGTCCACACATCTTAAAAGCTGCTCGGGTTGAGAAACACTGAATTTCCTACCTTTGTCGCATTTCATAAACTATTTTAATATCTGAAGATGAAACACAGCATTACCCTATTTCGAATAAACAATATTCATGTCTATACTGCTCTCTGTTGAAGTAAAATGTTCCAGAAATTGACACCATTTCATTTTGGAACTTGTCGGACTCAACTGCTTATGCATAGATAAATGTCTGACATGGATGGTTTAATCTGAAGTATATTCGTGTACTTCACAATATATCCTATTTTACAGGCTGGATTTAAAGCTGGTTCTGGATCTCCAGGCTCCAAGGAAGTCCTCTGTGCAGACATTTGTCAGTTACAATGTCAAGTAAATAAGACTCAGTCCAGCTTGTATTTAACAAGCAAGCCACCAAGAGTCCAAAGCTCAATTAATGACCCTTCAAGCCAAGGGATTAGCCAGACTTCCTCACTGGAATCCAGAAATTCTTAATGAATGGAAGGAACGCAGGACATCCGGATGTATTTCCAGAGAGAAACAAACAAATGACAAAAAATGCCTCATAGGAATTTTCATTGCATCTCTTTTGAAGATATTTGTCCCAATGCAATTTCTCCCTTTTTAATGAAGGTTTGCAAATGAATTTAGTTTAGCTTCAACTGCAGAAAGAGTACAGAGAAGAGCAACAAAGATGATTAGGGGACTGGAGGCTAAATATATATGGAACTGGGTATGCCGTTTAAAGAAAAGAAGGACTAGGGGAGACGCGATAGAAGTGTTCCAATATCTCAGGGGCTGCCAGAAAGAAGAGGGAGTCAAGCTATTCTCCAAAGCACCTGAGGGTAGAAAAAGAAGCAATGAATGGAAACTAATCAAGGAGAGAAGCAACTAAGAACTGAGGAGAAATTTCCTGACAGTAAGAACAATTAATCAGTGGAACAACTTGCCTCCAGAAGTTGTGAATGCTCCAACGCTGGAAGTTTTTAAAAAGAAGTTGGATAGCCATTTGTCTGAAGTGGTGTAGGGTTTCCTGCCTAAGGGGGTGGGTTGGACTTGAGGTCCTCCAAGGTCCCTTCCAACTCTGTTATTCTATCATTATACCCAGCTTCTTGACATTTCTGACCACATTCTGTAGGCATCCCTGAATTCTGCTATGAATTATGCCAGATAGTATCTCCTAATTTATAATTCTTGCCAGAGCTGTCAGGAAGAGGGATTATATGCAATTCCAAAGCTAGAAGGGAAAAGTATAAATATACTTTTTATTGCTATGGGCCCTTCCAGGGAAGAATGGTTTCAAAATGTTTTTTTTGCAAAACAACACTTTCCCCCCATCTCTTCACCCCAAAAAATCTACCCTAAAGATTGGGGAGATGTTTTCCAGTGACCTAACATTAGCCAAATTCTATACCATATTTTGCAACAAATTGTGCAACCATAAAGGATAACAAACCTATTAACACATAAACTCTGATGGATCACAGGCCACCTTTTCTAAATTTTAGGAATCATATGGTTGATCCCAGTTTGGCTCTTAAAAGCAATAAATCTTTTTTTTTTTTAGATGTGTATCTTTTCTTAAAGTAGTAAAGTTTAACTCATTTTTAAATGCATATCAGGATATTCAAGTTAACTTGGATTTAATTCAAGTTTTGTATTCCTAAAGGCCATCTTTCTATGCCATACCCCTTCCAATATAAGCTAGATAGCTCTTTGGTGAAGAAAAAAGCCCTTACCAGTATCAAAAAATGATTCCCTCCCACCCCAGAGGTGGTATTCAGCCATTTCTGATGGCTTGTAAATATTCTCATATAACAGAATATGGAATGAGGCATATTTGCTGATTGACTGGATAAGATTCAACCAGGAGTGGTGAAGAAGTAAGTGAGAATATAGGATGAGTTATGGCTAAGGTTGAGTGGCTATACTACGAACAATGTAAAAATTATCAGGTAAATATTGACAAAGTACAGGCAGGACAATTGGAGGGCGGGGGGGGGGGGGAAACACTTTCCTTCTTCTTTATACCCAGCCTTAAGGACTACTGGACCTACAACGGTGATATGGTGACACCATAAGATTGAGGTTTTAGGGCCCTGAGAGGAAAGTTAAGGTGAAAAAGTGATTGAGTCTTATAGAGCAGGGGTCTGAAGCAAAGCTGGCTGGAGAATTCTGGGAGCTGAAGTCCTTCAGACTTAAAGTTGCAAAGGTTGGAGACCTCTGTTATAGAGATGAGGGAAAAGCAATATGGGCTTTCTTTTACCTCCTTTTTATATTTTTCTCATAACCTTGTGATATAGAATAGAATGCAGAAGCCTTTGGCCCTAAAAGCAACCAAATCTCAGTAATATTCTAGCTTGAGGAGAAGAACTTTCTCAGGCTGAATAACAAACTGTACGTGCCAATTGTTTCAACTATATCTTTCTCACAATGGATTCTATGTGACTCCGACGCCTTTTTCACATGGTAACATTTTATGCTTACCATTACAGGAGCTTTAACTAACCATCCATACCTCTGATGTAATTGGGCAGGATGATTTCTTCCATCCCATCAACTTTTCTTTTGTACTTCTTTCTGCTGTACTGACTATAAAGGGAAATTGGAGGCTTCAGTTTACGTTGCCTCTTTTTCATAAAAAGATCCCTTTTGTCAGGGCACTCTAATAAATTGTATAAATGATCTTCTGAATCAGTTGCTTATTGCAGAGAGTGTATTGAGGCAGAATCTACAGCCAATTTGACCATTTTTATTCACTGGAAGAAGAGAAGGGGAAGGCAGGGGAGGGATGGGAAGGGGAGAGAAGAGGAGGACAGGGGAGAGGAAGGAGGGTAATGGCAAAGGAGGGAAGGATTTGCAGTACCAAAGACACTTTGGGTATTTTGACAAATGTGAGGGAAGCGTATCTGTGAAGCACTAAAGAAATCAAGATGGCAACCACTACAACATGATTAAAGTTATACACTTTATTTACAGACCGATTTAACAGATTAACAGAGTTGGACGGGACCTTATAAGTCATCTAGTTCAACCCCTGCTCAAGTAGTAGACCCTACACCATTTCTGACAAATGGCAGTCCAATGTCTTCTTGAAAGTCTCAAGTGATGAAGCTCCCACAACTTCCGAAGGCAACTTCTGTTCCATGGGTTGATTGTTCTCACTGTCAAAAAGTTCCTCCTTATTTCTAGGTTGAATCTTTCCTTGGTCAGTTTCCATCCATTATTCCTTGTCCAACCTTCAGGTGCTTTGGAAAATAGCTTCACCCCTTCCTTTCCGCAGCAGCCCCTCAAATATTGGAACACTGCTGTCATGTCTCCCCTGGCCCTTCTCTTCACTAGACTAGCCATGCCCAGTTCCTGTAACCGTTCTTCAGATGTTTTAGTCTCCAGTCCCCTAATCATCCTGGTTGCTCTCCTCTGCACTTTTTCTAGAGTCTCAACGTTTTTTTTTTAGTGTGGTGACCAAAACTGGATGCTGTACTCTAGGTGCGGTCTTACTAGGGCTTTATAGAGTGGTATTAGTATCCCTCTATTAATGCAATTTAGGATTGCATTGGCTTTTTGGGCTGCCACCGCACACTGCTGGCTCATATTTAGTTGGTTGTACACTAAGACTCCAAGATCCCTCTCACAATCACTGATATTAAGCCTGATTTCACCCATTTTATATGCATACTTTTGGGTTTTTTTACCTAAACTTAGGATTTTTCTCTACATTGAATTTCATTTTGTTAAAAAAGGACCCAGCATTTAAGTCTATCGATCCTTTTGGATCTTGAGCCTATCTTCTAGGATGTTAGCTATTCCTGCCAGCTTAGTATTATCTTCAAATTTGGTAAGTTCCCCTTCTATTCCCTCATCTAAGTCATTTATAAAGATATTGAAGAGTACTGGGCCTAAGACAGAACCTTGTGGTACCCCATTGCTTACTTCTTTCCGTGTAAACTTAAACCCATTAAAGACTACTCATTGAGTATGGTTTGTCAGCCAGTTGCAAATCCATCTGGCGGCGAAGCTATCTATCCCACTTTTTTCTAGCTTAGAAGAAGTAGGTTTTGGTCTACTTTGTCAAATGCCTTACGTTCTATATTTCTAAACAGCTATATTTTTTTTATCCTGCCTCCCGTCCCCCTCCCCACACCCAATATACTTTCCTTTGAGAGTGGACAAATGGAGCCATCTGAGGCAAATGGCTTGTAAGCTGCGGTCATCTTCTGGGGGAGAGACAAATAGAAAAGAAGAAGTAGGAAGCAAATGGGATCATGAGGAAGTAGCTCACACTGTCCTTAACTGTGACCTTTTAAAGAACATTCCACACTATAAAATTAGAATGTTTCACAGCACTTAAAATGTTTCGTGTGCCAACGCATTGCAACGTGCACGACTGGCATAAGATTATCATTTTCCATCAGTGTAATTAACACGCACTTGTTTCAGTTGGCTTTTAAGGGTTAGAGCTGCTTGGGACCTAGGCAGAAAAGTGCAATTATCTTAAAATGGACATACATTCCATGAACTTCAGCAGTGCTTAGATAAGGCACCATTGCTAGGCATCGTGCACTGGAATAAATAGTTCACTGGGAAGTATAGGACTTCCCTATACTTTCCTATTACAGAAATGGAATTATTAGTTTTGCTATTTTCTTTTATCTCTAATAAAACAGCGTGTGGACCAATCAGTAGAATCCAGAGGATTCTGGGTTTAATCTCACAATTCTGAACTTTGAAGTGACACCGAGCTGCTCAATTAAAGAAACCTCAAGTTAGAAATTTCAGCTCAACCTGCCCAGATGTGTGGAATTAAACATGCCTCTATCCTCCAGCCTGTCCACATCCTTGCTGACTGGAAGTAATCAGGATTGTAATTCAAACAACAGATAAGACTTAAGGCACTTCTCTGGAGGCATTGACCTACCCCTGTAGAAAGAATGCAGAGAAGAGCAACAAAGATGCTTATGGGACTGCAAGCTAAAACATATGAAGAATGGTTGCAGGGATTAGGTTATGTATAGTTTAATGAAAACAAGGACTTGGGATGACATGATAGCAGTGTTCCAATATTTAAGGGGCTGCCACAAAGAAGAGAGGCTCAAGCTCTTCTCCAAAGCACATGGAGGCAGGACAAGAAACAATGGAAACTAATCAAGGACAGAACCAACCTAGAACAAAAGAGAAATTTCCTGACAGTGGAACAGCTTGCCTCCAGAAGTTATGGGTGCCCCATCACTGGAGGTTTTAAACAATAGAGTGGACAACCATTGTCTGAAATGGTATGCACTTTCCTGTTTAAGCAGGGGGCTGGGCTAGAAAACCTCAAAGGTACCATTGGGATAGAGATAGAGAGTGACAAGTCCAGCTCTTGGCCGTTGTTCTGTGGTGTACCACAGGGCTAGGTACTTTCTCCACTCCTTTTCAACATCTATATGAAACCGCTGGGTGAGATCATCCGTTATTCCAGATTGAGGTATATACTGTATGCTGATGACCCTAACTCTATATTTCCACTCTTGGTGACCCTAGTGACGCTGTTGCTCAGTGAGACAATTGCTAAATGAGTTTTGTCCCATTTTATGACCTTTCTTGCCACAGTTGTTAAGTGAATCACTGCATGTGCTACTTGAGTAACAAAATTGTTAAGTGAATCTGGTTTCCCAATGAAGTTGTGAACAAACGATGTTCACATGATTGTGGGACACTGCAACGGTCATAAATATGAAACAGTTGCCAAGCCCCCAAATTTTGATCACATGACTATGGGGAGGGAGTTTGCAACGCTTGTCAGTGTGAAAAACTGTAATAAGTCAGTTTTTTCAGTGATGTTGCCACTGAACTGTTGTAAGTCAAGGACTACCCATATTATGTTTTCTGTTGTAATCTGAGTTTATGAAAGTGAGAATGGTACAGTATGCCCATCTGAGTTAGTTATGGAACAGTCAATATGCCCTGTAAAATACATACATACCTGTAGAGTGGAATTTATTAGTCTGAAGTCTGCACAAGCCTGTCCTAGGACAGTCTCCGAGGTGGTATTCAGCAGGTTCTGACCAGTTCTGGAGAACCGGTAGCGGAAATTTTGAGTAGTTCAAAGAACCGGTAAATACCACCTCTGACTGGCCCCGCCCCCATCTATTCGCTGCCTCCCGAGTCCCAGCTGATCGGGAGGAAATGGGGATTTTGCAGTAACTTTCCTCTGGAGTGGGGAGGGAATGGAGATTTTACAGTATCCTTCCCCTGCCACACCCACCAAGCCATGCCCTCCAAGCCCACAGAACCGGCAATAAAAAAATTTGAATCCCACCACTGGACAGACTATAGGGTTTTCCTCAATGAACAATCTTCCACAATTGGTAGTTACAGATAGAATGTATAAGTATCCCTGCTTATCTAGAGCAGCAATCCCAACCTTTTCAGCTTTGCAGACCAGGGGAGGAAGGGCGAGAGAGGGAATGGCCCACCGCTTGCACAAATGGAGTTTTGTGTTCACTCACTGCTCTTGCAATGCTTTGCCCCGGGAATTGCGTACCCCTGACCTAGAGATAAGGTTTGTTGACAGATCATCATTCCTTGGCAAAGAAAAAAGACTTTAATTTAAAAGCAATTTTGTCCTCTTTAGAGAAAGCTATCACTTTGCAAAAGGAATAAGAATTGTGGTTAAGGCTTCAGGCAAGAAAGTGGGAGCCTGGGAGTTCTAGATTTACTTTAAACTGGGAACCATAGACTTACCTCAGACATCACGTCAACAGGGTGCCTCAGGCAAATCTCTGTCAGCCCTAGGAAGCAGGCAATGGCAAACCACTTCTGAACGCTTGTCAAGAAAACTGTAGGGACTTGTCCAGGCAGTTGCTGAGAGTCAAGTGTGACTTAAAGGCATTGGGGAAAAAATGCATATTGTATGCGAACAAATGCTTCCCTGAGAAATAATTGATATGGCATTGACTAGGCAGTAAATTATGCAATTGATACTTTACACTGCTGGAGTGCCACATCAGTGTTCTATGTCAGTTGTTCATCCTTTGAATGGGGCCTCCTTCACCTTGAGGGGTCCTTGGTGCTGTCTCAGTTTGCTTGTTTTCTTGCAGATCAGAGGTGGATTCCTACTGGTTTGGACCGGTTCAGCCGAGTAGGTAGTAATTCGGCCCACCACATCCCCGAACCGGTTCTAATGGTGGCGCCATCTCGATTTTTTGCCTACTGTTTTACCCGCTGTTGTGTGTGCATGAAGCGCATACCTGAGCAAACCAGCAGTAGAAGAAAGTGGAAGCCACCCCTGTTGCAGATGTTTCCTTACCCAAACTAGGTGACATTATCAGTAATTGGGGTACTGAAACGTCTGCAAGAAAACAAGCAAGCTCAGAGAGCACCAAGGGCCCCTCCTGTCAACCCTCCGCTACCAGTATTCTCCTTTATTAAATACTTCACCTTTTCCACATCAACCATAACTACCGTGTCAAAAGCAGGACTGCCCTCTGGTGTCCACATGTGATCCAGCAACTCCTCCCCTTTTCAAATAATAGAGAAGTAACAGATTCATTCAAAAATAAAAATATCTTCAGGTATTCATAATTCTAATCATGGATATAATATAGGGATAAATACCTTATCCCCAGCCTTTTCGCTCTGGATCTTCTCATTATTGTGCTGACATTTGTAAACTGCTCAGAGAGTTCCATAAAACAACGCAGAGTTTTACAGTCTAAGTCCGTGATGGCGAACCTATGGCACAAGCGCCACAGGTGGCACGCAGAGCCGTTTCTCAGGGCACGCGGGGCTTGCCCTGTCAGCTGGCCAGCGCACCATTTTTCGCCCTCCGGAGGCTTCAGGAGCTTTCCTGAAGCCTCCAGAGTGCGAAAAACGGCCCCTATGGGCAAACCAGAACTTCAGGAACGGATTTCTGGTTTGCTCATAGGGCCAGTTTTAGCCCTCCTGAAGCCTCCGGAGGGCTTTGGGGCGGGGGGAGGCTGTTTTTACCCTCCGCAGGCTCTTATAAAGCCTCTGGAGCTTGGAGAGGGTGAAAAAAGCACACCAAAAATGGGGGGAAGCAATGGGCATGCACTCATGTGGGCTGTGGCCGCGCATAGCATTATGGGTGTGGCACAGCTGTGCACGACCCCCCCCTGCGGTCCCCCCGTTTTTGGAACACGAGCCAAAAAAGGTTCGCCATCACTGGTCTAAGTATTATTGCTATTGCTATTGCCGCGGGTCTTTTGACTCCCGCTCAAATTAGCCCTGCAACAGCCAGTCGCGCCTGATTGGCTAAGACGCAGCTGGCTGAGCCCGGGTTGCTGGGCGGTTTGGTTGGTTTCCCACCTGACAGCTACAGTATAAATAGCTGTCAGGCGGGGGATCCCCTGTCTACTGCGCATTCCTGCTTGTGTTAGTTACCTTCTGCGGTTTTTGCTGTTCAGCCAATAAACGGCTATTTGTTGAATCCTACCAGTCTGGACTCCCTCTTTTCAAACCTTTAACAGGATTCACTTATCTTCCCTGCAGGTTTTCTGTGGGCATGTCTTAAAGGCTCAGTTCCTGGATCCATAATCTTTAAAGGGAAGTTTAAGATGTTGATTTCACAGTCAAACTGCTAGTAACTTGCAGGTCAATTTATTTTCTGGTGTATTTTAATAATGATGCTGTCCTAAACAATTCTTTCCAATGGACCCCTCAGATGTAGTATGAAATAAATAAAACAAATTGGTGTCAAAGAAAAAAATCAGGCTTGTAGAGAAAATATATCCAAATAACCAGAGCCGCAGTGGTGCAGTGGTTAAAATGCACTACTGCAGGCTACTTCTGCTGACTGCCGGCTGACTGCAATTTGGCAGGTCAAATCTCATCATCTCAAGGTTGACCTTCCATCCTTCGGAGGTGGGTAAAATGAAGACCCAGATTGTTGAGGGCAATAGGTTGACTCTGTAAACCGCTTAGAGAGGGCTGTAAAAGCACTGTGAAGCAGTATGTAAGTTTAAGTGCTAATGCTATGAACTTCTCATATCTACACTAAACTTGTATAGAGCAAGTAAGTGAATCATCATTAAAAGATAGGTCTACCAGCACCTGTCAAGTCACTACAGGTAATATTCATTTAGGAACCATAGTTGGGGTGGACAACATGGTCCTTAAGCAAAGTGATCGCTAAATGAAACTGTGACTGTCAGCGATGGGTTTCGCATTTTGTTACCACTGGTTCGTTGCATATGCGCCCGCTTGGTTCGCATGCGGGCGCAGGCTTCACGAGTGCCCCTTCTGCACATGCACCTAGCCTTCCGCACATGCGCCTAGCGTCAAAAACATGCCTAAATAGAACAGCATAGAGCCAGGGTCGGTGGGCAGGCCGACCTGCAATTTCTGTTACCAGTTCGAGCGAACCGATCCGAACCGGCTGAATGTGACTAACTTCTGATCCTACTTCAGTTTTCCTTTGCTTTACAGACCTGAAAAGATCATAAATGTGAGGCTGGAATGTAAAGTTATTTTTCATTTATGTTGTAAATGCAAAAAGTCACTAAATGAGGCAGCTACTAAAAGAGGACTACCTCTATAGTTGTTCTGCCCTGCATGTTTCCCCATGGGCCAGTGGTGGGTTTCAAAAATGTTTAGAACCTATTCTGTAGGTGTGGCCTGTTTTGTGGGAGTGGGTCATCAGTCATGTGACCGGGTGGGCATGGCCAACTTGGAAAATGTGGTGAAACTCACTTAACAACGCTCTTGCTTAGCAACCTTTGGCATTGGTCTTGGGATGTTCTGAGGAGCTCCCCAGGGAAAAACGCCACGCTTTTTAATCAGGCAGCTGTCAGAGAGAAGAGGGCAGTGCGCGCCCGTGGGCTGGTGCAACAGCTGAATCCTCGCCTCCTGTTCCTTCTTCAGTTGCTGCACAAGCCCAAGTGGCATGTGCTTCCCTCTTCTCTCTGACAGCCGCCTCTCTTCCAGTGGAGGGAGTTGGGAATGCTTGCTTTTTCCTCCCTCTGCATGGATTTCCCACCTCCTATTGGTAATGAGGCAGCTGTTGGTGGGGCAAGCCTGGTGTGGATAGGAGGGGACAAGCGAGTGGCGACTGGGTGGGCGGGGAGAGTGAGCAAGGGGGCAGGCAATGGTGGGGAGCGTTCCAGTATGTGGCCTCCGGAAGAACGGGTACTGGAAGACATGCTAAATTTGACCAACAGGTACGTGCGTACCAGGGCGTATCCCCTAAAACCCACCCCTGCCATGGGCAGGCATAACTTCCCTTTTATCTCAGTTGAGAAAGGGCCATCTGAAGGGTTACTTACTTACTTATTTATTTATTAGAGTTATATCCCGCCCTTCTCCAAAAGGACCCAGGGCGGCGCACAGGAATTTAAAATACATACAAAATCGTAATACAAAAATTTAAAAAACCTATTAAATGCCTGTCCTGCGCTAAAAACTAATTAAAATCCCCGAAATAAAACTATCTACACTAGTCCCAGCGGAGGTTATGTTAGGCCGGCTTGATGAAAGAGGTGTGTTTTTAAACACTGGTGGAAGAGGCGGAGGTCAGTGATGGTACGGAGTTCTGGGGCTAGGTCGTTCCACAGGGCAGTGCCCGCCACAGAGAAGGCCCTTCCCCTGGGTGTCGCCAGTCGGCATTGTCCGGCCGATGGCACCCTGAGAAGGCCCTCTCTGTGGGAGCGTATCGGTCTAAGGGATGTATGGGGCAGGAGGTTCCTCGTAAGAGAGAGGGGGAACCCCTTGTTGTGTTCTCCTTATAACCTGGTCACATTATGAGAAGGAACACGTTTGCTTGAAAACAACTTCCTGGAATTCCTTCCAAAAGCAATAGAGCCCACAATGCAAGTTTAGTATCTGATCTTCGGTGTAAATTAGTCAGGTATCATCAAGTCATGTTTGACTTCTGGTGATTGTATGGAAAAATTCCTCCGTAATAATTCATAGATCTAAGAACAGCCCACTAATCTCTTTGATCTCAAGAACTGGTTTTATTTGTTGTCTTTCCATTCTTCTGCTTCTCCCAGACTTGGCAAACATAGTAAGATTTTTCCAGTCCATCATCCACATGTTTAACATGCTGAAGGTATGTGAGTTTCTGCTTGTTGATCATTATCTAAAGAAAGCAGTGTCTTTATTTAGTTCAGGACTGTGGGTTTGTTTCTTCATGCAATCCATGATACAATTAGTAATCGTTTTTAGATATAAGAGCATTCCAATATTGAAGCTCACTTCTAAAATAATATAATGAATGCTTCTTCCGTTATTAAACACAACCAACTCGGCACTTTTGTATAAAACCTTATAATGAGTGACATGGCTCCATATCAGTGGTGGGTTTCTGCAGGCTCGCACCTACTCGCGAGAGCCGGTTGGTGAAATTTAGAGAACCGGTGAGAGGGGGTTCCACCGGCGTACCTGGAAGTAAATCTGGCCCGCTGCTGCCAGTGACCCAACGGGAAGGAAAGGAAAGGAAGGAAGAAAGGAAAGAAAGGAAAGGAAAGAAAGAAGGAAAGAAAGAAGGAAAGGAAGGAAGGAAGGAAGAAAGGAAGGAAGGAAGGAAGGAAGGAAGAAAGAAAGAAAGAAAGAAAGAAAGAAAGAAAGAAAGAAAGAAAGAAAGAAAGAAAGAAAGAAAGAAAGAAAGAAAGAAAGAAAGAATTTATCATCACAATTGAATCCAAAATTTTGGTTGCTAAGCAAGAGCGTTGTTAAATGAGTTTCACCACATTTTAAAAGGTGGCCACTCCCACCCTGTCACATGACTGCCAAGCCACGCCCACAAAATAGGCCACACCTACAGAGTAGGTTCTAAAAAATTTGAAACCCACCACTGCTCCATATATTGTATAGATATAGTGGCTCATGTTCCTTCAATGTCTGAACCAGCACTAATAATCTTACTTCACTGCCCACCAGTTCAGTCACAGCAATGAATAAAGATCAGTATAGATTATGTCCAGCAGGGGGCAAGAAAAGCTAGAAATAGAAATAGAATATTGCTAGTTGGCATCTCAGAGAAATTCCTTCAGAATCTTTACCAAACTAAAAGCCATCTGATATGCTAGGACTACAACTCCCAGGATTCATAGTGTCCATGCAAGGCATTGCAATTTATAAATCGTCTCTATGCAGGGCTGTTGCTCTAATACACATCACGCTGAATTTTTAAGTGAAAATAGTAATGCAGACATCTGTTTTATAACATATAGATTAGCTTAAAAAAATACTGTGGCAGTAGAAGTAAATTACTTAGATCAGTGTTTCTCAACCTTGGCAACTTGAAGATGTCCGGACTTCAACTCCCAGAATTCCCCAGCCAGCATTCGCTGGCTGGGGAATTCTGAGAGTTGAAGTCCGGACATCTTCAAGTTGCCAAGGTTGAGAATCACTGACTTAGATAGTCCAAACAAGAATTCATTTATAATCTACTTCTGTAACACAAGTTTGATTTTGGAATTCTAAATCTGTCCCAGAATTAAGTTTCTGCAAAGCCAGGATTAAATTCATTCCATTTCAGATGCTTAATCCTTTTCCAAGGGAGAATTTGTTTAATTATTAAAGTACAGATAGGCCTCGAGTTAACAACCCTAATGGAGATTGCCCATTACAGTCGTAGGTTGTGACAGTCGTAAAGCAGATTGGTTGGGTGACTGACCCAATTTTATGTTCTTGTTTGTGGCAGCCATTAAGTGAATCCATGGTTCATTATGGGCTGGTTATAAAACATGGCCGCGTGATTGCAGGACGCTGCAAAAGCCATAGGGGTAGCCTAGTTGCTGAGGTAAATGGCTTGAGAGATGCAGCCTGGTCTAGCTCTGTTATCTGTGATGAGTTTGAGTTTGTTAGGCATGAAGGAGGATCTGTTAGGTTGGAAATAGGTTTCAAATGCATGTCGCTCCTAGTTGGTCAAGGCGTTCTTGTGTAGGAAGTTAGCACCCACCCCTCTTCTAGAAGAAATGAAATATCCTGGGAAATATTGAAAAGGCAGAATATTATATTTTCCTGGATCAGAAATGGAGAATCTTGTTTTTAAAACAGACTCACTCTTAAAAGCCCCCACCTTTGTCAATGGACCATTAAAATGCCTGAGCCAGTCTATTCTACATAATAAAGACTCCCCCTTCAGCTCCAGGGTGATGGGATTAAGGCATGATAGTATTAGCCTTTTACCAGTGGTGGGTTTCTGCAGGCTCGCACCTACTCGCAAGAGCCGGTTGGTGAAATTTAGAGAACCGGTGAGAGGGGGTTCCACCGGCGTACCTGGAAGTAAATCTGGCCCGCCGCTGCCAGTGACCCAACGGAAAGGAAAGGAAAGGAAAGGAAAGGGAAGGAAGGAAGGAAGGAAGGAAGGAAGGAAACAAAGAAAGAAAGAAAGAAAGAAAGAAAGAAAGAAAGAAAGAAAGAAAGAAAGAAAGAAAGAAAGAAAGAATTTATCGTCACAATTGAGTCCAAAATTTTGGTTGCTAAGCAAGAGCGTTGTTAAATGAGTTTCCACATTTTAAAAGGTGGCCACTCCCACCCTGTCACATGACTGCCAAGCCACGCCCACAAAATAGGCCACACCTACAGAGTAGGTTCTAAAAAATTTGAAACCCACCACTGCCCTTTACCCATCTCACCACAGGGCACCTGGGAAGAAGCAAGGCTCAACCAAACGTGGACTCAAAACAGCCTAGAGCATTGCCCTTGCATGGGAGTCTGACAACCAATCAGAATACATTTCTTACACAGGAACAGGAAACAGAGAGGTGGGGCCAAACAGAGAGTATAAAAAAACCTTCTTTTCTTTTTTTTCTTCTTCACCCAACATCTGGAAGCATGTGCCCCCCCTTTCCTTTTCAGGAGCTCAAGCCACGTGATCCTGTCCACCATTAAACCATCTTTCCAAGCAGCCTCCATGTTTCCAATGTCCTTTCCCCCACTTGGAACTGAACCCAGAAGGACATTTCTTCCAACACTTGGGTCCTCTGTGGAGAAGGGCGGGATATAAATATAATAAAATAAATAAATAAATAAATAAATAAATAAATAAATAAATAAATAAATAAATAAATAAATAAATAAATAAATAAATAAATAATAAGGGTCATGCAGTTGGATCCAGCCTTAGGAAAGGGGTTAATTTCAACTCCAGCTCAAAAGCAAGTAGCAGTTTTTGCACACCTCTGTCTCTTGTTCCAATTGCACCTGTTCTAGGATCAGAAGGCTCTTCTCATGGTTAATCACCTCTTAATCACACACGGTTTCTGCAATGCGTTCTGCCTGGACCATCCTCAAAAACCACCTTTAACTGTTGGAATGGAGGAAAATGGGTAGTAATGCACACACCTGGTTACTCATAGTTACACCTGCACTTTGTGAGCTGCACTGACTCTGCTTGGCTGTCACTCTAGAAACTATACACTGCACAGGAACAGGTTATTTCAGATGCCACATATAAATAATTACCCTATGTATATGTGGTTGATTGTGGTTATTTTATTGTTAGAGTATTATATTATTCATGTTTGATTTTGACTGTTAAAATTTGTATTAATGTATACTATCTGGAATGATATATTCGCCATTTACAAGGAAAATATCAGGAATTGCTCTGAAGCTGTAAGCCTCATTGATCAGAGACCTAAGGAACTATGGAATGAAATTGAAGACGTTGTCAAGGTTGACAAGAGTGAAAAGAGACTGCCAAAAACAACAGAAGAAAGTAGTAGAAATTGCCAAGAAGAGAAGAAAAGCTAATGCCAAGAAAGACAAAAGATTTCAGGAAGGAACAGAACAAAGAATTTTAGAGAACTGTTTGAAGAGATAAGAAACAATGTTATGATGACGTTTGTAAAGAAATTGAAAATGGAAGCAAACATGGAAAAGCAAGGCAAGGCTTAAAAATATATATCCAAACTCAGAAGAGGTTCTAACACAATAGTATAGCAGCATCTGTTAAGTCTCAGTTCTTTGGTATTGGTATGAGGTTCAAACCTCAAATTGGTATTTGATGGAATTGACACTGGTTCAAAGAAGACAAAGAAAGATGGAATGTATGGAAAAAGTGATGTCAACATCCAAAAATCCTTAGAAGGTATTATCTACTTAGAAGAACCTCTAGCTTTAGAAGATAAGATTACACCAACTCTCTGATCATTACCAAGTCAGGAGGTTTCAGGAATTTATGGAATATCTAAAGAAATATGACAACAAAAGAAGGATCTGGAAAGATTATCGCCAAACTATGCATACAAATCTAGAGAACCACACAATGGCCAACTTACCAATACCAAAGAAACGAGACTTAACAGATGCTGTTATACTATTGTGTTGACCATACCAAGCTTAACCAAAAAAGACAATCCCAGAACATCTCATTGTTCTCATGCAAAATCTGTACACTGGATAACATGGCACAATCCATACAGGACATTCAGCCTGTTTTAGGCCAGTGATCATTGCTGGAAAATAGCACAACAGTCTTTATGCCACTCTAAGTGCATATGAGCACATTAACATTTAAAAAAAGAGAAAATGACAATTTCATCTTCAATGATCAAGGAAAGGTAGCCTCTGTATCTCCGCACTTTAATTTTGGATTTTATGTTTACTCTGAATACGGGTAATTCTCAACATACAACTAAAATTTCTGTTGCTAAGCTAGATGGTCGATAAGGGAATTGCAACCTGTTTTACAACCTGTTTTTGGCATGACTGTTAAGCAAATCACAGCAGCTGTTAAGTTAATCATTTGTTAAACTAATCCAGCATCCTTCCATTGGCTTGTTTGAAAGTTTAAAAAGGCCCTGGGATGCTGCAGCTGTCGTAAAACCATAACAATTATCAAGTGCCCAAATTTGGATCACGTCACTATGAAGATGCTGTAATAGTCCTAAGTACAAGGACTGGTCATAAGCCACTTTTTTTCAATGCCATTGTAACTTTGAGTGGTCTCTATATCAATGCTTGTAAGTCAAAGGCTCCCTGTCCGCATTCAACTCTGAGTTACAGATATCATGTTATATTGTAATGATTTGTGGAGCTGAGTGCATTATCAGCCTGACAATAGATCATTTCATGCAACAGATGGACTTCATGAATCGTCATCATCATCTTCATTTAATGACTCCATAATCGTTTGCGGGGTGGAGTCTGAGCAACTGAATAGAGCTGAGTGTTTAATGGCTGGATGCCCTTCCTGTCGCCTGTTAGATCAGCAAGAAGCAGCAGGCGAGATGCGCGAATAAGTTTCAGCACTTTTTATTGCAAGAGTAAGTGATTGCGCTCTGCTGGCTGGGCTGCTGGAGCTCGCCTTTTAAGGAGCTCTGGCAGACCAGCCAGCCAATGACAGTTGCTTAAACCTCCCGGGGTTTTAAGCAACCAATCCCCAGTGAGCATGTGAAAACATGTAAATTAAGGAGTTCTGGCAGCCCAGCCGGCCAATGACAGTTGTTTAAACTTCCCAGGGTTTGGGCAACCAATCCCCGGTGAGCATGTGAAAACATGTAAATTTAACAACATCCGTACGTACGTAACATTGCCAACGTAGAGTTATATTCAGCAGATATATTCTCATCTTGCCCAGAGAGAAAAATATCTGCCTCTATCTAGAATCAAACTCTCAGCCTCCTGATTGTGAGGTGAGAGCTCCACCTCTAGGCCACTGCACAGCTCAGATTCACTTCATGAATGCTACTATATAAATATGTAGCAAACAGATAATCATCACCCTGCATTGGACACTTTATATACTTATTTTTCAGAGTATAAGATGCACCTTTTTCCCTCAGAAAAGAGGCTGAACATCTGGGTGCACCTTATACACTGAATACAGTATTTTTGGCCTCCTGAAGCCTCGCCCCTTCACCAAAATGGCCGTGCATAGACTTTAGGAGGCTTCCAGAGTGCTCCTGGGGGCTGGTGACAGCAAAAATGAGCGAAAAACAGGCTGTTTTTTGTCCACCCATCCCCTAGGAGCACTCTACAAGCCTCTCAAAGGCTATGCATGGCCTTTTTTTGACAAAAAAACAGGTCCATTTTTATGAAAAATGGGCCGTTTTTGGGAGGTCCGCAGAGTGCAAAAACCTTTTTTTTTTAATTTGCCTCTTCAAAACCTTGGTGCATCTTATACGCCAGTACATCTTATAGTATAGTAGTATGTCCACTACACACCATTTCCAGTTTCTACTCTGTAGTATCTGTTCAAACTTGTTGAACAGAAACTTCTTATAATAAAATTTAAATCATTTGTCAGGTTACAATAGCTACCCACAAAAGGAGAAGAACAGAATAACTGGTAACTGGCAATAACAGGGCAAAAGCCTATTACTTCAAACTCTGTATCATTATTACCGATATGCATTCTGCCTCACATAGAATAAACACCACCACTGTAGGTTCAATGGAAAGTAATGATCATACACACTTTTCCTACCAGAAATAGGAATATTCGTAAAATCAAAGAGGACAGAGTTTAACCTGCTCTGTTGCTGATTTGGGTTGGTTGAACAATGGAGCATTTCAAGGTGAAATAGGTAGAGTCCGACCCCTCTCCTGAGACCTCAGTAGGAATGTTTTTCACTAGTTATGGTGGTTTTGCGGACCAATTCAAGATCATCAGTGATTTTGTGAATGGCCAATACAAATACTCATGGACCTTTTTTTTTACACACGTAAAAAAAAAAGTAGAAAAAGAACATGTGTAGTTTATTTTAAATAAATGTCCTCGTTTTACTAACATACATTGATTTGGATGGTGCAAACTTATATATGCATCTCCAGAATGCAAATCTCTGGATCTCTGCTGTTTGCTTCACCCTGTTGATGTCATTGGGACACAGTGGCTCAGTGGCTAAGACACTCAGCTTGTCGATCAGAAAGGTCAGCAGTTTGATGGTTCGGATCCATGGTGCCGCATAACAGAGTGAGCTCTCGTTACTTGTCCCAGCTCCTGCCAACTTAGCAGTTCAAAAGCTTGTAAAAATGCAAGTAGAAAAATAGCAACCACCTTTGTTAGGAAGGTAACGGCGTTCCGTGCCCTTTCAGCATTTAGTCATGCCGGCTACATGACCACAGAGACATCTTTGGAGAATGCTGGCTCTTCGGCTTTGAAATGGAGATGAGCACCACCCCCTAGAATTGGGAACACAAATGTGCGAGGGGGAATTTTACCTTTACCTTATTAATGTCTATGCAGGAATTATCAAAACCATAATATTTCTGCTAACTTTACTTTGGTAGAATAAATGCATGCTAACTTTCCTTCCTATTAGATATACAGTATTTAATAGATATCTAATGTGCATGAATGCACAGAGATATAAATCTCTTCTTCAAGTAGTAATAGATACACGAATTCCCATGAAATTGGTATTAAGCACTAATTTCTTTCTTACCCTTACCCTTTGCCACATATTATGTTTTTCCCCACAACTGATAAGAACAAAGATTTACAGCCAATCAAGTGATATCACTGGCATTTCTGTGAGATGATCGAGGTCATAAAAGAAAGCTGGCAGAAATAATGAAGGCACTCTAAAACTACCTGGTTTTAGCAGACATAAAATGTTACCCTGGGCAGTCTCAGCTTAAAAGGTATAAAATAATTAGAGTCGGAAGAAAGGTGAGTAAGGTTTTCTGCTGTCTCCAACATGCCATTCCCTGCTTAATTGTTCTTCTCCTTGGGAACAACATCCTTCTTTTTAATCTAATGGAACTCTGGCTCAAAGATACAGAGGTAAGAGCCATGGTGGCGCAGTGGTTAGACTGCAGTATTGCAGGCTAATTCTGCAGACTGCCGACTACCAGCAGTTCAGCAGTTTGAGTCTCTTTGGCTCAAGGTTGATTCAGCCTTTCACCCTTCCAAAATCAGTAAAATGAGGATCCAGATTGTTGGGGGCAGGAACGGGCTGCGACTCAACCCGTCCAAGACCGAGTGGCTGTGGCTTCCGGCGTCACGACATAGCCAGTTAGTTCCATCCCTGGCTATCGGGGGCAAGACATTAGCCCCCGCAGAAAGGGTTCGCAACTTGGGCATCCTCCTGGACTCTCGGCTGTCCTTGGATGATCATGTGACAGCCGTAGCCAGGGGGGCCTTTTATCAGGTTTACCTGATACGCCAGTTGTGCCCCTTTCTAGATCGTGACGCCCTGCGCACAGTCACGCAAGCTCTTGTCATTTCCCGCCTAGACTACTGCGATGCTCTCTACATGGGGCTTCCCTTGAGGTTCACCCGGAGACTCCAGTTAGTGCAGAATGTGGCCACGTGGGGGATCTTGGGAGCACCAAGACACTCTCACATAACACCTCTCCTGCGCAAGCTGCACTGGCTGCCTGTGGCCTTCCGGGTGCGCTTCAAGGTTTTGGTGACCATCTTCAAAGTGCTCCATAGCATGGGTCCTGGTTATTTGCAGAACCGCCTGCTGCCACATACCTCCATCCGACCTGTCCGCTCCCACAGGGAGGGCCTCCTCAGGGTGCCGTCCGCTGGACAATGCTGGCTGGCGGCTCCCAGGGGAAGGGCCTTCTCTGTGGCGGGCCCAGCCCTCTGGAACGACCTGCCCCCTGACCATCGTACCATCACGGACCTTCGCCTCTTCCAGCGAACATTAAAGACTTACTTTTTTCATGTGGCCGGCCTGGCATAGTGTGTTTTTACTATCATTTTAATAGGGTTTCTTATTATTTTAACACAGGTTAAATTTATTTAATTTAATTTTAATTTTATCTATTGACTGTATTAATATGTATTTTATCCTTTATTATTCCTGTGCACCGCCCTGAGTCCCTACGGGAGAGAGGGCGGTATACAAATCAAATTAATAATAATAATAATAATAATAATAATAATAATAATAATAATAATAATAATAATAATAATAATAATAATAATAATAATATGCTGACTCTCTAAACTGCTTAGAGAAGGCTGTAAAGAACTCTGAAACAGTATATAAGTGCTATTGCTAGTGCTTCAGCACATAGCTAAAATTGCATTTTAATTCCACCAAAAGGGTTTTTGCTGAAGAAAGATATGTATCAATAGTTTAAAGCCTTTGATTGTGATGTCATATGAAGCTTAGTTTTAAAGTTCAATTAGTTTGGATGTACCATAAATTTCTGAAAAAATATTTTTAGAAAAAATGAGCTTTCTATGAGACCTCTGTAGCCTAGCTACAAATTGTGACTAACATGGGATTAAGAACTAGAAACAAAGGGAACAAGAAAACAACAACAAAAAAGCCTACAACTAATTCAGTTTCAAACCTCTATAGCAGTGGTGGGTTTCTGCAGGCTCGCACCTACTCGCGAGAGCCGGTTGGTGAAATTTAGAGAACCGGTGAGAACCGGTTCCACCGGCGTACCTGAAAGTAAATCTGGCCCGCCGTTGCCAGTGACCCAATGGGAAGGAAAGGAAAGGAAGGAAGAAAGGAAAGAAAGAAAGAAAGAAAGAAAGAAAGAAAGAAAGAAAGAAAGAAAGAAAGAAAGAAAGAAAGAAAGAAAGAATTTATCATCACAATTGAGTCCAAAATTTTGGTTGCTAAGCAAGAGCATTGTTAAATGAGTTTCACCACATTTTAAAAGGTGGCCACTCCCACCCTGTCACATGACTGCCAAGCCACGCCCACAAAATAGGCGACACCTACAGAGTAGGTTCTAAAAAAAATTGAAACCCACCACTGCTCTATAGATATGCTTATCTATCACTCTGGACCAATGCCTAGGGGAAAAGCCAGACCTTACATCTCAATCTAGAATGATGACCAAGATAGGAGTAATTTTAGGTAGCATCTTAGAGTTCAGGAATGGATGCCTTTGGTGCAGAAGGATTTCCAGGCCATAACTGCCACCTGCTCTCTCTCATAGTGTGCACTGTGTACCACTTGTGCTTAAGGGACTGCAACCCCATCTAGAAATGAAGTCTCCAGATCCAGGGAAACCTAGGATTGTGTAATCTTGCTCTGGTCAAGTGGAAGTGTCTTCTTCCCCCATTGGGTGCTACGGCCACCCACACATTGGAGGGAAAACCTTGATGGTATCAACTGATTAGCCAAGGATAGTGATGTACAGCTGGTGCAGAAGTGGTATTCAGCAGGTTCTGACCAGTCCTGGAGAACCGGTAGTGGAAAATTTGAGTAGTTCAGAGAAACGGTAAATACCACCTCAGACTGGCCCCACCCCTATCTATTCTCTGCCTCCTGAGTCCCAGCTGATTGGGAAGAAATGAGGATTTTGCAGTAACCTTCCCCTGGAGTGGGGAGAGAATGGAGATTTTACAGTTTCCTTCCCCTGCCATGCCCACCAAGCCACGCCCCAGAACCAGTAGTAAAAAAATTTGAATCCCACCACTGAGTTGATGTAGATTGCTGTCTGGAGCTCAGCAGTAACGATTTTTGAAAGTTGAAGAACAATCCTGGTAGTTTCTTCACCTTACACACCGGCTATCTAGGCTTTTTAGTCTTGATACTATTGCAGCTTTTGAAATTCCTTAGTTGTTAAAGATTTGAGGGATTATTATCAGATGTTCCTAAGCCAGCAACTCATCTTTACCAGAAGCTGAGAGGCGTAGAGGAAATTGATATTAATATGGGATAATGGATGTTCTAGCACTGTAAATCCCTAGCAGATGTTTAAAAAAACCAAAAAACTCCAATACTTCAGTAGCTGAAGACAAGTGAAGGACAAAAGCTTTTATAGAAACTTTTCAAAATCTTTAATATCTATGTTGGTTCGACATCATTTGAGCTGATACGGTTCCGTAGAGAATCCTCAAGCATAAGACATGATGGTTGCTACAGCAACACATTGCCGGTTATGAAATGACAAACGTGCTTCCTTTCGTGATATCCATTTCGCTCCCAGAAAAAAATGCATCCCCCTTGCAAAGGTGTCCATCTGATCTGGAACAGGGAGGGATAATTTGCACGTGCAGCAAGAAATTGTGCATGAGAATTGGCCAAGGGCAAACAGACAGGAAACAGTGCAAAACAAAGATGTCAGACAAACACACCTGAGAATGATGGAGCTCAAAAACTGGCCTTTAGAATACAATTATCAGCCAAGCTCTGGAGCTATTGAACATTGAGAGGTGAGTTCTCTGAGAAATAAGCCTCCCTGCACCTTTTTTTGTTTTGTTTCCCCATTTGGTTGATGTGACAGGGGGGTCTGAAACCGTTCAGTAAATTTGTAAGTGACAGCTTGAGCAGGGGAAGGAGAAAGCCTGCTCTTAAAGATACTAAGCTGAGTTGATGTACTAAAACAAGAGCCTTGGGGTATTTGAGTCTGATTCATGCATCTGACATGCACTCCCTGGCTGACCTTGAACAAATCACTTAGGCCATGTTTATATGTGATGCTTTGAGTGACCTTTAGCTCAACAGCAATCAGAGCTGGAAGCTTGCATTTTCCATCTGGCAGGATCTCCTTTGTTCTCCTGGCAGTGTGCTGGAATAAGTGAGGGCTGGGTAGCTCTTCCCTTGGGGCTTAGCAATGGGCAGGTTTCTTCAACTTTTCCATTAATCACCGCAATGAAAATGATGGAGGTGTGTGGAAAGGGGGGGGGGGGAGAGAACAAGGACATCAAACTTCCAGCAAGACTCTGAATTTCAGCTGAACTCACAATTGCAGGAAATGTTAGATATAAACTTATCTTTAGGCCCCCTTTAAAAAAAAAACATCTTGAATGTTCTTAACGTTTATTATGGCTACTATGCATTGTTCCTGTAAAATCAAGAAAAATTCCACAACAGAAGCTACTACTACAGAAGCTGTAACTATGACCCATTTCATCCCCTCCCAGTGATTGACTTCTCTGGGCAAGATTGCAAACAATAAGAATAGATTTCAGCACAATAGAAGAATAATGACATATATACTTATTTAAATTATATGTAATAAAGGAATAATTAAAAGTTAAAGCAGGGTGGAGTGAGGGGAGAAACACTCACTATTAAAATCTTTTTTTTTAAAAAAGAAATGCTTTGGTCAGAGTGATCACACGCAGCAAAAATTCTGCTTATATAGTATTTCTGAATTAAATAGGTTTATGGATTTGGGAATAAGTACACACAGATTTCAGCCAGAAATGAATTATTGTTACATTTCTGAAAGTGGGCTTTATTACTGCTAAAATGACAGATCATTAAATATATTGTTGTGAAAGGAAGTGGAATAACAAATTGTCTGCCACTTATCATCCTTACTGCAAAGTCAAGGTAAAACAAACCTTTGTTTCTCACATACATTACATGCTGCATTGATTAAATGCCATCTGTTATTCCTAATGCAGGATTTCAAAGTTCATTGAAAATACGGCATAATATTTTCATTGTTACCTATTCAGTCCAGTGGACTTTGTACTCTGTGTTAATCACCTGGACATTGCAATAATTATCTACAGCTTTTTTTTTTTTTTAAAGGATTTTGAACTCTAAAGCTAGCAATATGGGCATACCTCTCCAAGGCAAATCATTAGTCTGCCATGTGATAATGATATGACTGTTTGTTTATTGGTGTCAGATGCACCACAGCCAGCTAGTCAGATGCACCACAGCCAGCTAGATCTGCCATGCATGCGTGGGGAGGGAGGAGTACATGCAGGAGATGCATGCTCATTCATGGGAGTCTTGCGTGCCTTGCCCCCTACGCATGTATGTGAGACCCGCTTGTGTCCCCCAGACATCCGCACGCAACCTCCCACCCCATGCATGTGCGTGCATCTCCCACATGCACCCATTCCCTGCACATGCATGGCATGTGCATGCATGTGCATGTGGGAGTTGCATAGGCATAAGCATGCATATGGCATGCATGGGGGCAGGGCAAATGCGAAGGGTTGTGCACACATGTGTGTGTGGGGGTCAGGGGCATGGGAGGGGGTGTCTTGTGTGCATTGCATTATAGGTGTGCATGCTTTTGGCATGCAGCAACCACAAGGTTAGCCATCACTGCTGTATGACATAAAATTTAAAATATACAAGATATACAATTAAAATCTAAAACTGATCTTGGATTTATGATCAGTTCAATTTCAGTACCTACAATGGATTAATGTTTATGATGGATTCACTATTCAGTATGACAAGAAGTTCACCAGTCACTGAAGTTTACTAGTTTTATAATTAATCCCACATCATGTATATTAAATTTGCTTATTCAGTAAAAATAAATTTACATTTTGTTTGTTTTATTTACTAATGAGAGAATTTATTGATATTTTCAGAACATGAGTTCTATTTCTGAATGTTCTCTTCTTATCCAGTTGGCAAATATGTACTAAATGCAAGTTGACATAGCTGCCTAAATTGATGTGCACTCCTAATTACAAATAACATGCCTTAGAAGGGAAATTGGTATTAAGGTAAACTTCAGAACAAACATGTTTATTGAATTCTACCTAGGATTTTTCCTCATAATGCTGTACATTTCAGTCTACTTTCTTTTGTATAAAATACATCAGTTGCAACAGGTTATTCTTAACCCAGAAGTTAAAGAGGAAAAGTTGTGCGAAGGGAAATCAAATTACTCAGTCTAATGAATGCAAATTTTTGAAATGTTAATAAGGGTGGGAAAAATTGATTATATTGCTTTTCTGATTTCTTCTTCTGAAATTCGTGTTTCCTATCTAAAGGAGCAAGGAGGTAGCAGAGAACACGGCCCAAACTTCCCTCTAGCTTCTGATATTTCATATATCCAAACTTTATAATGGAAAAGAATCATAAGACAATCAGGAGTGGGTTCTGGCAGGCACTATTGCCCGTTTGCTCCTATGCGGGCTGTGCGCGCATGCGCAATGCAATTGAATTGTTCCACGTATGCACAGAACCTAAAAACAAGATGGCGGTTCTTACGGCGTTGACCAGAGAACCGGTTCAGGGGCGTGTTAGGTCTGGGTCACTGCCAGTTCTAGCGACCCAGGCCGCCAAACCACTTCAGTAGGAACCTACCACTGAAGACAATATTCGGGAGCAACTGATCAATAGTGTACATCTGGCCCATAAATGAGCCAGAGTCAAAGGTCATTCAGGTATTCCCCAAGTATGTGTCTATGTACTTTTATTTAAAGCACGAGGTCCTAAACATTTCATCTAATCCCTTCAAGAAATTTCAGCTTCTTCACCAAGCCCCAAACATTTATTATGGGAAAACAATATAATAAGTACTAACGAATAGTACTTTGAGATATCAACAACGACAACAATAATAACAACCAATTAGATATTCTAACTCTAAAACACCTTTGGGAGTTGATGTTGACCACCTTGGGGAAGCCAGATATTAAGCATAGCTATTGTTTTAAAATATCCATTGATTCCTAAAAACTAAAGAGGCAAATTTTAAACAAGGCTGTGTTATCTTTCATTTCTGTTTTGATTACATCTTTTTTGTGTTTTGGTGATGGTGCCTGTGAACATGGCTGTGATCACATTAATTATTATCTTCAGTACTATAAAGGGTTAGTATATAGTATATATACTATAGTACCATAGTAAAGGTTCCCCTCGCACATATATGCTACATAATAGCAGACGTAGAAGGGACCTTGGAGGTCTTCTAGTCCAACCCACTGCCTAGGCAGGAAACCCTATACCATTTCAGACAAATGGCTATCTAACATCTTCTTAAAGACTTCCAGTGTTGGGGCATTCACAACTTCTGGAGGCAAGCTGTTCCACTGCTTAATTGTTCTAACTGTCAGGAAATTTCACCTCAGTTCTAAGTTGCTTCTCTCCTTGATTAGTTTCCACCCATTGCTTCTTGTTCTGCCCTCAGGTGCTTTGGAGAATAGTTTGACTCCCTCTTCTTTGTGGCAACCCCTGAGATATTGGAACACTGCTATCATGTCTCCCATAGTCCTTATTATTAAACTAGACATACCCAGTTCCTGCAACCGTTCTTCATATGTTTTAGTTTCCAGTCTCCTAATCATCTTTGTTGCTCTTCTCTGCAATCTTTCTAGAGTCTCCACATCTTTTCTACATCGTGGCAACCAAAACTGAATGAAGGATTCCAAGTGTGGCCTTACCAAGGCATTATAAAGTGGTATTAACACTTCACGTGATCTTGATTCTATCCCTCTGTTTATGCAGCCTAGAACTGTGTTGGCTTTTTTGGCAGCTGCTGCACACTGCTGGCTCATTTAAATGGTTGTCAACTAGGACTCCAAGATCCCTTTCACAGTTACTACTATTGAGCAAGGTACCACCTATACTGTACCTGTGCATTTCGTTTTTGTTGCCTAAATGTAGAACCTTACTCTTTTCACCATTGAATTTCATTTTATTAGATAGTGCTCAATGTTTGAGTTTGTCAAGATCCTTCTGTATCTTAAGCCTATCTTCTGGAGTGTTGGCTATTCCTGCCAGCTTGGTGTCGTCTGCAAATTTGATGAGTTCCCCATCTATTCTCTCATCCAAGTCATTTATGAAGATGTTGAAGAGTACTGGGCCTAAAACAGAGCCTTGGAGTACTCCACTGCATACTTCCCTCCATGTAGCTGCAGTTCCATTGAAGACTACATGTTGAGTGCGGTTGGTCAGCCAGTTACGAATCCATCTGGTGGTGATGCTGTCTAACCCACATTCTTGTACTTTATCTAGTAGTAGGTTATGCTAGTTGTTCCCACTCTAGGGGGCGGTACACATCACCATTTGAAAGCCGAAGACCTAGCACTGTCCGAATACGTCTCCATGGTCATGTGACTGGCATGACTAAATGCCAAAGGCTTACAGAACACTATTACCTTCCCATCAAAGTGGTCCCTATTTTTCTACTTGCATTTTTACATGCTTTTGAACTGCTAAGTTGGCAGAAGCTGGGACAAGTAATGGGAGCTCATTCCATTATGTGGTGCTAGGGATTCAAACCACTGAAATGCTGACTTTCTGATCAACAACTCAGCATCTTAGCCACTGAGCCATTGTGTCCCTAGTACCATAGTAGCTTCTATTTTATTCCACAATACCGGTTGCTCCATAAACAGAATGTTATTTATGAAATCACAAAATGCATGTAATTGTCTACAGATAAACATTTTCAGATGTATGTGGATATTTTAGAATATTTTACTATCTTTCAAATGTGTTCAAATTCTACCAGGTTAGTTGAGAATCTTGGGAACTGTAATCCCTGAACATCTGGAAGACAGCATGTTGACAATTTTCTACATGCCCATGTGTCTATGATTCTCTTTCTGTATGTTGTTATCTGCGGAAAAAATAGTTTTATAGATTTTCTGTGTCAGTTGAAACAGTTCTGTTGCATCAGAACAATCAATATTTTTCCTCAACAGTGGCAAAGCCGGGCACTTTGGAATACATGCAAGCCCATGAATGTTGTCCAGTATCGCAGTCATCTATACTATAGCAATGTTTCTCAATCTTGGCAACTTTAAGATGTGTGGACTTCAACTTCCAGAATTCCCCAGTCAGAATTCTCAGACAGACTTATCTCTGGTAACCATATTTACCTTTCCACCGCTGACTACTATACGCAATTAGGCAAAGTATTATAATCATTCAGGACTTCGAGTTTGTGCATAATATTCATTTATTTATTATCCCAGCTGTTAAAAGTGTGATTAATTTCCATTTGCTGGGGAAGTTGGAAGTAGAAGAATAGAATAGAATAGAATAGAGTAGAGTAGAGTAGAGTAGAGTAGAGTAGAGTAGAGTAGAGTAGAGTAGAGTAGAGTAGTGTAGAGTGGGATGGGATGGGATGGGATGGGATGGGGAGGGGAGGAGAGGAGAGGAACGGAGGGAAGGGAAAGGAAGGGAAGGGAAGGGAAGGGAAGGGAAGAGAAAAGAGAAGAGAAGAGAAGAGAAGAGAAGAGAAGAGAAGACGTTATTGCCAAGTATGTTTGGACACACAAGCAATATGATAGTTAAAATAAGTCTAAAAATCATGCCAAAACCAAGGATGGAATTTTAGTTTCTATATCCTGGCCAGGTTTGAAAATTTGCTAAATATATAAAAGCACAAGGATACATCGGCAAGGCTATTTTTCTGCTGAACAAAAAACAGGAATATAATAAGCTTTCCCTGGAGAACATATAGGTAGTTACTTGAAATTTAATGAACCAGGGCTGCAGTATTAGCTGGTATGAGTAGCACAATCATCAGTAGGCGAACTGATTAAGGAGATTGAAGATCAGAAGAAAGTGCATTTATTCGTCTTGCTTATTTTCTCCACTAGACCTTTCACCTGGAGTAACAGCTTGGGGTTTATTTGGAGCTCTGAGTAATACTGTCTCATTTTCCTTGCCCCAATCAATTACGTGGACGGGCAAAATCATTTAGCTATGTGTATCTCTGGCACAACAAAGATTAATCGGCTACATTTTTGCTGACTATTTAAACTGCAGGTTTCTAT
This sequence comes from Rhabdophis nuchalis, assembly GCA_039707465.1. Taxonomy (NCBI): domain Eukaryota; kingdom Metazoa; phylum Chordata; class Lepidosauria; order Squamata; family Natricidae; genus Rhabdophis; species Rhabdophis nuchalis. The sequence continues at coordinate 32,643,557 of CM077651.1, read as the reverse complement.
TCTCTGTTGGAAACAGTCCTTAGTTTTCTTTACATAGATTTTTTAATCCTTAAACCACTGATGTAGATGAGCAGATCTGGCCATTTTATGAATAAAATAACATCTCCCCAGATAATAAGCCCTTCCCAAAAATATTGCAACATAGCAGCAGCCATGAAGTAGCCACACTCGCCGCCTCCTGCATCTCAAACATAAAAAGATCTTCCCAAAAATAAGGCCAAGCACTTATTTTGGGGGGTCAAAAGAAAATAAGACCCTGTCTTGTTTTGGGGAAAACATGGTATTTTTTTTTTACAAGACTGCAAGGATTTTTGTCTTATGTGTAATGTTCATGGGCAGATGGGAGATCCTGGATGATGACAAAGAAAATGCTATGTTGAACAAAAATACATCTTTGTCGCTTAGATCAGGGGTCTCCAACCTTTGCAACTTTAAGTCTGAAGGACTTCAGCTCCCAGAATTCTCCAGCCAGCTTTGCTGGCTGGAGAAGTCTAGGAGCTGAAGTCCTTCAGACTTAAAGTTGCAAAGGTTGGAAACCCCTGGCTTAGATCATGACTAGGATCATGTCAATAATAGAGTGTGCATAGAGTTTGAGATTTCTCCTATAAAATCCACCCATAAAGTAATATACCTTCTTTTTCCAAGAAGTTTAGTTTAGTTTAGTTTATTTACATTTATATCCCGCCCTTCTCCACAAAGGACCCAGGACGGCGCATAGGAAATTTTTAAAAAACATACAGAGTACAAAAATAAATACACAATTTAAAATAAATTAAACCGTCATATCCTATGCTAAAAACCCAATTTTAAAATACCCAATTTAAAACTATCTAAAAGTCCCCATGGGAGGTTAGGCTAGGCCGGCTTGTTGGAATAGGTATGTCTTTAGACATTGGCGGAAGAGGCGGAGGTCGGTGATGGTGCGTAATTCTAGTATTATCATTCCAACGAAGTTAAAAACAGAATATCTTATGTCTGTTGTAAATGTGATTCTAACATTTGTATTCCAAATGCCATATTAATAAAAGGTCTAATCTTACTAGACTGTCAGAATACTGTACAGATATACAAGCCTTTCAAACGACAAATGTATCGGAAATTCAGGTTGACACAGACTGATTGAATTTGCACAGAGGGAACAATGATTTACAAGCTCCATATCCAACAAGACACTTGAATGACAAATGAAGAAGATTATTTGTCAAAGGTATTTGGTCATAACAAAAACTCTTTTGAGCCAATAAAAAGCAGGTACAATTTGTGAAGAAGCGGTTATATATGTATTGAGTTTGGAAAATTTATCTCTCCACCCCACCCACAAAAACCCTACAATAGAATTTATACCAATCTCAGTTCGGAGTTTGATCATATTCCTTTGTGTTTTGTATTGAGCTTTCGACCAATAACTAATCTTTGGAAAAACAACATTTACCAGCATGTCTCACGCCTAGTTTGAAGACATATTGAATAATATGTGTTGGACAGGGAAACAGATTAGTGCTACTCTCACTGGACTCCTGTGGAAGCTGTAAGAAAGTTGGGTGTCAAAGTTTTTCTTCTATGATAGGAGAGTGTTGACTTAGAATAGACGTATGGATCCATTATCATTTAAATCAGGGGTCCCCAACCTGGGAGCTGAAATCCTTCAGACTTAAAGTTGCAAAGGTTGGGGACCCCTGATTTAAATGATACAACAAAAAGCTTCCTTAAGGATTAATTGTAAGATCTGTTTATCCTTGAGGTATCAGCAATAAAGACTTTTTAATTTTTAATTGTTCTTGAGTCTTAGACATTAGGAAAATGTACTTTTCTCTTTAATTCCTTTCACTTTTTTATTGGACTCTGTATTTTAATCACAGCTGTGTTCATTTTATTTCAAATATAGTCAAGTTCTTTACTGCAAATTAGTGATCCAGACCAGAGGTGGGTTGCTGCCAGTTCGGCCTGGATTGGGCAAACTGGTAGTAGTGGTGGCGGGAGGGTCCGCCCACCCGCCCGAATTAGTAGTAGAAAAATCGGCAACCCACCTCTGATCCAGACCAAATAAAATTCACTAAAATGAAATACAAGAAAACAGTTACAAAATAGAAATAAAGCAAGGCGTAAAAGATACAAAAATGTGCAATCATGCTTACACTATGTTGCTGTTAGCCATATACAGCATGAGTTTTACAAACTGCATAAATAAAATGCAGTATCAAGAATTACCTTCGGGTCCTTATATGCCAGTAAAAATTGAAAATATTTTTTTTCAGTCAATCCTTGTAATGGGGTTAGAAGAGGCTCTTTACCTCCACCTCAATAGATTATATAGTACAATAGAATATGTGTTCATGTTTTAATATTATTGTCTTTACAAGGGTAGAGACTTTCCAAATATGGAATTTTACAAGATTTTCCATCCAACTCAGCTGATTGTAAAATATTGAACTGTAATAATCTCAATATTATTTCAAGATGTACCTTTTTTAGGTGAGAAGAATTCAAAAGAAGAATTCAAAAGCTTCATTTTCATTTTAGTATTACTTTGTTCTTATTAAAATAATTATCACTAATATTTTAGTGTTTACTATTTTTACTGCTGTATGTATGCATTATTATTGTTGTTGCTATTGTGTGGTTAATCTTTGGTGAGATTCACAGCCTTTGGGGCTAGTTGGTAGCTCAGCGGCTCGAGTCCTAACCAAGGACCTAGGAACTGTTAAGGTAACGTCGGAGGATATAAACTGTTCCAAGTAGGGTGGTTTTTTGTAGAATCAGAATGTTCAAGTCAGGTAAATTTAGAATTCCCAAATAGAGAGGTAGCCCTTTAGGTATTGCTCCAAAGGCTCCAATTACAATTGGGACAACCCACGATTTCTTTTTCCACAGTCGCAACTTCAATTTGCAAGTCTTGTTATTATTATTATTGTTTTTGTTATTTTTATTTTTATTCATTAAACATGAAACTCAGCCAACTGAACATTCAAAAATGCATCACAAATACCATTGACTGGTGCTAATGGTTGATACGGTTTGCTGCCAGCATCCTAGCTATCAACCAAGTACCTTCTTAAAATATATGATGTTCCTAGTAGAGAGTTTTTTGCAGTTCCACTGGTGTTATTGCAGGAGGCTGCAATTTCTTTATGTGTTTTATAAAATTCTTGGACATGGTACCAAGTGCCCTGATGACAATGGGCATCACTGTTACGTGTTTCATCCATAGCCGCGTAGTTTCGGTGGCCAGGTTGCAATATTTCATGATTTTTTTTAGTTCTTTTTCTTCGACTGTGGCATCTCCTGGTACAGTGATATCAATAAACTGTACACTTTGGCCCTCTACAAACGTGATATCTGGTGTTTTGTGCTCCAAATATTCATTTGTTGTTGTTATTATTATTATTATTCTGAAAATTTACCCGGATAATTTAAATCAATCAATTAAATTAAGGAGGAAGACGTAAAACCTGTTGGTTGATACAGCTCAAATATCGTATATTGGATATGCAACAGAGAAAGATTCTTAACTCTTATGTGATTCCTTCAATATTTTAATTTGTCATGCTTTTTTTAAATGGAGATATTTTTGGCAAGCTGTAGCCCTTCCAGATTTAAGTGTCAGTCTTAATTCTCCTCTATCCCCACCTAACATGTATTTATAATTATAATTGGAACCTCTCTGAATGATGAATAACACACATATAAGTAGGTTGCTGGCTTCGAGGTGTGTTTCTTTACATTAAACCAGGAAATGGGAAGGAAAACATAGGTGTAGGATTAGACTCGTAGGCTTTGTGAGTGTGGATGAATAATGCATTGTGAAATGGCAGCTCTGCTTTCGTTGCTGGAATGTGCATAGTTAATAAGGTATGAAGTGTTGCCAACCCACACAGTTAAAAAAAAGTAGCTGAAAAGTCCTTTCAATCTGGTTTCAAGATGTGCAAGGAATACTCTGTTGACTGGAAAACATTTCATCAGCAAGCTTTATGGTTACAGCAGGCCTGTCTTGCCTGAGATGAGAGTCTGTCTTGACTTCATTCAACCAGGACAAGTTGAAAAAAAGCAGGAATGGATTAGAATCTAACTGCCTCCTACTGGAATATACTATTGATCTCTCATTTTTATGATTTAATTCAATTTAGGCCAATCAAGTGGAATTAAAACATGATTTCCTCCCAACTCTTTGTTGAACATCGTTTTCCCAACCAGGGGCTTTGGTTTATTAAATTACTGAATTGGGATAATGAGAATTGTAGATCAACATATCTGGATGATGAAATCTGCAAAAGGTGTGGTGCGTAATTTGTTATTTTTTGTAACATATGCTAAAATGGAGTATTGCTGTTATGCTGACTTACCGACTCTTACTGTATGTTAGCTTTGCAGTTGTGCAAAGAAGGAAAACAATTTTTCAATTCTTCCTTTAGCCTCCAAAGCAACGAATATTTGATTATTAAGAGCATAACCAATGATCTGGTGATGTCAGTAATGTAAATTGGGGAAAATATTCAGCCAATAGAAGAAATATTCTATTATTATATTCTACATTACCAGATATTAGTACACAGGATAAACACATTGACATTGTAGCTGTTAATTAAGAACATTTCTGTTTTCAGTCATTGAGTTAATTTCCATACTAGAGAATATTGTAGAAGATAGTGTTGGATTATGTTAGGGTAAATGTCCCTCATTTCTCATTGCAGTACACTTATATTTACATCGTTGTGTTTCCCTGAAGTCTCTGCAAACCACTGCCTTAGAATCTCATTCTACTTCAAGTCCAGGCTACTTCATTTGTGAGAGATTTTTTGAAAATGTCATAAGATGGGTCTTGCAGAAATAGAATGTAGAAATTGCACCTTCAAAGTTATTCTTTGAAATGTGTTATACATTATCTTTATAACATAATACAGGTAATCCCCAGGTTACAAGTGTTCCCTTAGTGAACGTTCAAAGTTATGTGATAAGCGCTCTCCAGAGTTTACAAACAAGTCCCAAAACTATGAAACGTGCAGCACCATGGCAGTTGTTTGCCCTTATGAACAACTGCAAAGGCTCTGCAACATTCGTCTTGAATGTTGTCAGCCAAAATGGAGCTTCTGAGGGGCAGATTTGCTCCTGTGTCCTTTCATTTAGGTCTCCAGAGGTCTCACCTTGCACGTTGCTGGCCGAAATGGAGCTTCTGAGGAGTGGATCTGCCCCTCAGAAGCACCATTTTGGCGGCAATGTGCCAAGCAAAGCCTGAGGAGGCCCAAATGGAGCATTGGAGTGCACACAGCTGAAAGGCTGGAGAGAAGACTGCTTGCTAGATCTTCACAATGTAAGTGACCCAGAATGGCAGGTTGGGTGGATGGGAAAGCAATTGTGTGGAGCAGGAAGTATTTCAGTGGGTTGGTGAGGCCTTGGGTGGTCTTAAGCATGTTGCTTGTTCTATCACTAGAATTGTTCTATCACTATTTGCAATGGTTGCAATGACTTGGGGGTCATGTGATTGCCATTTGTAACCTTCCCAGCCAGTTTTCAACAAGCAAAGTCAATAGTGGAATCCAGATTTGCTTAATGGCCACATGATTCACTTAACAACTGAAGTGATTTGCTGAACCATCATGGCAAAAAGGTCATAACATTGGGTCATAAAGTCAGGCATGACTAACATAACAACCTTCTTGCTTAGTAATGGAAATCCTGATATCAATTGTGGTAAAAAATGGAGGATTTCCTGTAATCCAAGTCTTGCAAATGGAAATAAGATTCAGAGCAGATTTACTGAGTTAGTGTTATTATGGGGTAGGAGTCCAGGAGGTGTGGGATTGTTTTATGACATCTATTTCCAAATTCAGAGGCAAAAGTACTTGGAGGTAAATAGGCCCACATGAGTCAGCATTGCTATTTTTGTAGTAACATCAGATATATTAAAATTTTTCCTTCCACTTTGAATAGCAAATCCAAAAAAATCTGTATCTTAGTGCAGCAGAACCTTTTAAGAACCTATTCCTTTTGTCTATTTTTAATACTTCTGGGTTCTTCCACATGACTTGCTAGCCACAGATTGATGATTCTTCAGTAAGTGGTTTTAGAAGACATGAATGCATAACACCACCTTTAACCTACAACTTTATCACTGCAGAAAGAGTATTTACTGGTGTTTTCTTCTATCACTGCCGAATAAGGGTTTTTTCCAGCCTCTACCAGTACAGTGAAGTCTGTCAATGGCATTAATGGAAGGCTAGGAGTGGGTCCTTTGAGTGTCTCCTTGTGGATCAATCCTCCCCTTGTGAAGTAGGTACTTATAAGCCTTCCTAGATAAACCAGACAAGAAACGTGACCAGATGAACTAATTCTATCTTACTGTAAGGTTACATTAACAATGTACTCTTCTAATTGGAGAGTACAAATCTCTCTTTAAAAAAATAATAAATAGGAACCTAACATTTGACAATTAAGAAATCTTGTGATAGACAATGTTGAACAGAAAATTGAGGCTTTGGAGGGAAAATACAAGAAACAAGAAGTTAAGTTGCCAAAAGAAAAAGAAACTCTTGCAAATATCCCACCCCCCAGCAAAAAAGAGCCAATAAGAAAGATGATAAGATAATTTCAAAAACACATCAATCATGATGTAAATAACTGGCAAATGTCAGAGCTAAGAAGCTTGAGCACTGACCAAAAAAGACATATAATGCATTGCCAAAAAGAGTGGAACAAATAAAGATTAGTTGCAAATGTGCTTCTGTAGCTCATGGTACTTAGTGATTAGTGTCTATGCATTGGGTTTATGTATTGTTGGAAGAAATATTCAGGTCCAATTCCAAGCGGGGAATAAACTAGAAGCTGATTGGAATGTAAAAATTGAAAAAAGTAAGGTTCTACATATAGGCAAGAAAAACAAAATGCACAGGTACAGTATAGGTGGTACCTTGCTCAATAATAGTAACTGTGAGAGGGATTTTGGAATCCTAGTGGACAACCATTTAAATATGAGCCAGCAGTGTGCAGCAGCTGCCAAAAAAGCCAACACAGTTCTAGGCTGCATAAACAGACGGATAGAATCTAGATCACGTGAAGTGTTAATACCACTTTATAATGCCTTGGTAAGGCCACACTTGGAATACTGCATACAGTTTTGGTTGCCACGATGTAGAAAAGACGTGGAGACTCTGGAAAGAGTGCAGAGAAGAGCAACAAAGAGGATTAGGGGACTGGAGACTAAAACATATGAAGAATGGTTGCAGGAGCTGGGTATGTCTAGTTTGATGAAGAGAAGGACCAGGGGAGACATGATAGCAGTGTTCCGATATCTCAGAGGGTGCCACAAAGAAGAGGAAGTCAAACTATTCTCCAAGGCACCCGGGGGCAGGACAAGAAGCAATGGGTGGAAACTAATCAAGGAGAGAAGCTACTTAGAACTAAGGAGAAATTTCCTGACAGTTAGAACAATTAACCTCTGGAACAGCTTGCCTCCAGAAGTTGTGAATGCCTCAACCCTGGAAGTCTTTAAAAAGATGTTAGATAGCCATTTGTCTGAAATGGTATAAGGTTCCTGCCCATGCAGGGGGTTGGACTAGAAGACCTACAAGGTCCCTTCCAACTCTGCTATTGTATTGTATTGTATTGTATTGTAAATATTCTGTTTATTGGTGAACAGAACAACACACGCAGTGTGCAGTTCTGAAACAGCTGAAAAAATGGAGTTGAGAGTAGGGTGGGTTTCTATACCTTTTTTTATTTCTACGGAGTCTTGTAGGGATCATGACTGGCTGTATAGGCAAAAGGCGAAATGCAAATCCTAGGTGTCTGAGCTAATCTTGTCTTGCCTAATTGCTTATCTGGAGTTTCTGTCTGACCCATTCTTTCTGAATGGATTACCAAATCTGCATTCCTAAAAGCTGGACTCCTCAGTTTCTGGTTGGGGCAGGGAGACTGGTGCTAGTTTCTGCCTCCCTTAAGATTTCACCCCCACCCCCACCCATTTCTCCTTTAGGGGAAATATTCTACCCTATCTTTTTAATATTCTCCAAAATATTTCATTCTCTAGGAGGGTAGGTGGGTGCTGACTTTCTACAGAGTATACATCTATTTGTATATAAACACAATAATGCAAGGTTAATTCAATACATCTATAAATAGATGGTGATTTAATGCAAAGAATACAACAGCTTGTATTTGGGCACAACATAGTAGAGATTGTTTTAATCTTGTCACTTATACCACACTCCTGTAATCAATAGTTATTTTATTACTGTCACAGACCAGCATTACAAATAAAAGCATTAAAACAATAATAATAGTAGAAACTAAAAATCTATTTGTCCATGACAGCAATATTGAAATAGCAAAAACAATGGATAATATAATACACTAAAGGTTAATCATTCCCGGAGGCCATGACAATATATCATATCTTACTCATTCAAGCAACATTTTGCTTAAGATTTGTAAATGAAAGTAGAGCTTCCTATAGAAAAAGAAATGACAAATCAACCAGATAGCCTAGAAAAGGTAGGGGGAGATAGGATCAAATTCATGCTGGAGAAAAGAAGAACATACTAGGAGTTTTGCATTTGTTTCATTGACTACAGCGAGGTACACCCCAGTGGTGGGTTCCAGATCCCGTTCCAACCACTACGGTTGGAATTGGCTTGGCGGCATTCACATGGACACCCGCAGCGTGTGCATGCGTCTTAGTACTTCCATGAGCTTCCACGAAGCTCCAGCTGCTCAGTGGAGCATTGTACAGGTGCTGTATGTGCCATGCGCAAGCGCAGAAGCACCGAAGACTTACAAAACCAGTAAGGAGCTCGGGTGGGCCCTCCGGAGCACCATACCGGAACGGCATCTGGTGCTCCGGGCAAGCTCCAGTGCACCCATACTGGGGCGTACCGCTTGCAACCCACCACTGGTACACCCTGCCAAAATGTAGGATGTAATACTGCCAACAGCTGTAGCAGGAAAGCTGATGATTCTTCTAAAGAATATTTACAACAAACAAGAAACTAGTGTGGGAACAAAGTGGTTAAGAACAGACTATGTCCATGGAGGACCATGTGAATGCCGTGGCCAGGAGGGCGTTTTATCAGGTACGCCTGATACGCCAGCTGCGCCCCTTACTGGACCGGGTGGCCCTTCGCACAGTCACTCAAGCACTCGTGACACCCCGGCTGGACTACTGTAACACTCTCTACATGGGGCTCCCCTTGAGGTGCACTCGAAGGCTACAGTTGGTTCAGAATGTGGCCGTGCGGGTGATTATGGGTGCCTCAAGACAAGCCCACATAACACTTCTCCTGCGTGAGCTGCACTGGCTACCTGTGGCCTTTCGAGTGTGCTTCAAGGTGTTGACAATCATCTTTAAATCGCTCCATGGCTCGGGGCTTAGCTATATACGAGACCGCCTTCTGCCCTATACATCCCTTCGTCCGATCCGCTCCCACAGAGAGGGTCTTCTCCGGGTACTGTCGGCCAGGCAATGCCGGTTGGCGACGCCCAGAGGAAGGGCCTTCTCTGTGGCGGGCCCAGCCCTCTGGAACGACCTACCCCCCCGACCTACGCACCACCTCAGACCTCCGCCTCTTCTGCCAGTGCCTTAAGACGTATTTATTCCAACAAGCCGGCCTAGCATAGCCCCCCGTTTCTGACTTTTATCTATAAATTTTAATCCTCAGGATTTTAAATGGGTTTTTTAGCACGGGACTTAATTTAATTGTTTTTAATAATGTGTTTTGTCATTTTGTTATGGTTTTTTAATAATGCCTGTGCGCCGCCCTGGGTCCTAACAAGGAGAAGGGCGGGGTATAAATTTGAAAAATAAAAATAAAAAATAATAAACTAGACCATAAAATAAGGGTGTTTATTGTCTTCATATCTATTTAACTTATGCAGCAAATATATCACAAAAAGGGCAGAACTGGAAAAGATGATAGGTTGAATCTAACTGGAAGTTGAAACATTAACAATTTCAAATATGCACATATGCACTTCTGTAGTTGAATGCCAAGAAAGCTTTAAAAGCTGATGTTAAAAGTGTAAACAAAAGGTGAAAAATGTGCATTCATATTAATATTAAGATGCAAATGTCTGTTTATTTATCCACTTTGTATGGTTGTCCATTTATCCAAGAAACTGACCAGCAGACAAAATAAAAACAAGGGATTCCATTGCTCACACCTCCCCAAAATCCTGGAATAAGATTAGATTGAGTTCAGTTAAAGCGGAGAAACCCATAGCTGAGCTTGATACTAATATTCCAGCCCCAAAGCTGGACCTGTGTGTTTTGGAAACCCATGGATGACAAAGAAGTAGAGGTGGTAACTCTTTTATCTTTAGTTCAGTAATAAATAATAATGAACTCTCTGCTGGGGAAATATGAAGCACAGTAGGAAGTTAACAAATTTTTCAATAGTCAAAAGCAATAATTTTCTAATGATGATATGATAGGGGTGTGTGGCTATTAGGATTGAAAAAACAAAAGGCAGTTTAACTGCCTTGTACCATGCAGCTGTCACGTAAAACCAGGACCAGAAGCAGATTCAAAGTGCATTGTCCTCCTTGGATTTTAATGTTTTTATTATTGCTTATGCTTATAGTTTGCTTTGGGTTTTTGTAGTTAGTGGGAGGGATTTTTTTATCCATGATTAAAAAGACAATATTGTCATGTGTAAGACAATAAACATATATTAAGAACATTGAATTAAAAATGTGGTGTGCTACTGTAAAACCTGAAGACAGTGTTCCTCAACTTTAAAAGGTGTGGACTTCATCTCTCGGAATTCCCCAACCAATATATTCTGGGAATTGAAGTCCATACTTTAAAGTTGCTAAGGTTGAAAAAAGCTGCTCCAAGACTTCTTTTTTTTTTAATCTAGCCTGAACAAGTCCAGACAATCACTAGATGTCACTAAAGAAATCCAGAGAACCTTTTTTTTTTACAGTCCAGGTATGATTGCTTAAATTGGAAGAAGAAAAAGTGAGAAAAGTAGATAGATGCCTCAATATTATAGATTTGGAAGGAGTTACAGTCAATTCAGACGAAGCAATCAATCAGTCCTGCATCGGATGAAGGCTGATTGCTCCCATGCGATGAAAATCAACAGGGAGAAATTTAGACATTTGGGGGATGTAATGTGAGAGAATGATGACCTAAAAAATGTATTCTTGACAAGTATGAGCCACATTAAAGAACAAGAAGACAATTGATGGAATGCTAATCAATCAAATTAATGAAATTTCTGGAAAGTCCTTAGAAGAGTTATAAAATTAAAGACAAATCCAGATAGTGAGTGTTTGTCCACAAAACTCCAAGGAGGTTCTATGCAGAAGCTTAGACTAGAGCATTTTTTCTGGGATTTAGTTCAAATCTGGACCTTTATTTATTTTATTTTATTTTATTAAATTTATACCCCGCCCTTCTCCAAACGGACCCAGGGCGGCGCACAGGAACACTAAAATACATACAAAAAATACATTAAAAATTTAAAAAACTTATTCGATAAAAACCCTGCGCTAAAACCAAATTAAAATTCCCGAAATTTAAAACTATCTAAGAGTCATTTTGGGGTTACGCTAGGCCGGCTAGATGGAACAAATGTGTCTTTAAACACTTGCGGAAGAGGCGGAGGTCGGAGATGGTGCGAAATTCAGGGGGTAAGTCGTTCCAAAGGGCTGGGCCCGCCACAGAGAAGGCTCTCCCCCTGGATGTCGCCAGTCAGCATTGTCCAGCCGACGGCACCCTGAGAAGTCCCTCTCTGTGGGAGCGTATCGGTCTTAGGGATGTATGGGGCAGGAGACGGTCTCGCATGTAACTAGGTCCCAAGCCATGGAGCGCTTTGAAGATGGTCGTCAAAACCTTGAAGCGCACCCGAAAGACCACAGGAAGCCAGTGCAGCTCGCGCAGGATCGGTGTTATATGGGAATATAACAACCAGGTTTCCGTGATTCCCACCAGGTCCGGGTCCCCCTCTGACACAAGGTCATGGATGAGGTGGGCTTTTTGTACCACGGACCTGGCGTTGCATAACATCAGCCTAGGGCCCCGGGTCTGTGGTTCTTGCCCACCTAGTCTGCGATGGGAACATGGGGGGTTGGAGCACGTGACCGCCCATAGCCAGCAGCCGCGGTCGTCCAACCGGTAATGTCTATCCCGTCTCCCACCGCCCCTGCCCCTCCCCAAGACCAAACTGATGGAAGATACCCCAGTGGAAACGACCCCCCTGACCTGAAAACGACCTGAAATCAATAAATGCAGTATATAATGATGAGTGGTCTGGATGTGTATTTTTCAGCCAGGTGTTGGAGAGTAAGGGTGTGTCCATATATAGCAGTGTTTCTCAACTGTCTCAACTTGAAGATGTCCGGACTTCAACTCCCAGAATTCCCCAGCCAGCATTTGCTGGCTGGGGAATTCTGGAAGTTCAAGTCCAGACATCTTCAAGTTGACAAGGTTGACAAACACTGATATATAGAGTGTCCAGACCTCTAGCCTGCTTGCTCATCTGCTGGCACATGTTCTAAGTCAAACCAATTGACTAATTTATTGTATACATGTCTTACTTATTATAGTTAAGTGGCTGATAGGCCAATACTTAGCGGGCAAGTCTCAGGTGCAATTTTTGTAAATAGGCACAATAATGGCCTATAATATTTCATCTTGGAAATATTACATCAAATTTTCAAAGGACATTCCTATAACATGCTGGACTACCACTCCCATAATTACCTACAGCACAGCTGCCATTTCTGTTCCCCTTATTTGGCCATATTTCCATTACCTCTCCTGAGCACTTTCTGACCTGATGTTATTGTACCAGCTTTTCTCTCGTTCTTCTGAAGTGGGTATTGAAAGGCAGTGATTCAAAACAAAAGTTTTAGTGGTTAATTATTCTGATACACTGATCTATATAAATAAAAATGTAACTATGAGTTTGTTCAAAACAGGTAATCTCCTAAAGTACTGCACCGATCGCTTCCAAATTTTCACACAACGTTCCTTACAAATACGGTACCAATGATATATAGAGATTGTGTAGATGCCACACCTGTGCCAGGTACACGCAATGGAAATGTAAAAAATTTAGGTAGATGGATACAGAGAGAGCAGTGTATTTGTATTTGTATTTATTAAATTTATTTAGTGAGCCACAGGATGACCTATTACAAAATGTCATAATACTATGTCCATAAGATTCAAGGAGAAATGCAGTAAGTAGGTAGGTAGGTAGATAGGTAGGTAGGGGGATAGAGAGGGAGAAATACAGTAGGTAGGTAGGTAGGTAGGTAGGTAGGTAGAGGGAGAGAGGGAGAAATACAGTAGGTAGGTAGGTAGGTGGAGAAATACAGTAGGTAGGTAGGGAGAGGGAGAGAGGGAGAAATACAGTAAGTAGGTAGGTAGGTAGGTAGGTAGGTAGGTAGGTAGGTAGGTGGGTAGGTAGGTGGAGAAATACAGTAGGTAGGTAGGTAGAGGGAGAGAGGGAGAAATACAGTAGGTAGGTAGGTTGGGGATTATACGGTGGTTGTGTGTACGTGTTTGTGTGTGCAGGTGTAGATCTACACACAGATTGGCCATTTAACCAGCAATGCATGGCCGGGAACGGCTAATATATAAATATATAGCCAAGTGTATTTCTGCAACCCTCTCAGATAAATCAAATAGGAAACCTGACTAGATGACTAGTCTGGGTATGACTAGCTTGATGAAGAGAAGGACCAGGGGAGACATGATAGCAGTGTTCCGATATCTCAGAGGGTGCCACAAAGAAGAGGGAATCAAACTATTCTCCAAGGCACCTGGGGGCAGGACAAGAAGCAACGGGTGGAAACTAATCAAGGAGAGAAGCAACTTAGAACTAAGGAGAAACTTCCTGATAGTAAGAACAATTAACCTCTGGAACAGCTTGCCTCCAGAAGTTGTGAATGCCCCAACCCTGGAAGTCTTTAAAAAGATGTTAGATAGCCATTTGTCTGAAATGGTATAAGGTTCCTGCCCACGCAGGGGGTTGGACTAGAAGACCTACAAGGTCCCTTCCAACTCTGCTATTGTATTGTACTATTTGATTGTTAGGCTATATTTGCAGAATTTTGTAAGTCTGAAAGAGGTAAATTTATCGCCTTGCTTTCAACTGCTTGATCCTTTATGATGCTCCTTTCTAAATTGCTTTCTCCCATTCTTAAACCACTGGGTGCTTTTGACTCTCTTGTCTGATTGTTTCCTAGGCAGCCTCCCTCTCTCTCTTTCCCAAGGTCATTCATGCATTCCATTACAATGTCTTTCATGGCCCTTTGAATTCTCCTGTTAGTCGTTGTTTCAAAAGCTTCTATTTGCCAAAAAGATTTCTTGTAGATTTTTCTCCGCACAGGTTTGTCACATGCAATAAACTGATTTTTTTGTTTTCATCAGTCAAGTCCACGGTGTCAGAATCTGGTGAGAAGGAGAACAAAGTTTCTTCTATTGATGCATTATAAATATTAAGAGCTCGACATTTTTCAGGCTGAAGCATAAATGGGGAACCCGTAAGGCAATGAATCATGCAACATTTAAACATCTCACATTCATGATTGTCCTTAATTGCAAAGCTTTGCCATGTGCTACATCCTACACAATCAGTCAGAGATTAGCAATTTTGGAGGACTGACCTTTTGCAGGATTGCTGCTGACAGAATACTTGCCTGTGTGAAATGCAGCCACTGTGTCTTTACACAGATATTTCAAATAGCATGAGAAAGGAAGACAGATGGTATTTCTCATTATAAATGTGTCTTGCCTTGCTTTGGCAATTTAGTGCTCTATCAGAGGATTTGGCCTGGCAGTGCCAGCTTGAGGCTTAGAGGAAGAAACGTAAAGAGGAAATGGACGTGTAATGGTCAGCAGCTCAGAGATTGTCCTATTCACATATAGACAGTGGTGGGTTTCAAAATTTTTAGAACCTACTCTGTAGGTGTGGCCTATTTTGTGGGCGTGGCTTAGCAGTCATGTGACAGGGTGGGAGTGGCCACCTTTTAAAATGTGGTGAAACTCATTTAACAACGCTCTTGCTTAGCAACCAAAATTTTGGACTCAATTGTGATGATAAATTCTTTCTTTCTTTCTTTCTTTCTTTCTTTCTTTCTTTCTTTCTTTCTTTCTTTCTTTCTTTCTTTCTTTCTTTCTTTCTTTCCTTCCTTCCTTCCTTCCTTCCTTTCCTTTCCTTCCCATTGGGTCACTGGCAGCGGCGGGCCAGATTTACTTCCAGGTACGCCGGTGGAACCCCCTCTCACCGGTTCTCTAAATTTCACCAACCGGCTCTCGCGAGTAGGTGCGAGCCTGCAGAAACCCACCACTGCATATAGACCTAACTTCCAATATGCTTGAAAGATAATAATTATCTGTTTTCTCCAACCAGCACAAATTGCAGTGAGAAGGAAGAAATAGGTAATTATGCATGCTGTCTACAGCTCAGATCTCTAGGTAAGAGGGGGAAGAAAGAGATGTGGGCCAAATGCATATAAGGGAAGACTCTCCATTTCTTTTTTGTATTCATTTTGCAGCTGAGTGGAAATTTAAAACTTAACCAAATTGCGAGAATCACTTGATTTTGACCAAGTTTTAGAAACCTCCAATATAAATTTTATTATGAACTGTGAAGGCAAGATATTTGATCGAGATGTGATTATATGGAGAAAAATTACTAAAAAATAATACGATTTATTTAGGCATGTCTAATTTGCAGCAACCTATGGGAAAGTAAAATACTCACCACCACAATAGAAACTGAAAAATTCATTGTTAAATGGTGTGGTCATTAGGTGAGGCATCACATGACAGCATCTGATTTTATTACCATCTTTTGCCATGGTCATTGAGCAAATAATCCACAGTAGTTAAATAAGACACATGACCGAAACCTGTCAGATCCCGCCAGCTTTCCCATTGACTTTACTTGTTGGGAGTCCGCTGGGAAGGTCCCAAATGCCAATCACATGACTTCAGGACAGGGGTGGGCTGCTGGGGATTCGCAGGGGGTTGAGAGAACCACTAGCTAAGATTCTGTGCAGTTCAGAGAATCCCCAAATCCCACTCCTGGCTGGCCCTGCCCACCCCAGGAGCCCCCACGTGGCCCATTTTGGATGCAGGTAAGTGCAGGCATGTGCGGATGCTCGGGGAGGGTGAAAAACAGGTCTACCAGAAGTTCGGGAAGGCCAAAAATGGGCCTGTTTCCAGAGGGCCTTTGAAAACTGAGGAAGACGTTTTTGCCCTCTCAGAGGCTCAAGGAAAAGCTCCTGAGCCCGAAGAGGGCAAAAATTCCCCCCCTAGTGCAAGAGGCTGACTAGGCCATGCCCACCATGGCCACACCCATCCAGCAACCAGGCGGAGAACCCCTTGCTAAAAATTTTGAAGCCCACCCCTGATGCAGGATAGTGCAACTGTCATAAGGATGAGCTAGTTGCCAATTGCTCAAATTATGATTATGTTATTGGTGGAACACCACAACAGTAGTCAGTGTGATGCCCATTTGTAAGTCCCTTTTTCCAGTGCTGTTGTAACTTGGAACAGTCACTAAATGAATTGGTGATCAAGGACTACCTGTATTCACTGTTTAAGCTGCAGCTATCTTGAGCTCACGCTGTTTTCACTCTAACCTGGTTAAATAAAATCTTCTCCACAATCAGATGCTTTGGGACAACAGTTTACAAGGTACTCAGTCTAGACCCGTGATCGTGAACCTATGGCACGTGTGCCACAGTTGACACGCAGAGCCAAATTTGCTGGCATACCAGCAGTCATCTCCAGCATACATGTGTGTGCCAGCCAGCTGATTTTTGGAGGGCAGGGGGAGGTTGCTTTCACCCTCAACAGGCTTCAGGAAAGCCTCTGGAGGCTGGGGACGGTGAAAGACAGACCCAATGGGCCAACCCAAAGTTTGTTCCCGGACTTCCAGTTGGCACATTGGGGCCATTTTATACCCTTCTCAGCCTCTGGAGTCTTTCCTGAAGTCTGGGAAGGGCAAAAATGTCCCCCAGAGGCCCTCCAGAAGCCGGAAACGGATTATTCCCGAACTTCCAGTTGGCTCGTTGGGGCCATTTTTCACCCTCCTCAGGTTTCAGGAAAGCCTCCGAAGGCTGGGGAGGGCAAAAAAAGGCCCCAACGAGCCAACTGGAAGTTTGGGAACAAACTTCTGGTTGAGCCTGTTTTTTGAAGCCTGTGAAGGGAGAAAAACTGCCCCAATGGGCCAACCGGAAGTTCAGAAACAATCCATTTCCAGCTTCAGGAAAGCCTCCAGAGCCTGGGAAGGGGTCGCGTGCACATGCACTGTGGGAAAGGGGTGTCATGCAAGCATTCGCAGATGGGTTGGGAGGATTGAATTGGTGTGAACACACTATTTTGGCATGCCATAAAAAAAAGGTTCGCCATCACTGGTCTAGACCAGGGGTCCCCAACCTTTTTTGCACCAGGGACCGGTTTCATTTTAAAGAAAATTCTGGCGTGGAGGAGGAGCGGGGGGAGGGGGAACAGGCGGTGCATGCGCACGGGGGGGGGGACAGGCGGGGCATGCGCACGCGGGGGGAGGGGAACAGGCGGCGCATGCGCACACGGGGGAGTCGTCTCACTCGGCCCTCTAGGGCCTCCAATGGCGCGAATGGCCGTGCCTGCGCCCTCCCACATTCGGTGCACGCTCTGCCCAGGGGGCTGCCCCCTCCTCCCTCCTCCTCCTCTCCGTCCCTGCGGCCTGGTTGCTATCAAGCCACGGACCGGCACCGGTCCGCGGCCCAGGGGTTGGGGACCCCTGGTCTAGACAGTGTCCACCATGTCCTCCCCTTTCGCAATTCCTATGCTATTGTTCTTCTTTCTGATCTTTTTATTCCAGGAAAGGAACTGCCAGTCATTTTTCTTTATATGGGCAAAGTTAAAGCATCAAAATTCACATATACCCACATAAAGAACGGGATTGTTTTTCTTTCATTTCTTCTCACTGGTTTGTTGCTTTTTAATGTCAGTCTGTGAGAATGGACAGATTTGAGCAAGAGAAAAAATGTCTTTTAGAGCTCTCTTTACTAAGAATGCTGCAATAACACAATGATTATAATAATTGCCTTATCCACTACCTGGTTGCTGGTTCAGAATCCAGGATAATTTTGTTGTTGTTGTTGTTAAAGTTATGATTTTTTTTCTTGTTTCCTATCCCTGCGGTTTTCTTTTCTAAGTTCAGCAGTGCATGTTTTCATCACTTTTCCAGTCACTAAAGATAGAAGGGTTTCACCTTCAGCTGTCAAAGAGCTCAAACAACCTGCAGTATAAGCTATTTGGGACATGCTGTGTATGTGTGTGTGAAACCATTCTGTTTCAGGTGACTGAAAGGTGATGAAGCAGTGCACCAGTGGAGTTTATTTATTTTAGTAAAAGTATAGAAAAAGGAGGAAGCTCAGGGGCAGAAAAATACATTTTTTAAAGAAAAAATCATTGTTGGTGGCATTCAAACTAGCAATACCATGTGTTCTAGGCTGTATAAACAGGAATAGAATCAAGTTCATGTGAAGTGTTAATACCACTTTATAATGCCTTGGTAAGGCCACACTTGGAATATTGCATTCAGTTTTGGTCGCCACGATGTAGAAAAGACGTGGAGACTCTAGAAAGAGTGCAGAGAAGAGCAACAAAGAAGATTAGGAGACTGGAGACTAAAACATATGAAGAACGGTTGCAGGAACTGGGTATGTCTAGTTTAATGAAAAGAAGGACTAGGGGAGACATGATAGCAGTGTTCTGGTATCTCAGGGGTTGCCACAAAGAAGAGGGAGTCAAACTATTCTCCAAAGCACCTGAGGGCAGAACAAGAAGCAATGGGTGAAAACTAATCAAGGAGAGAAGCAACATAGAACTGAGGAGAAATTTCCTGACAGTTAGACCAATTAAGCAGTGGAACAGCTTGCCTCCAGAAGTTGTGAATGCCCCAACCCTGGAAGTCTTTAAAAAGATGTTAGATAGCCATTTGTCTGAAATGGTATAGGGTTTCCTGCCTAGGCAGTGGGTTGGACCAGAAGACCTCCAAGGTCCCTTCCAACTCTGCTATTGTATTGTATTGCATTGCATTGCATTCTGTTGTATTAAAGGTTATAACTATTGTGCTATTAGAGGATTTTTAGTATAAGTAACTTCAAACACTAGTATATTATGGTAAGCATTGACTCCACAGAAGGAATGTTTTCACTTCTGTTAAATAGCCAATGAACTGCTGGGGTTAGCTTCTATCAACTGATAATGTATGCAAGATGTTTTGATATGGACCATGGACTTCAGAAGTCAAGCAGAAAACATTACCCTGGATTTTTTGACAGTGAGTGGGGGATTAAGAGAGGATAATATCCTCCATTTCTGCCCTTAAAAAATCATTGGTGGCCCATTCGGACAAAGTGGACAATGTGGATATGTTTTAAGTATGCAGCAATTACCCTGTAATTACTTCTCAAGCTCATCACTATTCATTAAAAATACTTTATAAATCCAACTGGAGTTCTGGAGAATATAAAAATGAATATATAAAGGGTACTTTGAGCTGTTCAGGGGAGTTACACTGGGGAAAAATAAACTTCTATACACAATCACAACACAAAGATCTGAGACATAAAACCTCATTTTAGTTTTTAACCATAATTTTGGTCATCTGATCCTGCTTAGTTACCTAATACTGAATATCCAAACGCAATACTTTTTACATCTTAAACAGTGGTGGGTTTCAATTTTTTTTAGAACCTACTCTGTAGGTGTGGCCTATTTTGTGGGCGTGGCTTGGCAGTCATGTGACAGGGTGGGAGTGGCCACCTTTTAAAATGTGGTGAAACTCATTTAACAACCAAAATTTTGGACTCAATTGTGATGATAAATTCTTTCTTTCTTTCTTTCTTTCTTTCTTTCTTTCTTTCTTTCTTTCTTTCTTTCTTTCTTTCTTTCTTTCTTTCTTTCTTTCTTCCCTTCCCTTCCCTTCCCTTCCCTTCCTTTCCTTTCTTCCTTTCCTTTCCTTTCCTTTCCTTCGCATTGGGTCACTGGCAGCAGCGGGCCAGATTTACTTCCAGGTACACCGGTGGAACCCCTCTCACCGGTTCTCTAAATTTCACCAACCGGCTCTCGCGAGTAGGTGCGAGCCTGCAGAAACCCACCACTGATCTTAAATAATAAACAGTATGTTAGACCTCACTATGCTGAACAGTACATAATGTCTATAAATTTAAAAGTGGATTTGTCTATCTACTGTCATAGTTGCATTATTTATGGGGCTATAACTATACATTTCTAAAAGAGAAAAGATTGTGATTAATTCATGTAAGGAATTTATTATTCACTGGAGTTGCTCACGCTTTATTGTAGAAAGATATATGTTTACTTTCTGCTGCCTTTCACCTCTTTTTATATTCCAGCGGCATTTTTATTTCATATTTACTTATTCTCAGCCTTGGTGGGTGGTGTTACAGCTGGTAAGGGGAAATAGATGGGAACAGTCATAATAAGCAACCTGAGCAGGATCATTAGATAAAGATAAGATTCTGCCTTCCCTGCTTCTCCAGCAATTCTGCTCAAAATCCTTGGATACCTTCCAAGGGGAAACGGCATGT
Source organism: Rhabdophis nuchalis (assembly GCA_039707465.1). Lineage (NCBI taxonomy): Eukaryota > Metazoa > Chordata > Lepidosauria > Squamata > Natricidae > Rhabdophis > Rhabdophis nuchalis. The sequence goes on along the minus strand of CM077651.1, from coordinate 32,622,998 downwards.
TGCAAGAAGTGCCAGAAAGAAGGGAGAGATTGCTGTTCTCTTCCTCCAAGGGATTTTGCTCAGGCTTGCTGAAACAGAGAGGACTAACACTTGTGTCTGTGTATCTGTATATAGTTATGTGTGGGTGGGAATCAGGAGTGGGTTCCTGACAGCTCTAAGCTCTTCTATAGAAGAGGTTCCACAAATCTACAGTGCCGTTTAGAACCGGTTCCAGCTCCCTCCCCCCCACCTGTCCACACGTCATCAACATTATTATTATTGTTGTTGTTGTTGTTGTTGTTGTTATTATTATTATTATTATTATTATTATTATTATTATTATTCACATTTGTAACCCGCACCCACCTCACCACAAAGGGACTCGGGGCGGCGAACAGAGATTTAAAATACATATACATAAATACAAAATATTACTAAATAATAACTAAATTAAATCAATACCCTGCTTAAAATAAATTTTAAAACCCATAAATTAAACTTTGATTTGATTATAAGACAGTAGGGTGCGGAGTAGATCATGCTAGGCCGGCCAGATGAAAATAGTAAGTTTTTAAGTGCCGGCGGAACAAGAGGAGGTCTGAGATGGTATGGAGATTGGGAGGTAGGCCGTTCCAGAGGGTTGGGCCCACCACAGAGAAGGCCCTTCCCCTGGGAGCCGCCAACCGGCATTGCCCGGTTGACGGCACCTGGAGAAGACCCTCTCCCTGGGAGCGAGTCAGTCGTAGGGATGTATGGGGCAGTAGACGGTCTCGTAGGTACCTAGGCCCCCGTGCCATGGAGCACCTTGAAGATGGTCATCAAAATCTTGTAACGCACCCGGTAGGTCACAGGTAGCCAGTGCAGCTCATGCAGGAGTGGTGTTATGTCTTGAGGTTCCCATGACCACCCGCGCGGCTGCATTCTGAACCAACTGCAACCTCCGAGTGCATCTCAAAGGGAGCCCCATGTAGAGAGCGTTACAGTAGTCTAGACGAGAAGTCACGAGTGCTTGAGTGACTGTGCGAAGGGCCTCCCGGTCCAGTAAGGGGCGCAATTGGTGGACCAGGCAAACCTGGTAAAATGCCTTCCTGGCCACGGCCGCCACCTGGTCCTCCAGGGACAACCGGGAATCCAGGAGGACTCCTAAATTGTGCACTCTATCCACGGGGGCCAAACTTTCACCCCCCATGGCCAGTGATGGTGTCATCTGGCTAAACCGGGAAGCCGGGAACCAGAGCCACTCGGTCTTGAAGAGCGAGAGGAGGAATTCTGGGAGTTGAAGTCCACAAGTCTTAAAGCTGTCAAGTTTGAAGACCCCTGGGGTTTTTTCCCCCTAAAGGGTTAGGGCTGCAAGGGTCTTGTAACTTGGCAGCTTTAAGGCTTGTGTGCTTCAAATGCCAGAGTTTCTGAGCCAACATTTTGGTTGCTAAGCAAGAGCGTTGTTAAGTGAGTTTCACCACATTTTACAAGTTGGCCACTCCCACCAGGTCACATGGCCAGCAAGCCACTTCCATAAAGCAGGCCACACCTACAGAAGAGATTTTTTTGAAACCCGCCACTGGTGTGAATGGATATGTGCTTGTGTCATCGAATATGAGCAGAGGTACACATGTGTGCATGCAGCCGTCTAACACAGATGCTGTTCTGAGCCTTGGGGCAGAAAAAAATGGTGAAGCTTTAATTTATGGAAGTCATTGATGGCTTTCATTTTCTTTTCCTTTGTTCTTCCATCATGTTAATAACAGAATAACAGAATTGGAAGAGACCTTGGAGATCTTCTCCAAAACAACACTCATTATAATCCTCTTATGATTAAAAGGACAGTTCCTATATTATAACATTAGTAGGAAGCAATTGTTAGCGAAATTAAAGCATGGCTAAAAATAAAGATATTTCAACCACCCACCTAAACTCACTAGGGACTAGGCTGGACAAGTCAAGGCTGGAATAGCACAGCTAAAGTGGAATGTTGCAATCCAGAAGGCATGATCTCATCAATATCTTGCAGATATTTCTCCTTAATTTGCAAAACAGAGCAGCCGGTTTATAAAAATTGAGATATGCAGATAAATTGCGATAACTAGTCACAGGTTCATTACACAGTAATGGTAAATATAGAATGATTACAGTACTCTCTTCTTACCGTTAGTTTTTACATAATGGGTGGAGAGAGCATTTTTTACAGTCTCAATAGACTTCAATAATGCTAAACACTACATGGACACATTGAGACACATCTGAATTGGCATTGATGGAAATCAGTGATGATTAAATCTAATCTGAATCATTACAACTCTGAAATATTACACAGTAATGAAACTTGCACCATCAACTTGATCAAGGTATTCATAATTTACAGATAATTTACAGATGGAGAATATATAGAGAGAGAAGGACATTAGCGCCATTAACATTTTCTTTATTTTATTTGAGATTTTGTTTGCTACTGAATACATTTGATACTGTAATACATTTCCTAACAAATGATTAGAAGTAACTCAGAAACTTCTATATGTAATGGTAGAAACTCCAATGTGTTTGCTATGGGCATTTAAGTGATTCTCTATGGCAGTGATGACAAACCTATGACATGCATGTCAAAGTTGACACACCATGAGGTTTTGGGTGATACACCAGTATTCACCAACACCCAACAACAACTATTCTTGAAAGCGTGCTCTGTTCTTGTGTGATTTTTGAAGGCTGTGTAGGCCATGTGAGAATGGGGGTCACTCTGGAAATTGCGTGAGATTGGAATATACTTTTGTGCGGTGTTTTTAGCCTCTGAAAATCATGCAAGAATGGGGTGTGCTTTCAGGTGATTTTCAGAGGTTGTGTGAGAATGGGGTGTGCTTTTGCATATGGGGTCCAGAGTGTCACGTGAGAGTAGGCTGTGGAACCTCCAAATATCGTGCAGGAATGGGGCCTGTTTTTTGCACAATTTTCTGAGATGGCAGAGGCCATTTGCCAAAGCTGCTTCAAGAATGAAGGCCTCGTGTGATTTGTAAGCTGCCTCAGAAAAGCCACAGGGACCTATCAATACAGAGAGAGCACTCCTTGAAGGTAAGTGACATGTGTCAGATCCTGGGGAATCACACACGTGATTGGACTGTTTTGTTTTGTTTTACAAAAACTACATGAATATGTAAAGAATCGTTTCCCTTTTTTTGGGGTGGATGGCCTGCCACAGAGTCTTTGTTAGGCATTTTCTGAATTTTTGACATGTTAAGCCCAAAAGGTTCACCATCACTGGACCATGGAGACAAAGACTTTCCATCAATGTTCCCTCAGAGAGATGCCTGCTTGGAATCATTTGGGGTAAGACCTTTTCAGTGACTACACCAATACTCAGGAATGCTTTCCCCCTGTTAATTAAGCCTGTTTCTTTTTAACCATGTTTTAAAATGTGCTTTTATTTATTGGTTATTTGAATAGATGAGCCACACCCAATTTTAATTTAATTTAATTGTCAACCTCTTGCATTTTGTATATTAATCACTTTTTGACATATTATTCTGAAGTATTAATTTTCTGTTTCCTTTGATTTTAGACAAAAATGGAGTTTATGTGTATGGGAGTGTTTAATTGTATCTTCATTGTTTATTTGTTCTTTTGCTAGTTGACATTGGGCAGGACTTACTATATATAAACAAATAAACCAAATAAATCCAGTTATTATTGTTAAGAATAATTAGGCCAGTATTGGTGTACTTCCCCACCTGCTTCCTGAAGTGGCTTTTCCTGGGCATCTGGATTTTAGTTGGGGAGATTCTAGGAATTGTCTGGATCTCATGGTACTATAATATCCATGGGCTCATCCCACCTTATATGGCCCTGCCTCACACAGGTATTTGCTAGAACTAATGTTTTCCTAAGAACAGATGCTGTATGATTTGCCACAGTAACATCACTTTTGGTAAAGCTACACACAGTGGTCATGCCTAATATCTATAAGGGTGAGGGATCCACTGACATTGTCTAGCAGAGGTGTCTTGTTGTTTGAGGAATACCCAATGATCCAGCAGATATTTTTGCATGAGCCTTACCACCTTCTAGAATAGGAAGATGACTAAGAACATTATAAGTGTCTCCCCCAAAATAACTACTTTCTAGATCCTGATACTGGACTTTCCTTGGTTTATTGAGTAGCCCAAAGATATGAAATAAGTGAAGAGACTCCCAGAGTGACAATGGAAAAAAGGAATTTATTTAACTAATCACAGGTACAATTCCAAGCCTACCAAATGGTGGTGTCAAGAGTGACAAAATGTTCTTATTTTTCCGCTCTTATTTTCTCTGCAGACTTGCATTCAGGGACCCTGTTCAGGTTAATTTAATTCTCTGTGGGAAGGAATGATTTGGGACAATGATCCTGCTGGTTGCCATGACAGTTCTTCAAAGTTCTTCACAGTTAAAATTGCTCATATTCACTTGAATTCATTTTACACTCATATAAAGCCACTGAGAAATACCATCCACCAACTTGAGATGAAATGTTGTCAGTAGGCTGATGATCCTTGAAAATATATATATATATGAGGGTGATTCAATAAATAAGGTGAATTTTTCTGTATAAGGACTTTTAATACAGATAGCTTACTTTTTATTTTATTTTGCAACGTAGTCTCCCAGTACTGTCACACACTTTTCCCATATGTGCACAAGCTTCCGTATTCCCTCAGCGTAAAAATCTTTAGACTGATGTCTCAGCCAGTCGCTCACAACACTTTTGACTTCATCGTCACTTTCAAACTTCGTGCCTCTCGTGAACGCTTTCAAGGGACCAAACAGGTGAAAGTCTGAAGGGGCAAGGTCTGGGCTATAAGGGGGATGAGGGAGCAGTTCCCAGCCCAGCTCGTTGATGGTCTGCACCGTTAGGCCTTTGGCACCCATCTGCAGCTGACCTTCGAGTAGCCAAGGTCATCATGGACAATTTTATGTGCTGTCCCAACAGATAAGCTCAAAGTCCCTGCAATGTCATCCACTGTCATCCTTCTGTCATACTGAATGAGGTCATTGACTGATTCGATCACCTCAGGAGACCTCACTTCTGTAGACCTCCCAGGCCTGCCTTCATCCTCAACACTGCTCCGTCATTCTTTAAACAATGTAGCCCACTTGTAGACATTTTTTTGGCTGAAACATGTGGCACTATACACAGTTGACATTCTCCTATGAATTTCAACGGGTTTGCACCCTTCAGCAACCAAAAACATGATAACTGACCGCTGTTCAATCCAGGAGCATGCTTCTTGGTCGGCCATCTTTGTTAATCGGTAAAACTCTCAAGGTTTTTTTGTAATCTGCATAAGAAGTTAAATCCATGTGAAAAAGTAGTAAAACACACAAAATAAAAAAAAGTAAGCTTCTATCTGTATTAAAAGTCCTTAAACAGAAACATTCACCTTATTTATTGAAGCACCCTCGTATGTTAGTTTTATGAGTTGATCAATAAATAAATCGGAGAGACTAGGATAGATCTATTTCGAGCTTTTTTTTAGCTTTTTATATATATATATATATATATAATTGTTCCACAACACCCTGTTAGGGCCCCAATTAAGGGAGGAAGCATACTGCTTTCCTCTTCTGCCTTTCAGCTCATCACCAGAGACCATCTAGACAGAAGGCCATGAGTTCCGTTGTGTAATGTTTTTAATATGTGTGTTAGTTTTATGAGCTGATATATATATATGTATGTACACACACACACATATATAGTTATCCTAGGCTAAAGCCTAGATGCTGTGGAAACCCCCCCCCCCTCCCGTGTTTGGCAGCTGTGAAGGATGAATTTTAGGATGAATCTCAGCAAGTCAGAATTACTATTTGTTCAAAACCTCCTGCATCATTTACTTCAGAGATTGCTTTGGATGAGTCACAGGTCTAAAGGAGTAGGTGTACACCATAGGGAGGGTCTCCTGGGCTCACAGCTCTTGCAGAAATAGCAGATAGAAGCTATGTCTGGGAGCAAGGGCATTTGTTCAGTTGAAGCTTGTTTACCAGGACATGAATCAACAGCCACTTTATCTTGCTGGGATTAAATTCAAGCCTTCTGATTCTGAAACAAGATTTTGACTGCATCTCCTTATTGGTCTGCAGTAAGACACCTATACCGATTAGATAGATAGATAGATAGATAGATAGATAGATAGATAGATAGATAGATAGATAGATAGATAGATAGATAGATAGATAGATAGATAGATAGATAGATAGATAGATAGATAGATAGATAGATAGAGATGATAGAGATAGAGATAGAGATAGAGATAGAGATATGCTTTCGTAGATTTTCACGGGTGTAGGTATGCTGGTATTGCTGTCCTTGGGTGTTTTCCCGTGTATATAGCATGAAATTGTTATTGCTATCAATACATTGTTATCAATAAATTGTTATCAATAAATAAAAAAGCTCAAAACCCTAACACACATATTAAAAAAATTACACAACGGAACTCATGGCTTTCTGTCTACCTGGTCTCTGGTGGAACAAATACACACACAAACATATACATATACATATACATGTGTGTGTATGTATGTATGTATATATATGTGTGTGTGTGTGTGTGTGTGTGTGTGTGTTTTCTGAGGTTTTCGCGGGTGTTTGTATGTAGTTCTTTGGTTGTTCGGGTTTTCTCCCGTGTAGAATTGGAAGTATCTTCACGACGTTTCGATGAAGTCTCATTCATCATCTTCAGGCTGGTGCTTCCGGCTTGGATGCACCAAGCCGGAAGCATCAGCCTGAAGATGATGAAACCCGAACAACCAAAGACTTACATATATATATATGTATGTATGTATGTATGTATGTATGTAATTTGTTTGTTTTCGTAGATTTTCACGGGTATAGGTATGTTTTGCATACCTATACCTTGGGTGTTTTCCCGTGTATATAGCATGAAATTGTTATTGCTATCAATACATTGTTATCAATAAATTGTTATCAATAAATAAAAAAGCTCAAAACCCTAACACACATATTAAAAAAATTACACAACGGAACTCATGGCTTTCTGTCTACCTGGTCTCTGGTGGAACAAATACACACACAAACATATACATATACATATACATGTGTGTGTATGTATGTATGTATACATACACACACGTGTATGTATGCAACGTTTCGATGGGATCACCCCCATCGTCATCAGGCCTGGGCCTTTGCTTTTTTGCGAAAGAGCAAAGGCCCAGGCCTGATGATGATGGGGGTGATCCCATCGAAACGTTGCAAAAACACCTTTAATTTTACACGGGAAAAGACCCGAATAAACCAAAATCTACATATATAATATTATTATTATTATTATTATTATTATTATTATTATTATTATTATTATTATTATTATTATTATTATTATTATTATTATATATGCTGGCATTGCTTGCTTAGGGTATTTTCCCACGTATAAGGCATGGAAATGTTATTGCAACGTTTCTACAAGATCTCACTTGTCATCGTCAGGCTTTGGTCTGTGACTTTGATCTGTGACCAAAGCCTGACGATGACAAGTGAGATCTTGTCGAAACGTTGCAATAACATTTCCATGCCTTATACACGGGAAAATACCCGAAGCAAGCAATTCCAGCATACCTACACCCGTGAAAATCTACGAAAGCATATATGTATGTATGTATGTATGTTTGTATGTATGTCTTTGGTTGTTCGGGTTTTCTCCCACGTAGAATTGGAAGTATCTTCACGACGTTTCAATGAAGTCTCATTCATCATCTTCAGGCTGGTGCTTCCGGCTTGGTGCTTTGCTCCTGGAAGCACCAAGCAGGAAGCACCAGCCTGAAGATGATGAATGAGACTTCATCGAAACGTCGTAAAGATACTTCCAATTCTACGCAGGAGAAAACCCGAACAACCAAAGACCTACATACAAACGCCCGCGAAACCCCATTCTAATAGGTGACTTCTTTTGGTGGCTTTATGTTGAATAGTAAGAAAAAAAAGGTTGAACACTGCAACATGCCAACACTGAAATGCCCTACCGTTTGAGCTTTTCTTCTCACACAACCACCAACTAAAGCTGTTCACTCCAGAAGAAGACCTATAACAAGGCATCCTTGCAGTCAGACCAAAAGGATAACATAACTGATGGTACTGAAGGCCACCAAGCATGCACTTTCCCCCATGCAGGTCCAACCTGAAGTAATTAATAATACCAAGCACTGTATCTATTCTTTGCTGTTATTTTCGTAAACAGTAAGTGCAGTAATAAGTATTAGATACGTATAATGTGGTAAGCCATCACATTTTGTGCGAAGATAGCCAATTGGAATGAATAAAATCCATTCCAACTGCAGTCAAACAAACTGTGGCTTAGGGTAGTGTCAAGGGGAAGCTTTAGCCTCTGATCTAGATCAGTGGAGATAGATCTGTAATTTGCCCTGCAAAGAAATGGTCGCTTTGTTTCAGTTTCTTCAATTTCTGTGATGTACAGAAAGGGGAGATAGAAGTAATCAAACCTTTTGTTTCAATCCTAGCTGCTCCCTGCCAATTTTTGCCCTGGATTTTTTTTAATAGTTGCAAATTTGTCTCCTATCAACAACCGCCTCAGTTTTAAATCAATGCCAGGTCAATCAATAACCTAAACAGATAAACCATGTGCTTTCTTGGCTCAACATACAAACATTCATGCCGTTCTGTTAAATAATTAAAGGATGACTCATTAGTCCCTTTGCTGAACCTCTGGAACTCTCATAACCACACATCCTGTTCCAATCTGATGCTTGTATTGTAATGTTAACAACAGAACTCCATCCATTGTTATTGTCAGGTACCAGTTACTTTTGACCTAAATGAAAGTGAAACATTATTCATTAGTGATTGGCAAGAGTCATCTAATTTATAATAAAATTTAGATTAGTTCTACTTAAGCAACATATTATGCAGAACACACAAGATGGGGGTCACAATTGCATCTACAGGTTACTTGTTCTCTTCGAACACTGATTTTAAAGAGGGTTTAAAGAGAACAACACTGATTGATGGTGATTGATGGTTTGGTAAGATTCATAAAAGCCCCACTCCAGATATTCATATATTCTAACAGGATCTACACAAGTATGGCTTGTTTATGTATAAATATTATAATGAATCCTTCGAGTAAGAAATAACAGATGCAATCACAAGAACATGCTCATGTGTAAGAGAAAGAGAAAGAACAAGCTTGACTTATGTTTCTTTAAGAAGGGAAAATCTTTTACCCTAAAACCATAGAGAGATAATAGCAATCATTAATTAATCTATCTAGGTAACAATGGGAGAGTCAGTTTGATAGAATGGTAAAGGCTAGACAAGGAAACTGAGTTCTAGTCCTGACTTAGCCCCAAAATCAAACCACTTCTGGAAAACAAAATGCCATGAAAGCTGCAGGGACTTGTTCAGACAGTTGCCAGGAGTCAATAATGTATTGAAGGAAAATAAATAAAAGAAAAAGAAAGGAAAGAAAGCTTTGCAGCGTCATCCAGATCCTTGAATTACAATATTAAACATGTTCTTTTATTTATGTAAAATAAGAAAGTTAAATATACTTAATCTAAAAAACAAACAGCAAGAAGTAGAACATCATATTTTGAAATATTTTCAGAATAGATGTTTCAAAAGTGTTGCTTGATGGCAAAGTGGATGGCATATGAATTAAATGAATTAAATTACATTAATAAAATATCTCTCCTCTTAAAGCTGTTGCTAGCTACACAAACCTCATAAGTGAATGCTGTTCGTTTCATGGAAATGACAGGTCTGGTAAGATTACTGGCCCTCACTTCCATTTTGTTTCCAGAGTGTTATTATGAGCTGGTCAATAGGCAGAAATTATAATGTTTTTGTTTTTCATCTACTGTTTTTCAGTGACACACTGAAGTTCATGTAGCAAGAATTTTAGGTTAAGGTGAGTGAGTTCAAAATAACATGCACTCTTTAAATGTCTGTTGCAAAAGGGTGTTTAATTTCAATGTGATTCACAAGAAATATTAAAAACATGACATAATAATAGTTATATTACAACCATCCTTTTAATATTCAACACTGTCACATTAAAATTAAATATTGAGTAAATGTAATAATGAAACAAGCATTGTTTTTGTCCTGGTGCGGCCTAGTATTTTTGCATGGCCCCTTATTCAAAGGCCATGTAGGGCTACCAGCTGAGCATGAAACTGTATTTAAGAACTTCTCCTTGGGAAGGCATAACAAGCAAACCTGTTGGATTTTCTTTTAAGCTGTACAATCAATGGACAAGAATTTTGGGAATTACAAACTTCAGATTTTGGAGATATCCATATTAGAGGTCTATCAGAGTCCAAATATTTCCTAATGGGATGCTAGGATAGTCCCTGATTTCAAGGACCTGGATTCCTTACCTATTTCTAGCAAAGTAAGGCATCACCAAAAGTAGCATTTTCTGAGCTGTGTATTCTCATTGCTGTGGTCTCTAAAATGTTAAGAGTTATTTGCGGGATCGTATCCTGCCCCATACATCCCTTCGGCTGATTCGCTCCCACAGAGAGGGACTTCTCCGGGTGCCGTCCACTAGGCAATGCCAGCAGGCGACGCCCAGGGGAAGGGCCTTCTCTGTGGTGGGCCCGACCCTCTGGAATGACCTACCCCCGATATTAGAACTACCACGGACCTCCGCTCCTTCCGCCAAAAAGTTAAGACCTATCTGTTCCATCAGGCTGGCTTGGCCTAATTTATGCTTCTCGCCCCAGTCTGTAATTTAAATTGTTTTATTTGGTTTTAATGGGATATAGCTTTTTAATGTTTTATAAATTTTTGGTACAGGGTTATTTAATTCGATTTTAATTATGTATGTATCGTTATGTTTTTTAGATGTTTTTAAATTTTTCCTGTACACCGCCCCGAGTCCCTTCGGGGAGAGGGGGCGGTCTAGAAATTTAATAAATAAATAAATAAATAAGACAAGTGAACCAATGAAGCAAAATTACAAATATCAGCATTCCAACAAGTGCCCCCATCTGTCGCTTAATTTATTTAATTCGGTTTTAATTATTTATATTTGTGATATTATGTGGTTTTTAATTTCCTGTGCACCGCCCCGGGTCCCTTTGGGGAGAGGGTGCGGTTATATAAATCAAACTAATAAATAATATCTCACCCAGTACTTTAAAAAGAAGAAAAATCAGTATCAGGAGCCAGGATTCTCACCAGCTCTAATCCCCACAGAATCCTGTGGCTTCAACTGTAAAAAGCTGCTGAAGGTTTGCAGTTGACTTAGAATAACCCCGTTGGCTCAGCTGCTCAGTGGAGAAGGGGGCGAGAGATCACAGCACTCATCCATAGGTAGCTTAAAAGAACTCCCTCTGCAATTCTCTCATGTCTGATATTCCGTTCTATAGCAGCTGAGAGCAGGAAAGGCCAACTTGAAGCACATGGGCAGTCTTGGAAATCCTTAAATCAGTGATGGTGAACCTATGACACGCATGACACAGGTGGCCCGCGGAGCCATTTGGCAGGGCACGCGAGGCGCTGCCCTGTCAGTTGGCCAACGCGCATGTGCACGTTGGCCAGCTGATTCATCCATTTTTAAAGCCATTTTTTGCCCTCCCCAGGCTTTATATGCCCACTGCCCCCCGGAGGCCCTCTGGAGCTTCAGGAGCTTCCCTGATGCCTCTGGAGGACTAAAAACGATGCTACGAACAAACCGGAAGTGACTCCAGGGGGGCAGGGATGGCTGTTTTCACCCTCCCCAGGCTCCTATAAAGCCTCTGGATCCTGGGGAGGGTGAAAAAAGCATTTAAATAATGGGGGGGGGATTGCGCCTGTCATGCACGCTTGCGCACTGGGGGCGCACGCCCTGCATTATGGGTGCGGCACACCAGTGCACAGTCCCCCTGCGCTCCCCCCTTATGGCACATGAGCCTAAAAAGGTTCGCCATCACTGCCCTAAATCCTGCTTAGAAGTTGCTGCTAAATTGCAATTTTAATATGACATGAGAAAAAGAATAACTAGTGGTGTGATCCAGTGGTGGGTTTCTGCAGGCTCGCACCTACTCACGAGAGCCGGTTGGTGAAATTTAGAGAACTGGTGAGAGGGGGTTCCACCGGCGTACCTGGAAGTAAATCTGGCCCGCCGCTGCCAGTGTCCCAACGGGAAGGAAAGGGAAGGAAAGGGAAGGGAAGGAAAGGGAAGGAGAGAGAGAGAGAGAGAGAGAGAGAGAGAGAGAGAGAGAGAGAGAAAGAAAGAAAGAAAGAAAGAAAGAAAGAAAGAAAGAAAGAAAGAAAGAAAGAAAGAAAGAAAGAAAGAAAGAAAGAATTTATCATCATAATTGAGTCCAAAATTTTGGTTGCTAAGCAAGAGCGTTGTTAAATGAGTTTCACCACATTTTAAAAGGTGGCCACTCCCACCCTGTCACATGACTGTCATGCCACGCCCACAAAATAGGCCACACCTACAGAGTAGGTTCTAAGAAATTTGAAACCCACCACTGGTGTGATCTATTAACTGTTTCTGATACAAATTATATTGGTTGTATCTTCGTTTCAACTACATTCAATTTTTGTTTTGTTCTGCCCCTATCTTTTTGTAGAGTGATGGTCTGCTGGAGCACATGGAGCATTTCCTCTGAACAAAAGCGGCCCTGTTTGGGTGTTCAGGACTAGGCAGCAATCTTGTGATTAAAGATAAACTGCAATTAAAAGGACAAAGTGAAAGAAGTGAACCGAAAGCAAATCTAAAGTGATAAGAGAACAGGCTATAGGAAAGCTGTCGGATTTCTGGCTTTGAAAATAAGGCATGTTTGCATTCTTCTATTTTTAGATCTAAATTAACTTCATGTTTGCCTAGATTATTTACTTTTAATCTAAATTAAATTTACTCTAAATTATTTACTTTTAATCTGGTTTTACTACTTATTTTGTTCTGCGCAAAAGCTCACACACAATGTAAAAGCAGCTGGACTTCACACAAAATGGCCCTGCAATAAGCAGGGACCTCACAGACATTCAGGCACAGCTGATTGCTGCACAGATGACAGGCAGTAAAAAAAAAATGGTTTAAAAAGTTTTTTAAAAGTTTCGGCAATCACACAGCACGGCTGATTGCCGTGCAGCTGATCGTTGGAATTTTTTTTTACTTTTTAAAGCATTTTTTTACTACCGGTTTGGGTGAACCAGCTGGAGCTGGTAGCATTTCATCCCTGGTTCTGCACTATTTTTCAACTACCAAAACATGACAACGTTGAAACAGTTAGCTAAGGGTTTCTTCATGCAGGCCCTATTTTTTGTTTCACAGACTGTTTAACATACGTGTGTTCTTCTGATTTTTCTTCAAAACTGATTAAAAAAAACCCCGCTTGTGTGCTTTTCAATGGATCTTTATTTTATAATTTATTCTAAAAAAAGGTTTGGTTTTTTTTTAGCATTGAAGAAGCCTGTCTTCTATATTTTATCCATTAGGGAGAAGAGCTGTGGTGCGTGTGGTTGCCCCTTTTGCAACTGAGTTGAAAAAAGAATGCTTTTCTACAATTAATGATCCATCACTACTTCTTTTGCATTTGATCATTCTAAGGGTGGGTTGCTGAAATAAGATAAAAAATATTTAATGGAGTAATTTAAACCTAATCTTATGCAGACATCCCTGAAAGTATATGCAATTAAAATCATTTGAGGGTTACCTTTTGGAGCACAGAAAATATATAGGTAGAATCCTTTGAGATTTTATTTAAACATCTTCTTATCTTACTTAATTGTCAGTTCACAGACAATTAATTGTATCTTTGGCTAGAAATCGAGATGATGTGATGCAGTGGCTAGAGTTTGGCCTAAGATCTCGGAAATTTGTCTGTGATATATAATCCTCTCCTTCATATTTTGTAACAAGCTATGGTATAAAAAAGGAAATTTCAACATCTTTTTTATATCATGGCGACCAAAACTGGATGCAGCATTCCAAGTGCGGTCTTACCAAGGCATTATAAAGTGGTAGTAACACTTTAATTGTTTCCATTTTAGTGTTGATACCTTAATTTTTGATGCATGCTTCTTGTTGCATTATTCTAATTTATTTATTTGTATCCCACCTTGTTTATTTTTACAAATATCTCAAGGTGGCGAACATATCCAACCCAACGTGGGCTGAAAGAGAATTATTGGCTCAGGGTCACCTAGCTAGATTTCATGGCTAAGGTGGGTCTAGAACTTGTGGTCTTCTACTTTCTAGGCTGATACCTTAACCACTAGGTCGGGCATGTGCAACCTGCATGCCATTAGTAATGCAGTGCCAAAAATAGTAATAAAATGTTATATTTATATTATATATTTTATACATGGCCCAAGACAATTCCTCTTCACTCAATGTGACCACACAGGGCAAAAGTTTGGACATCCATGCAAAAGACCAAAGTGGCTCTCATACAATCTAGCCAACATCCATTGTGAATCTTTTGGGTTCTCAGCCAGTAATACAAGATCACCTGCATACAAAAGTACAAGAACTTTGGCTTATACATCTTTGGTTTATAAAGCTCTGACATCACTAGAAATATTTCTTACACATTTATCCATATATACATTAAGTAATCAATGGCACATCACACAGCCTTTTTTTTACTTTCCACTTGGTGCTGAACCGGGGTGGGCGGGGCTGGAGTGGGTGGGGCCAATTTGATGTCACTCAGATCAGGGGCGCCTGTGGTGGTTCGGGCAGGGCTAGGGGGCATCCATTGTCTTCAATGGAGGAAGACAAGACCAGGGAGAGGGTCAAACCCTTGTCCTCCAGAGGACCCTCACCGTCCCTCTCAAGCAACGCAGACAGCTGCACAAGCTGTCCAGAGCCCTAGGCAGAGGAGTGCAAGTGGCCAGCCTGGTCCTTGATCTCCTAGGGCACCGGGACCCCACAGACCACCTCAGCCCAGCCCACTTCCCCAAGAAGTGGTGCTTACCTCCTCCTCAAGGCTACCGCTGCTGTGCTCACTCTCCTTGGCCAGGTTGCTCATAGTGTGTGCAGGAAGGCAATGTGTGTGTGTGTCAGAAGGAGGCCCACTCCCTCTCCATGCAAAGAGACCTGGCTTTGTAACCGAAGCATCCTCAGTGATAGGATGGGAGACCACCAGGAGAGGTCAGATAAAGGAAACAAGGCATGACAAAAGGGCAGCAGGGCTTCTTGTAGCCAAGTGCTATGGCAGGACTTACCTCAGACCCTCCCTCCCTCCCATTATAATCTCCTTCCTCGCTTCCTTTTTTTCTTTTCTTCCTTTTCCTTCCCATTTCCTTTTCTTTCTTCTTTCTTCCCCTCTTTTCTTCCTTGCTCTCTTCCCATCTTCCCTTCTTTTTCTTTTTCTTTTTCTTTCCTCTTTCCCTTTCCTGTTTCTTCTTAGATGCTCAAAGGGGAAACATTTCTCAATGCCTCCTTGCTTTGTGATCAAATTCCACTTTTGCTAGTAGTTTGTTTTGCTAACATGCTGCCATGCTGCTGGGAGGTCATGTGCACACACCCCAAGCTCCATTTTGGCTGCCATAGCCTCCTGCTGCCACCTGACACCAGGTTGCAGATCAGTGCCCGGTAAGCCGGGCTGAGGCCCTGGGAGGCTGTTTCTAGGGTGGCCCTACAGGCCAGATCTAAGCACCCCGCAGGCTGGATCCAGTCTGCTGTCTGTGAGTTTGATAGCCCTGGTGTAGAGGATGTAGGGTTTTCTCCATTTTTGATTTACTGTAAGCTCCCAAGGGCAATTTTGAAGTTGGTTTAGGCTGCAAATCTAAATAATAATAAGATTGCACAAACTGAATACAAACAATGGCATGACAAGATAACAATGGTGCATTGGAACATCTGCAAACAAAAACTGGTGGAATCACAAAATAGACAATATAATAGAAGAAGCTAAAATGCCTTGGAACTTTAGAATTCAAACAGACAAGCATCTACTACTCAACACTCAGACTTAACAATTGATAAGAAAGACAAGTCTGAATAATGGACATTGCTGTGCCTGGAAAGTGCAGAATAAAAGACAAAAAACTGGGCAATACAATAAAACACAAAACTTTGCAAATAGAAGTAGAACTGTGTCAAAATAACAATAGCAATAGCACTTAGACTTATATACTGCTTCACAGTGCTTTAGAGCCCTCTCTAAATGGTTTACAGAGTCAGCATATTTCCCCCAACGATCTGGGTCCTCATTTTGCTTCGGAAAGATGGACGTTTGAGTCAATCTTGAGCTGCTCAGAATCGAATTCCTCGAGTAAGCTGTGATTTAGTCTGTAGTACTGCATTCTAACCATGGTTTAGGTTTAGGCTTTATTAGACTTATAGGCCACCCTTCTCCCAAAGGACTCGAGATGGCGTACAACATAAAAACACATATTACAAAAGTTTTAAAAAAGATTAAATAGGAAATGCAATAACCCAATTGACAATTACATTGACAATTAAATTAAAATTAACAATTAAAATTGATAATTTATTTTATTCATTTTTATTCAGGCCAAGCCAGCTTGCTGAAAAAGCCAACTTTTTAGGGTGCGCTGGAAGTACTGGAGGTCGGGAATTATGTGAAGCTCCGTAGGTAGCTCATTCCAAAGGTTCAGAAAGAAAAGGCAGCGCCAATCATAGCAGATGCCTTGGGTATAATACATACAATGCAATAGCAGAGTTGGAAGGGACCTTGTAGGTCTTCTAGTCCAACCCCCTGCGTGGGCAGGAACCTTATACCATTTCAGGCTATCTAACATCTTTTTAAAGACTTCCAGGGTTGGGGCATTCACAGCTTCTGGAGGCAAGCTGTTCCAGAGGTTAATTGTTCTAACTGTCAGGAAATTTCTCCTCAGTTCTAAGTTGCTTCTCTCCTTGATTAGTTTCCACCCATTGCTTCTTGTCCTGCCCCCAGGTGCCTTGGAGAATAGTTTGACTCCCTCTTCTTTGTGGCACCCTCTGAGATATCGGAACACTGCTATCATGTCTCCCCTGGCCCTTCTCTTCATCAAACTAGACATACCCAGCTCCTGCAACCGTTCTTCATATGTTTTAGCCTCCAGTCCCCTAATCCTGACATAGATTAGGAAATTATTTTAATTTGATATTTATTGGTTTTAATTATTTATTAAATTTTAGCACAGATCTAATAATTTAATTGTTTTTATATTTTGTATTCTGTGGGGTTTTTATCTTTCTGTGCACCGCCCTGAGTCCCTTTTAGGTGAAATAGGGCGGTATATAAATCAAAACAATAAATAAATAAATAAATCATCTTGGTTGCTCTTCTCTGCACTCTTTCTAGAGTCTCCATGTCTTTTCTACATCGTGGCGACCAAAACTGTATGTATTCCAAGTGTGGCCTTACCAAGGCACTATACCAGGGGTCCCCAACCCCCGGGCCGCGGACCGGTGCCGGTCCGTGGCTGAATGGGAGCCGGGCCGCAGGGCTAGAGAGGAGGAGGAGGGAGGAGGAGGCAGCCCCCTGAATGCAGCGCGCGGGAGAACGCAGGCGCGGCTGTTCGCGCCGTTGGAGTGTGCCTCTTCCTCCACCCTCGTCGACGGAGGGATTTCTGGACGCCGCCGGACCGGCCACCGATTCCCTCCCCTGCTGGCATGCCGGCCACTCATTTTCTTCCAGGGACTGCGGAGGCTCTGCGGGCTGGGGAGGGAACTGGCGGGTTGCTCCGGCAGCGCACAGGAGTCCCTCCGTCGACGAGGGTGGAGGAAGAGCCCCCACCATCCTCCTGCGTTCTCCCGTGCTCTCTGCCCAATGGGCTGCCCCCCTCCCTCCTCCTCCTCTCCAGCCCGGCTCCTATCCAGCCACGGAGCCTGAACGAGCGAACGAGCGACCAAGTGTGGCAGGCGGGATGAGGAGGCTGGGGGCGGGGGGACGGGACGACGATGACGACGACAGACACACATAGAGAGACAGAGGGAGGGAGGGAGAGAAAGTTAGACAGACACACAGAAGGAGTGATTGAATGAATGCAAGACAGACAGACACACGCACACGCACACACACAGAGTGACAGAAATGGGCGGATGAAGGAGAGACACAAAGAGAGAAAGAAAGAAAAAAGTGGGAGAGAGAAAGACAGACAGAGAGAAAGAGACAGAAAGGAAAGAAAGAGACAGGAAAAGATACAGAAAGAGGGAAAGAGAGAAAGAAAGAAATAGCGAGAGAAAAAAAGAGAGACAGAGACAAAGTAAGAAAGAAAGAGAGAGAGAGAAAGAAAGAAAGAAAGAAAGAACTTATGACCACAGTTGAGGCCAAAAGTTTGGTTGCTAATCAAGATCATTAAGTGAGTTTCACATTTTCAAAGTTGGCCACGCCCACCCAGTCACATGACTGCTGAGCCCCTCAGCCGGTCCGCAGAATTTTCTTTAAAATGAAACCGGTCCCTGGTGAAAAAAAGGTTGGGGACCCCTGCATTATACAGTGGCATTAACACTTCACGTGATCTAGATTCTATCCCTCTGTTTATACCAGAACATCTGGAGCACCACTTGAATACCATTAGCATTGGCAAAATGATCATTGGTCAATTGCAAAAGGCTGCTTTACTTAGAACAGCATACATCCTGTACGATACCTTTAATACTATCAAACAACAAATCTGCTTATCCCAAGCCATTGGGAAGGTCTTAATAGGTGGACAACAATGACAAGCTCAGTCTAAACATCTGACTGATTATGTGGCCAACCATTGTAATAATAGGCTAAAATATAGATTACACATTTCAGGGTGATGTTTAATTGATAACCAATCTTGATGCACAGAATAAATCAATGAACTGCTTAAGACAGTGATGGCGAACCTTTTCGGCACTGAGTGCTTAAAAGGGAGCCCTTTATGTACACACTCGTCTGGGCCTCGACCAGGAAGAAGAGCTGCCCAGGGGCATGCATGTGCTGGAAAATGAATTTCCAGCAAGTCTTCCGGGTACTGCTGCACATGCGCATGCACCAATCATCTGGCCAGCACATATGCTCACGCTGGAAAATGTAAGACCGGCTCTTCTGGTTTATGGCACTATGGCATGCAGAAAGACCAGCTGATAGTTGCGTGCACATGCGTGCCATAAACCCAGAAGAGGAATGGGTGATGCTGTGTGTGCCAGGCAACATGGCTCTACATGCCACTTTGGGCACCCATGCCATAGTTTCGCCATCACGGGCTTAAGAAATGTATGTAGATTATGCTAGAAAACGTTTCCATTAAAGCAGATAAAAGTCCAAAGAATAAATAAAGGAGACGCAGCATCACTGGAGACTATGTCTTTCATATAGTGGTTCAAGGGACAAAAGGAGAAAAGGAGAGGGGCTTCTGGGAGGGTGAGAACATATCCTGCCCATGGAGCTCAATTATGCACCACAGGTTTAGCATTAAACTGCTGCACAAACTGTGCGGATTGAATTAAGAATCATCAGATCCTTTATGAATCTAATCACAAATGATGGCAGGATATGCAAAACTTGATTACTTGTTATTTTTTCCTAACAGCAATAGGTTGTAAGCATGTGAGCATTTTGCCCTTCAACTGTTCCATGCTGACTTGCTACATACTGAGCTAGTTATGGGAGTGCCAATGACTTAGTCAGTAGTGATTGACTTTTTGCACACTAATAGAAAAGAAACTTTGGGAGGATTTATGCTAAGGCTGTCTTGCTGTGTCTAGCACTTTGGCTACATGGGCACACAATTATCACAGCATGTGGCAACTTTGGCTAGATGTTTGGAGCAAGCAGCTAAACGTGAAGCCCACAAGGGTCCAAAAGTGTCGCACGCATGGAGTCAACGGCAGCTTTGTTGCGTTGCATTTCTTTTACTTTGCATTTATCCTGACATCTTAGCAAGCAGAAGATATGATCATTTCTCATAGGAATTGGAGCTTACAATAGTCTGAGGGCTAACAGGCAAATTAGTATGGGTTTTGCTTTTGCTGTTTGAGATAGAATGGCAGCTGTTCTAGCCACTGCTTCCACTTGCTATTTGAGGAAGAGCCATGCTCTCTACATGGGGCTTCCCATGAGGTGCACCCGGAGGCTCCAGTTAGTTCAGAATGCGGCTGCACGGGGGATTCTGGGAGCATCTAGATGCTCCCATGTGACACCTCTCCTGCGTGAGCTGCACTGGCTGCCTGTGGCTTTCCGGGTGCGCTTCAAGGTAGTAGTGACCATCTTTAAAACGCTCCAAGGCAAGGGACCTGGCTACCTGCAAGACCGCCTCCTGCTACCAAATACCTCCCACCGACCAGTTCGCTCCCACAGAGAGGGCCTCCTCAGGGTGCCGTCGGCCAGACAATGCCGGCTGGCGAGCCCCAGGGGGCGAGCCTTCTCTGTGGCAGCTCCCGCCCTCTGGAATGACCTACCCCCTGGACTACGGACGATCTCTTCCGTCGGGCCCTGAAGAGACTACATCTCTTCCGTCGGGCCCTGAAGACGCATTTATTCTGTGCTGCCGGCCTGTCGTAGTTTTAAAGGGATTTTAATGTAATTTTAGCATGGGATTTTAAATATGTAGGCCAAATTTATTTAATATTTTTTAATATATTCTTTTAGATTTTATCACCGATTTTACTGTGGCTGTACACTGTCCTGAGTACCGAAAGGGAAAAGGGTGGTATACAAATCAAATAAAACTCTAAACTCTAAACAGTAAAGCCAAAAACATTAGGGCCATAATTTCTAGCCAAACATCTGTGAAATGCTTAGTGGGAAATACATTGGTACATGGTAAGTTTACTCTACAAGCTGGGAGAGAAGGCATCTGAATTACCATGTTAATTTTCAAGTTTTTTATTCTAACTGTGAGAGATATTCCTTCCAGTAATGCATAATTCTATAACAAGGTGCAGTTTTATTAAGTCAAAAACTTTGTTAATATACAGTAGTTACTAAATGTTGACCAAAACTGAATATGTTTTTATTTTTTATTTTAGGACTTTTCAAAGCTCCTTGCTGCTTTGTTTTATTCATCTGCAACAAAATCTACACTACCCCCATTTTTAAATTTATAGATGCTGTACTTTATAACTTCCTTTTATTTTATTTTATTGATTTGTATGCCACCCCTCCCTTTCCCTTAACTTTAGGTGGCTTCAAGATTTTCTTGAAACAATTTTGTATTGCACCTTTCCTCTCAAAACTTGACATATTATCTATATAGAAATTGCAGCTCAGCCACAAGGTTTGAAGAACAGGTAGTAAGTTATTGAGTGGCATTTGTTTAATTGAGTATGTTGTCTCTAGTATTAACATGTAGTGATGGATGTGAATATATATTTGGAAGCTTTGTCATTACATCATTTTGGGTCAATTGATCCGTCTTTTGCAGTTCAGACGGCTAAATCCATCTATCACCATGAAAGAGTGTGAAAAAGGTCTTAATCAATTCAGCTTGGAAGTTGGGCTTGACAGGCCCCCCCATCTCAGGGATTCAGGCTGATCTAGGCCATAGCTATTGTTGAGTCCCCAAGCCTATGTCCCAGACAGCTCGTCTGGTAACCTATGAGTCACCGCATTCCGGAGCTGAGCCAGCAGCTGCAGTGATTAACAGAGACAAGCTGTCTGGAATCTGTCTGGAAAGGAGTCACAATGTTGCAATTGCATTGCTAGGAGTTTCCTGCCTGGTAACTCTATATAAGAGGTTGCCAGAGAAGAAACCTTGCCAGTTGAATCTTGTGTGTGTTGTAAATAGTGTGAATAAACGTTCCTGTTGTTTTGACCATGCCTGAGTCGGAATCCTTTGTCTGATCCAACACTGGCGACGAAGGTGGGATTCAGGCCGTGGCCTTAGAACGCAACGGGTAACGAATACTTCAACAACAGAGCGCAGCGCGACGCACAGCCTCACCATGGCTACGGCGACAATGCCTCCGTTTGCACCGTTCGACCCGATGAAGGAACAATGGGCTTCCTTCTTAGCCCGGTTCGAGTGCTTCTTGATAGCCAGCGACTACGGCGAACTCGCGCCTGCCAGGAAGCTGAGCCTATTCCTCCAGTGCGGCGGCCCTGAATTGTTTGCTACCGCCCGAACCATAGCAGCACCCGCAGCGGTGCACGAAGTGCCGTGGGATGATCTCCTGGGCCGCCTGAGAGCACACTACGCGCCGGCGCCTTCCCGCATAGCGCATCGCTATGCATTCAGGCAATGTGTGCAACAGCCGCAACAGTCGGTAGCCGAGTTCCTGCAGAAATTGAGAGCGACCGCAATCCCCTGCGAGTTCCCTGCTGGCTTCCTGGAGGAATCCCTACTGGAGCAGTTTGTATGCGGCGTAAGAGACATCCGCCTAAAGCGCCGCTTGCTTTCAAAAACTGTCCTGACTCTCGAGCAAGCGGTGGAAGAAGCACGCGCGACAGAATTGTCGGAGATCTCCACATCCGACATGGGCCGCGCGCGCCCTCCTCTTTTCCCCACTCCGCGAGCGTGTCTGGTAGACGAAATAGCGCCGCTGGATGAGCTGGAGGAGGAAGACCGTGGGGACTGCATGAGGGTGACCGGGCGCGTGCTGAATCGCGCATTCACACCGCAGCAGAAGTCCGGGAACTGCCTAGGCTGCGGAGGGGCCCACCAGAGACCAGAGTGCCCATTCAAGGCATCGGTGTGCCGCAGATGTGGCAGGAAAGGACACCTAGCAGCTGTGTGCCGTGCTGCCACTCCAGCGACAACGCCAGCTGCCGCCTCCAGAACCGTTCCACCAGGACAACGAGGGTCGCAGAAGTGTTCAGGACGCTACCAGCCACAGCCGACCGACTGCTTCGCGCTGGCGGAGATGCCCCCAGCTCTAAGCTACGACCAGGCAGAGAGTAGGAGACTGTCAACAGTGGTTTGCTTAGAGGGGGTGGGGGTAAAAATGGAAATAGATTCAGGGTCCTCTAGATCACTCATGTGCTGGGCGCATTTAGTTAAGCTTTGCCCCAAGCTCAGGAAGCGGGATCTTGGCCCCACAGCGACGATCCTGAAAGATTACCAGGTCTCACAAATTCCCATTCTAGGTCTGCACAGAGTGAGAGTAGACTACGGCCCCTTCCACGGATCCCTTCCCATCCTGGTAGTGGCCAAACCCCTAGCTGCCTTGATCGGATTGGACTGGTTTCCAGCCTTGGGACTGTCAGTCCAAGGAGTACACAGCATGCCAGCCAGTTCTCCGGTAGACGAAGTAATCAGAGAGTTCAACGACGTCTTTGATGGCAGCTTAGGAACGTACAAAGGCACTCCAGTTTCCCTAAATTTGGACCCCCAGGTTGCTCCAGTCCGCTTGAAGGCCCACAGGCTGCCGTTCGCGCTGAAGCCCAAGGTTGAAGCGGAATTGGATCGATTGGTGGTGCAGGGCGTGCTCGAACCCGTCGATCAGGCGAAATGGGAGACCCCAATTGTGGTCCCCATTAAGCCCGACGGGTCCGTGAGGAT
Organism: Rhabdophis nuchalis; assembly: GCA_039707465.1. Classification (NCBI taxonomy): domain Eukaryota; kingdom Metazoa; phylum Chordata; class Lepidosauria; order Squamata; family Natricidae; genus Rhabdophis; species Rhabdophis nuchalis. Next base: position 32,599,651 of record CM077651.1, on the reverse strand, counting down.
CTGCGCCGACTATAAGTCGACGATCAACCTCGGGCTTCAGGCGAACCCATACCCGGTTCCGGTGGTGCAAGACCTACTCCACTCATTGGGACGAGGTCGAGTGTTCGCGAAACTGGATATGGCGCAGGCCTACCAACAGCTCCCGGTGGATGACGAGGCTGCGGAAGCGCAGACCATCGTGACCCACCGTGGGGCTTTCCGCTGTCGCCGTCTCCAATTCGGCGTGTCCGTAGCCCCGGGGATCTTCCAGAGCCTCATGGAGCGACTGCTCCATGGGCTCCCTGGCGTTGTATTTTGACGACGTCCTGATTGCTGCTTCCAGCATATCAGAACTCGCCAAAACGTTACGGAAGGTCCTCAGAGTTTTCAGGGGCGCGGGTTTAAAGTTGAAACGCAGCAAATGTACGTTTGCTGCGCCTAGGGTGGAATTCCTGGGTTTCATGATTGACGCCCAAGGAATTCACCCAACCCCCTCCAAGGTCGAGGCCATCCAAAAGGCCCCCACTCCTGCCTCCAAAACGGAGCTGCAGGCATTCCTCGGCCTTTTGAATTTCTACGCGCCGTTTATTCCCCATAAGGCATCGCTAGCCGAGCCGCTGCATCGGTTGCTCGACCGATCCGCGGCCTGGCACTGGGGCAGCCGCGAAGCACACGCGTTCGCGGCTGTCAAAGCCATGCTCACGTCAGATGCGGTACTAGTCCAGTACCATGACAGGCTTCCTCTGACGCTTGCGTGCGATGCCTCCCCTTTTGGCCTGGGGGCTGTCCTTAGCCACGTCTTTCCAGACGGCTCGGAAGCCCCCATTGCTTTTTACTCCCGGACAATGTCTCAAACGGAGAGAAACTACAGCCAAATCGACAAGGAGGCTTTGGCTGTAGTGTCCGGGATTAAGAAGTTCCACAATTACCTCTATGGGCGGACCTTTTCTGTTGTCACGGACCATAAGCCGCTCCTTGGGCTATTGGCCAGTGACCGTCCGACACCCCCCATCCTGTCGCCCAGGATGACCCGCTGGATGGAATTCCTGGCAGCGTATGACTATACGCTGCTATACCGTCCTGGCAAGCAGATAGGGCATGCTGATGCCCTAAGCCGCTGCCCTCTCCCGGGGCCGGATCCGGCCCCTGTGCCTGCTCTCTCTGTCCTGATGGTCGCGGAGTCGGACTTGCCCCTGTCCTCTTCCGCCGTTGCCGCTCACACCCGCGCAGACCCCGTCCTCGCCCAGGTCTGCCGATGGGTGCTGAGGGGCTGGCCTTTGGGCAGTGTGGCTGAAAACTTTCGGCCTTACAAGTCACGCCAGCTGGAGCTCTCGCTCCATTGCGGGTGCTTGTGTTGGGGAGATCGGGTCATCGTCCCTTCCCCTCTCCGGCACATGGTTCTTCAGTCGCTCCATGCCAACCACCCAGGCATCGTCCGTATGAAGGCATTGGCCCGGAGCTATGTCTGGTGGCCCGGCATGGACGCTGAAGTGGCGGAATGGGTGGCCGCCTGCTCCTCCTGCCAATCGTCCTGGCCGGCCCCGCCGGTCTCCCCGCCGAGGGAGTGGGACGCCCCCAGGTGCCCATGGTCCAGGCTCCACTTGGATTTCGCGGGTCCCTTCCATGGCCAGAATTTCCTCGTGGTGGTGGATGCGTTCTCACGCTTGGTGGAGGTGATTCTCATGGCTTCCACCACAGCGGAGAGCACGGTGCATGCCTTGCGCCGTCTGTTTGCGACCCACGGGTTGCCGGACGTCGTTGTGTCCGACAATGGACCCCAATTTCAATCCTCCACCTTCTTGGACTTTCTGGCCACCCAAGGGACCCGCCACGCGCCGGTCGCCCCTTATCACCCGGCGTCTAATGGACGCGCGGAACGAGCCGTGCGCTCAGCCAAGGAAGCCTTGGCCCGTTTGGATAAAGGGGACTGGCAGGCAAGGGTGGCCGCGTACCTTTTGGGACAGCATGTCACACCTTGCCCAGCCACAGGGAAAAGCCCCGCGGAGCTCTTGATGGGCCGACGCTTGCGGACCACTCTGGACAGACTGCACCCCGATTACGACGGGTTGCAGAGGGGCAACCTGCAGATTCCCACTCCTCGTTTATTTGAAATTGGGGACCTGGTTTGGGCAAGGAACTTTTCAGGGGAGCCGCGATGGATTGCCGCAACCATTTTGGACGTAACCGGACCCTGTTCTTACAGAGTCGGCCTTCAGGATGGATCCGAGTGGCGGCGCCACCTGGATCAACTGAGGCGCCGCCTGCCCGAAACAGCAGTCACCACGCCAGGCCGTTCCTGCCCATTGGCCCCCGTTGGGCCGTTGTTCTCTGCTCAAGCCGAGCAGTTGTTTGGAATCCCGGAGTCCCTAGCCGGTCCAGACCTCGTATCGGCGGGAACAGCATGGGGAGACCGCCAGGACCTCACAGCCCAATCTGACTCTCAGCTGGGGGCCTCGCCCATCGGGGAACCACCCTACCAGAATAATACTCGCCAGCAAATGCCAACTACCTCAAGCCCGGTCGCCACGCCCCCTCACCCGGACTTGCTAGGGTCGCCATTGCCGCCTACGGCGACTCCACCTCCGAGGGCAGGCCGCGATGACGTAGGCGAAGGCTCCGTGTCCCACAGGGAGGAGCCTCCTCAAGAACTAAGGCGGTCAGGGCGGACCCGACACCGCCCCGCCTATCTGAACGACTACGCGTGCGCATGTACTGTGTTGGACAGAGAACCTAGACACATGCGCACTGACTATGGGGGAAGGAGTGTTGAGTCCCCAAGCCTATGTCCCAGACAGCTCGTCTGGTAACCTATGAGTCACCGCATTCCGGAGCTGAGCCAGCAGCTGCAGTGATTAACAGAGACAAGCTGTCTGGAATCTGTCTGGAAAGGAGTCACAATGTTGCAATTGCATTGCTAGGAGTTTCCTGTCTGGTAACTCTATATAAGAGGTTGCCAGAGAAGAAACCTTGCCAGTTGAATCTTGTGTGTGTTGTAAATAGTGTGAATAAACGTTCCTGTTGTTTTGACCATGCCTGAGTCGGAATCCTTTGTCTGATCCAACAGCTATAAAAAAGGAATGGACAACTTCAGGAACTGAAAGGTTGACCACAGTATTTCTACCTGTAAATTATAGTGTATTAATCTTGAGAGGAATGACAAAAGACAATTCTGTCTCTTTTTATGGATTTCTGAAACCCTAATATATATAGTCATTGTCACTAGATTAATAATAATATAATACTTTGCATAACCTGCTGTACTTTGCTTTATTATGGCTTTATCAAAGGAGTGGGGGATAAGGAAAAATAAAAGTTATATTATCTGAGCGTCTGTTAAAAATAACCTAAAATAAACTTTTGTAAATTTGTGTTTTGGAAACTATTGTTATTTATCACAATCCAGCAAATGGCCATCTTCAAAACTGGCATCTATATATTAGCAAATAGAACGGCGGTCATCCAAATATTGTTGGAATTTAATTGTAATTCTCCTTATCATTGAATCAGTTGACAGACCCAAATGGCAGTTCTTGGTGGTCTTAAATTCCCGTGTCACATATAATTCACTTCCAGATTTTTTGGTTTAGTAAATTTTTTTCCTATGACTTCTGACAGGATCCATTTTAAATTGGTTCATGCATAAATTCTACTCAGGTTATACAACGCTACTGCTAAACGAGTACTGAAATATAGTTGAGTGCTTATTTTCCTCTCCCCAGAGACAGTGAAAGTTCTCCTTAATTTCCATGAATGAAATCTCAACTAAGCATTAACTGTCAGTAGAAGTTAAACTCGGAGCAAAGAGGACTGTTCTGTATATATCACAATCATATAAACTCAGAAAGTCAGAATCCTACTGACCATAATGTCTTTGCAAGCCAAAGGGGACATACTGATTTTTAATTAGAAATGTGACTATGGCTGTGCATGGGATGGGGACGGCGACAAGTAATGCAGCACATCGCAATATTGTAATGCAAATGAAGCATTTGAATGATTTGCACAGTCATGCCATAATATATTTGCCTCTTATTATACCCAGCATTTTACAAATGTACTGGGTGGCAGCTGTGAAGAGTCTAAGGTAGGACATCCAGGAAAACCTGTCTTAGCCAAGACTCTTCAGATTGACTGAAGAACCTAAATTGTGTCAGTCACCTTTTCTCAACCAATTTATCTACTGGGCAAAAGAGTTTGAGTTACTTGGAGGAAAGTTGGCTAGATAGATAATAATTAAATCAAAGGAGTGTTGCTGATTTTGTTGTGATCACGATAATGGGATTTGTTATGGTTATATGCTATCTGGAGTTGCATTGCTGTAAGTTGGGTGGCTATACATAAAATGTAAATAAATAAATCATGCTCCATAATTAAGCTGCCCAATTTTTACATCCTGAAATTAAAAAAAGATGTCATTTGGATCAAGTAACACCCAAGTGACCATTGTGCTACTTAGCTGTAAGTTTCTGGGCTCCTGTTGCCTACATCAACTTTTCCACTTCTAAGCGTATCACTTTACTCAATTGGCTCTTATGTCTCTTTCATTCCACTTGACGACTTCACAGCCCAATTCACCCAATGTAAATTTTAGTCATTTTGTGAGCAATGCTATCTTAGTGTCTCGTAAGTATCTGCTACCATGGTTCTCTCTCTCTCCACCCACCCCCCCCCCCCCCACTGTTTCTCCGGGAGTTTCTCTCTGTTAATTGGCCTTGTTCTCTCATCAGCCCTAGCTTCAGCTTACAGTACCAACAGCCACCTCTTTCCTCCTCCCTTTCCTGCAAATGGGTTACCATAGCAACTCAGCACATGCTCAGACCCTGGAACTCCAGGGTATGGATTTGTTTTTCAAAGGTAAATTTTTGAAACGTAGACAAAATCACTTCCAGACACTGGAAAGGTAGCAGAGGAGAAAGAAGACCTGTGAAGTCAAGGGACAGTTCCCAGAATGCTTCCTGCTCATAGTTTTTTTTGGGGGGGGGCTTGTAAACTGGAGGTGTGATGATTTCAGATTTGGGGAATCAGCTGACTTTTCTTCTAAAACCTCAAGATTCTTTTCACATAAAAAGGCATAATTTGTTCTGAGGATTGAATACGGTCGTTCCTCACACACACACACAAAAATAATCACTCCAGATCTTCTTTAGTTCAGGAATATAATACAAAAGGAAGAAAACAAGGAGGTGGGGAGTCAAATGCCTTTCGCTCTATTTTTGGTCAGATCATAGAGGGCATCTTTTCTGACTGCTATTAAACTACTGGAAATCAAAATCAGGGAGGGATCTGGCTGGAGAATTTCTCCAGCTTCATTGAAAGCCCCCTCACTCCCTTGGGAAGAGTCCTTCCCAGCCTGGACAGCGTAGAAAACAGATGGTGATTGTTCTTTACTTATCAGGCCCCAAAGAGTGACCCTCCCAGCTTCTCCCATCAGCTGTCCAATAAAAGGGCAAACTACCTTTCTTCATTACATGTTTCATACTTGGAATCTCCTTTGCAAAGATCCATTTTTAAGGAATTCCCCTCATACATCCTAGTGAAGACATTTTCAGAGCAGTAATCCTCTAATGGCATCTGGCTCTGTGACTCTGGGGCTTTGGAAACTCTGACAGAGATTCTTCTACAGTAGATATACTGTAGAATCAGTGGTGGGTTCCAGCCGGTACTGCCTGATACAGCTGTGCCAGTAGTAATCGGGAACAGCTTACCGGTACGGTGGCTCATTTAGCCCAACAACCTGCCTGCATTCCATACCTGTTTTTGAAGCAATGGGGCCAATCGCGCACAGAGTGCGGTGCCTGCATGACCTCCAACGAGCAGCTGGGTGTCGCAGGGGTGGTGGAATGTACGTGCATGCACAACACATGTCAGGCGTGTGCATGAGTGGACCACGAGCAGCATACCGGTAGCGACGGTAACAGCAACTCACCACTGTCTAGAATACTGTAGAATCTCAGGATCTAAGAATGGAACTGTTCTTCACTCAGTGGTGGGATTCAGCCAGTTTGCCCTACTTCAGGAGAACCATTTGTTAACTTTCTGAGCAGTTTGGTAAACTGGTTGTTGGAAGAAATCATTAGGGCAGAGAACCGGTTGTTAAATTATTTGAATCCCACCATTGGGTCCACTACCTTACTTATTGTCTTGCTGAGATGAGCCTGGATGTAACTAATATTGTTGCATTTTTAAAAATTATCATTGGAACAAAAATCCAGCCTTAAGTCAATTGTATTTTTCTTAAAAGATTCTAATTATGGGGTTTGTTGACTTGTTGATCATTATTATACTGCAACGAAAAAAATGAAGCTGGCAGAGCTTCAGACTTTTTTTATTCTTTGTAAATACCGCTGTGTCAGTAAATAATTTGTGTTGTCCATGTGGTCCTTTCTGGGTGATTTTGTCACTAAAATAGTTTTATCTATTAATTGCAGGAGCTCAGCTATGAGTAGTACCTTTTCCCAAAATAACTGTTATATGAGATGGTTTGTAAGCCAACCTGTAATACTTATAAATTATAAAGTAGTTCTGAGCATAACACACACATATTTATGCAATTGTCTTCGTATTTAACCCTCAACATTTGAAGAGCCACATTTCCCCAATATATTGGAATGTTCAAATATAAAACAAAACAAAAAAGATTCCGCAAAAGTAAAGTTGCACAATTCAGCACTTAATTAAAACAAATATCAAAGAGATAAACCCATTATCAGGTGTAACTTTACAACACAGCAGCTGTCTGAAGACATAACAATGTAAGTCAGAGAGCTAATATAGAACAGGAATTGTTTCTTTGCGTTTGTCTATCTGGCTTTTGTCCACTTGTCCAACCGTTCTTTTTTCCTTTTGAAGAACTATAATCACTTTCTGTTCTCCTGTTGATAAGGGAGTTATTGCCGAGTTATTAAATCAATTGTAATGGAGTCCATTTGAGCAGCAGGAGAGAAATACACTAACTACTTGTAAACTATCAGAATGGTGGGAGCTATGAGTTTTAGTTTACTTAGCATAATGGTTAATTTAGTTCTGAAGCCTACTCTAATTACAGATTGCTCCACCCTTCAGAAATATGCACACATGTTGTGTAATTGTGTTTCACCGTATTTCTTTCAAATTGTATGAATGCTAATTCATTAAGCAATAATGTTTCTCTGTATATCCCTGATATTATATGTGTGGGTAACTTGGGATAAACATTGTAATTTACTTATACTGTATATAATGGATATCAACTGGAACAAGTATTTTATTAAATCAGCAGTCTCCAAATTCTCAATCAATCCTATAGAAATTTATAATTATGTATTCAATACGCACTTTCCATTTTTAAAATTTCTATTGTATCATAATCATAAACTTTCTATTTTAGTCTATACTCCAGTATAATCAAAGTCGGTTGTCATCCTTCTGTGCATCCAATTTTCCTTCTTGCATTTCTTTTTAATTTTTCCCCAATACATAGCCACAGAATGACATCATATCTGATAACTGAAGGCAAAGAAACCATGATTCGGGGTTTCTAGAACTGCAGTCTAACTGCGTTTGACTAAGAATCTAACCTAGGGGTCTCAAACTCAATTTACCTGGGGGCTGCTGGAGGCAGAGGCTGGGCGAGGCTGGGCCGCATAAGGAATTCACCCACCCTGCGGGCCACACTAATATTATACTTTCATATCACGGTGGGGGCCCACAAGATACTGTCCTGCGGGCCGCAATTGGCCCGTGGGCGCAATTTGAGACCCCTGATCTAACCCTTGTATCTCCCAATCAAAGCCTGCGTTGATCTCCTTAAGATCCAGGTGCTCTGACATGTTCCCTTTTGACTTTCATCTTGGTTGTATGCTACTTCCATTCTTGGATATGTTTCTGGGAAATAATCATGCCTATTTTAATCAACACTTTATCTACTGATTGCATAGGATGAATACATCTGTGGTATTTTTTTAATTCATTCAGTTAAATATATGAATAGAGCTCTACAGGCTTATAAAGGTAAACTAGAAAGCTCACCTAGCATGATCAGAGATCTTAATCCTACATAAAGCATCCACTGTTAATGCACAGAGGTTGGGTATCTGGCCAACAAACATACTATTCTTTCCTTCACCCATCACCCGTGGAAGACATTTATCTGGAGAGATATTTATTCTTCCCTGACAAATATTGAAATAATATTTTCATTGCTTTACACTGTCTTTCCCAGTCTGTACCTATTACCTTTATGGGGACTGTAGCCAAAATGTCTATGGGGACTGAGCCAAAACCAATTACCAATCCTCTAGTATTATAATATAACTTAAAAGGAGGGGTTAGGACTCAACAAATCTTTCTGGACAGAATTAAAACAATGCTAATACCACAATCCACTGCAATATTCAATACATTTCCATTTTTTTGCAATAATACCCATTATTAATTATATTGCAATAAATTACAAAAATGTCAAAATAGGCCTTACCTATTTATAATTTAACTGAAATCTGAAACCATGAAGTGACATTCTTTTGCTATCTGAATTTTTGTCTCTTTCAGTGGTTTCAGTTGTACATTGTGTGAATCACATGTGAATAAATTAAGTACTGTTTAATAGATCAAAACCGTAATAGAAAACCTGCTAGGCTCTATTTAAAGCAATAAATCTGGTTTGTCCACAAAAATGCCGTTGTATCATATTCCATCCATTTAAAAAATTCACAGTAAATTTCAATCTAGGGGAATTCTAAAGATCTGTCCATACTAGGTTTCCATTGTGGATTACCACAAAACATTTGCACTTCATCAGTAAAACGTTTTTGAACCCTTCAACATAACTAGAGAAGAATTTATTCAATTTAACAAATATTAAATACATAAATGTTGCTGTGTGCAGGAGAAGGTATCAGTCATCTTACGCAAAGCATTTTATCTTTGCATATTAATTTCCAATATTAAGAATTCATGAAAGGCAAAATAAAAATCAAAAAAGTATTTACTCCTTAGATTCACATGGGAAGTAGCAATGTTGACTTACATTGCTCTGCTTGGTTGAACTTTCAAACATTGTATAATTTGTTTTAATATTTTTATCAGTAAATCTGAATTCTGGAATTTGTCTTTTGTGTGTGTTTGTTTATTGATCATAATATCTGTTGCACTGTTCCATGGATTGGGTTCATTTAGTAAATTCATATCAAGCAAAGGACAATCCAGAAAGCTTGCTAAGCCAGAAAACAGAATCTCCTGACTCATGAGAAGAATTTGTTATGTTAAGACTGATATCTATATACATTAGATACATATGGAAAAAGTAGCATCTAAAGGTTTCAATGAATCCTCATAGGAATATAGTACCAGCCAAAGTTATATTTTTAAATTGACCAAAGTTTCAATTTTGATTAAATGATTTTAAAAAATCAATCCATTTATCACACAATCCAACAGCAAGCATGAAAGTACTGAAATAATGTATTGTTTTGTATATAATAAAATAACCAAATAAATCTGCCATTTAATCAGTTTTTGGGGTTTCCATGGGATTGTTTAAGATTCTCTTTTGAATCCAGGGGATGTTTCTCCATGCAACATTCACCATTTTAGTAGAGATAGTTTGTCTCTTGTCTTGAGGTGACCATTGTTTTCAACATATGCTCAATGTCATATGTCAGTTTAGCATTGCTAGAGAAAATATTGAAAGTTCTTGGCTTTCAGAAACCTCTGCCTAAAAAATCCAAATGAAACAAAATAATCTGGGGAATTGTGAGTCAGCAATATACACCCTGGGTCAAACCAGGGTGGTACCCACACTGGCCTTAGTACGACTATGTAGTTTTGCTTTTGAAAATTGGCCTACAACAACAGTAAGCAGGAGGCTGTTGTTGGTCACTCTTGTTGCAGGCCAACGTGTACGTCATTTTATTGCAGAGCAGAGGAATGAACAGAACTTAAAAATAACACAAAAGCAAGGTCCAGCTGTGGAATCTGGCTCCAGTCCATAATAATAAAGCTTCTAATTTAACTCTGTAATAGTCAGCTTACCTCATCTAATTGCCAACTGAAAACAGGAGTTTCAAGATGTGTCAGCCCACAATAATTCTGAATATGAAAATTGAGGTATGGATAACACAAGGAAAAGTCCATAACTTTTGGATAACACAAGGAAAAGATAACACAAGGAAAAGATAACACAAGGAAAAGACTGATTCTCAGTCAGCCAGGTCATAGTTGTCCCAAAGGTGATTTTATTTATTTTAGAAAGCAAGTGCCCTTCCTTGTTTTTTTTTCTTTGAAGACATTTCACTTCTCATCCAAGAAGCTTCTTCAGCTCTGACAGCATAGTGTGGAATGGAATCCCTACTATCCTGTCAGAACTGAAGAAGCTTCTTGGATGAAAAGCAAAACATCTTCAAGGAAAAACCAAGAAACTCCAGTTGCCTCCTGAAAAAAAAAAAAGCTCCTTTGGGGTAGCACAAGGAAGTTTCTCCAAATGATGTCTAATTATGACCATATTTATGACTATTTAAAAAGAACTTTCCCAAGGAAAATAAATAGACAAATAAAACCATGAAAAATATGCATAAATTTTCACAAATGTAACACCTGTGCTTAGATACTTTCTCAGACTTCAGAGGGAGTTTGAATTGCTGTTTACAGACTTAGTGTCCTTTTGTGGAATATATCTGATGATTCAATCAATGATGCAATGCATAGCTGTGACCTACATCTTAATTGATGTCCTACATACAGTACCTCACCATTTCTTCAGAACTGACCCAGTTAGGCAAGCCATGATATTATGAAATATTTTTCTGCATATTGTCAGTGACTTGTGGTAGGAGCTATTCCTTTAACATTTTTACTGACCGTCCCTTGAAAAATGTGATGCTTTTTGCCAATCTTATGATTCCTATCAATGCTTTTTTGATTAAGAAATCTTGAAACAAAATTCATTGGGTTGAGCATATTTTGGAAGATAAGTTATTCATAAACAAGAGAGGCATCTGTTGCAAGCTCAAGACATGTAAATAGCGGACCTGGGGGGAAAAGCTTGGATGAAATATCAAAGAGCTTGAGATATTGGATTCATGTGGGATTTGACATAGCATCTGTGGAATAACAGCTACAAGTAAATATGAATCATTAAAAAGTTTATTATAACTGCTCTCAGTGATACTTCATTACCTAGATCAGTGTCTATCAACCTTGGCATCTTTAAGCTGCATGGACTTCAACTCAGAATTTCCCAGCCAGCATGATTCATTAAAGAAGTTTCTTATAACTACTCTCAGTGTTACTTCATAAGTTTCTAGAATAGATGATGAAAGCTTAAATACTAAAAATGCAACAGTAGAATAATTGCTTCCAATCAGTAATACCACAATAAAAGAAAATTTGGGGGGGGGGGGGGGGGGCAATCCAAGGCTCTTTTCACTAAAATGTTTATAAAGGTTTCATGATAACACTTTTGAAAGGAGACAATTAATTTAAAGAGAAATGAAGCTGGAAAAAACAATCTGTGATTACTACCCAGAATAGAGAATCTATTTTTATATTAACAACTGTAACTTATTATACCCTGTTATTCAAATTGCTTGGAAAATTTGAGTCCTCTCTCTCTCTCTCTCTCTCTCTCTCTCTCTCTCTCTCTCTCTCTCTCTCTCTCTCTCTCTCTCTCTCTCTCTCTCTCTCTCTCTCTCTCTCCCTCCCTCCCTCCCTCCCTCCCTCCCTCTCTCACACACACACACTCACTCACACACACACACACACACACACACACACTACAAATAAGCATTGTTGTTACAGTAAAAGACTTTTCTCCCACTGAAAAAGTTGATGTTGATAATGAACAGCAAGTTGGTTGAGTCAACAGCTCAAAAATGGCTTGCAGGGGACTGGCATTTCTGGAAGCCACCAGGTTAAAAAATGCACAATGTAAGCAGGCGCCCTATATTTAATAATGTATGTGTTTTGCATCATTAGAAGCCTGTGGCAACTTTTGGAAAGGTTGTAGAGGTTATACTCAGTGCTACTAGTATCATCAATTGTGCATTCCATTCTTAAGAATGATGCATTTTTAAACTGACTATAACTAAACCTTAGCTAAGAAAGACAAATCCACTGAGAAAAAGATAGCATTAGTGTTCCTATACACCAATGAACAAATGTTCATCATTTTTTCATTTACTTTCACCGAAGTTTATCACAAGAATTAGAATATTATCTAATATTATCACAAATATTAGAATTTATACAAGATGATTGTAAATATCTGGATCCTCCTTTTTAGGGGGGGGGGAGAATTGGTACAGAGGATCAGTGCTGTTTGTTCAGTTTCTTTAGGGAGTGCTTTGCAAGCCCTGGCAGTAAATGATAAGGTCAAAAAGACTTCATGAAAATCAGCTTTGAAAGTGCTGAGCAGAGAAGCAGAGAGAATGTGAAATATTCTGTGGTAGCAAACAGACGCATACAGTTAAGATAATTGTGATGAACAATCTTAATTGGGATAGGGAGTTTTGAAATGAATATTAGTATGAAAAACAAAATACAGTAAAATTGAGGCTGCGGTGGTAGACGGCAGTTAGGAAAAACTGAATGAATCAGCAGGCCTGGCCACTTTTCTTATTCATCCTACAGTGTCAGCAGAATTAACCAGCAATTAAAAATCTTTATTGTTGGAAACCTTAACGAAAAAGGTACGGGATGAAGCTAAATCTTTCCCTAAACCGTTGGAAAGGAAAAGTAGCTCTTATTGCCAGTATTACAAAATAAGGCCAAGCTAAATTCCTGAACTTTCTATAGTAGAAAGCAAAAGTAAACCAGCAGTACTAAAACAAGTGGATTTTATTTCCGGTAATAGGACAGCCACACTTAAATTCTTTATTTATTTATTTGTCAAATTTATATACCGCCCTATCTCCCCAAAGGGACTCAGGGCGGTGCACAGAAATATAAAAATATAATACAATACAGTACAAACAGTTAAAAATGAATTAAATTAAAGTCTGTGCTTAAAATTTAGATTAGAAAAGGGTTAAAATCAATTAAAACTTTGTTCGATTGTAGCAAGAAAAACCAATATCAGCTACATGTCTTCCACATTTTTTAATATTATGTCCACATCAACTACTATACAAACAAATGAGACTCACAACCAGTCCCAGTGTTGCCACCTAGTCTTTTTTCTTCATCTTATCCCCAGATTGCATGTTTATTTAGTCATTTGCATTCTTGCTGTTTCTCTAAGGATTCCAAAAGATAGGTTCACCTTTACCAACAACTTTTTATCTTCTCAGCAGCACTGTCAAATATTTATAATGAAAAGAAAATAATTGTCTACGTACCGTATCTTCTCATTCCTGCTTGCCAAACTGAGCTTCATCAGTGACTGAGGTTTTACATTTGGCAGTTCTTGTTAAGCAATATCCAAAAGCAACAAAATTTATTTCAAGACCTGACCCAAAATCAGCCCTAATTCTGCCTCATGTTGATGATCCATGTGTACCAAATGTATCCTAATCAAAAATGATGCAGGTCCTCCTGCAATGTGCAAAACAATCTTGAGATTCAAAATTAAAATAGCAAATGATTTTTTATAGTTTTCATATGTATGATGTACACTGAAGATGGCATTTAATTTTGTTGCTTGAGGTGCAATGACAATAAAGCAAACTATTTGTGAGCCAGTTTGGTCTAATGGTTAAGGCATCAGGCTAGAAAGTGGGAGAGCATGAATTCTAGTACTGCCCTAGCCCTGAAAACCAGCTGAGTAACTTTGGGTCAATAACTTTCTCTCAACCTAACCCACCTGTCTGGGTGCTGTTATGGGGAAAATAGGAGAAGGAAAGTATATTGATATATTTGGTGTGTTGTTTCTAAAAATAGGAAGTATGGGATAAAAAAGAAATAAATAATAAAATCTATCCATGGTATATTCTATCCTCATAAACCTCCGCTCCTTCCGTCAAAAACTAAAAACTCATTTTTTCTGCCTGGCCGGCTTGGGTAACTGAATTGCTCTATTAGGGTTTTTTAGGGGTCTAATTTTAGTTGGTCTGGGATTTTAGCGCAGGGTTAAGTTTAATTCGTTTTAAATTGTATTTATGCTTGTGTTTTTATATATGTATTTTTAAATCCCCTGTGCACCGCCTCGAGTCCCTTCGGGGAGAGAGAGCAGTCCAAAAAGAAAAAAAAAAATACCTCATATTACATCTTCAGAATTAGGCTATATAGACCTCTCTATGAAGAAGTATTTACCGGTATCTCTTAAATATTTGCATTTCTTCACCGCTGAATATTATCGGAACGGTCTGTGGATCCTATTTATATATAAAGGGAATCTAAATGAACAAATAGCCTCAAAATTTCAGGGATCAATTTATTTTATAAATATTGTCATACAACAAGAGGTATTCCAGTGTGAAAAAGTAATTATTCCCTAGTTCAATAAATTCAATTAAGGTGATAATTAAGGACAGTGGTGCAGCTTGTGGGTCAGGATAGCTGGAGCCAAGCAGGCTCTACGTAAATCTCACAAATTCACAAGCTTTTCTCATCACCATTAGAATCTCCCGTATGGAGTCAAGAAACATGATATGGCCTGTTAAAAAGACATTTCTGACTTCTGTTTTTTTTTTAAAGTGCTTGATACCTATCAGCCTGGACTACAAAGCCATTTCTCAAGTTCTGAGACTCAGCTAGGTTACAGGTAGAGGAATAATCTTGAAATGGCAATAATTTGATACAAAGGAGAAACTTCCCAAGAATGTCTATCTAAATCAGGGGTCTCCAACCTTTGCAACTTTAAGTCTGAAGGATTTCAGCTCCCAGAATTCTCCAGCCAGCTTTGTTGGCTGGAGAATTCTGGGAGCTGAAGTCCTTCAGACTTAAAGTTGCAAAGGTTGGAGACCCCTGATCTAAATCACAAAGTACCCTCCCTCCATTTACAGTTATGCAGGTTTGCTTTTCCCTGACTGTCAATGTTCATGTATCCCACCAACAGAAAAGGACAAAGTAAAGATATGAGATTCATGGAAGCAAAAGAAGGCTGAAGTTATTGCTTACTAACAAAAACACTGATGTTCAACTTGAATTTGCTAGTAACATCTGGATTATTCTTCCTATTTTTGGAAGAATGTTCAATGCAAGAAAGTCAAAACCAGAATATTTTGGGCAACCGAGATATCAATATGTTTAGCAGAAAATAACACATTCTTCAATAAGAAACCTTGTGCCAAAATCTTAAGTGTGAAAGGAGGTAATGGCATTCTCAGGACCTGCAATTTGTCATAGTTAAAGAAAGAATGAATTTTGTTCTACATATTAGAGAATTCTGCAGAAGAATGTAAGGCCATGAGTCAAGGTCATAATGATTGAAAACATACAAAAAAGGGAATAGCTACAAAAAAAACAGAAATACTGCTTGGTAATGACTAAGTCAAAGTCAAAACTACACTTCATAGAAATGTGATAGGCTCTAAAAGGAGCAGATCAAATTAAACCTTCTACCCCATCCCAGATGTTACTGAGTTGAAGTAGCTCACTGTAGAAGATTGGGCTATAGAAGAGTCATACAAAGTAGGTGTGACTGATTCACCATTAGTTACAACAAGTTTTTAGAACAGTTATTACTGATTTACTGTGGTTAAATAAGGTGGGACAGCCTGGTATAATTTCTTAATGCCCAAATTTTGATTACAGGACTGTGGAGGGGGGCATTGCAATGGTTGTATGAGGACCAGTTGTAAGTCACTTTTTTCAGCATCATTGTAACTTCAAACGGTTGTTAAATGAACAGTGGTAAGTCAAGGATTACTTGTAGCATGACACAAATATGTTGTAAGGGTTAGGTGCTTTTGAACTGAGTTTAAAAGTTCCTTTAAAATATATTGGGGCTTTTGTTATAATAAAGAATACATTTTTCTTATTCTGTTCTCATTCCCCCAAAATATTTTCCATTTGTTTGGCTGATACATTTCTTATTGTAATAGTAGATATATAACAGAGTACTAAATCTAAGGGGACAATTACTTGTTCATGTTAGATGAATGTATTGAATAAATGAAGCAAATGTCCATTTTTTTAAACTGGTTTACTTTGATGTCCTTTATACATCGGGAGGACCCTCCTGAAACTAATAACGTTCAGTGACAAAGATACAGCAATATTCAGAAAAAGCAAAGTTAAAGACTATTATTTCATAAGACCTCCTTACCTCTAATGATACTATCACCCTGGTCTAGAAAGTTTTATCATGTTTCAAATGTGCTTTATTGCACAGAGCTTAAGTTTAGAAAAGAGAATTTGGAAACATGCTAAAAGTTAATTGCTCTTTTTCAAGGAACTTTACTATGAAATAATGCAATATTAGACAACCTTAAAACAGAGAATGCTGATAGTTGGGCTAGAAAATCCAGTCATCTTACAACCGACTGGCTATCAGTTTCCAAAGCATTCTTCGATCTCTGAAATATGCTGAAGAAACATATAATAACTAAACTCCTTGCCAAAAGTTTTCAATGGTTAGATCTCGCTGGTTTGATTTTGAATGCCAGTTGTTGAAAATGAAATGGAAGGCAGCCATGAAACTTCCTCAGAGGAGTCCTACCTCTCATATACAAAAAAACCCTCATAAAATTAAAGAAAAAAAATGTCCCATTTCATTCTCGTCAGAACTTGACCTGGCCACCGAAAGCCATAACTCAGTAATATTTTGGCACTCTGTAGCAGGTGTTCTAAAGGAAATCTAAAGGATTTGCATTTGATATACCAATCTCTGCTGAGGACTGGGAGAATTATTATCAATGTTTGTTTGCTTCCACAGAACCTGTAGAGAAACTGTGATTTAGCAGTGATTTAGTAAACCCTTGAACTCCTCCCCCTTGGCCACCAGTCTCAGAAAAGGAGATACAATCCATCATTAAAAGCATAAAGAGCAATAAAGCCCCAGGTGAAGATTTTTTTTACCCAGCAGAATTCTTTAAGAAATTTCCCCGTTGGTGGAATCAGGTATTGGCAGGTCTTTTTACACATATAAATAACCCCCGCCATATACCAGATGGGTGGAAGATGGTAATAGTTGTCCCCGTATATTAAAAAAGGAATAGAAAGAATCCTAGTAATTATAGGCCCATCCATCTGATTGACATTGTAGCAAAAATATATGCTAGATTTCTTTTGAATAGAATTGAAATCTGAGTACAGGAAAACCATATCCTCGCTGAATAGCAAGCAGATTTTAGACAAAGCCGATCTACCATTGATAACTGCTTTATCTTTAACCATCTAATTGCCAAATATACCTATAAGAGGAGGCTCCTGTTTGCTGCTTTTATAGACCTCACAGCAAGCCACATTTGATATGGTAAACAGAGAAGTACTATGGAATAAACTGAGATCTCTTAAAATAGAACCTAGACTCCTGACTTTGATTAAAGCCAAGTACCTGTTTGAGGGTGTGGTACAGGGTTACTGGGGCTTCGACTAACAGGATTCACACAAATAAAAGGGTAAGGCAAGGGTGTACTTAATTTCTATAGCTATGACTATTAGCAACTCTGGATTCAGAACCAGTGTCGCAACTCTGGTTCCTTAACCAGTGTTAGGAAAATAAATGCGGAATATTGTAATACACCGGACAGTAAAGAGATACGTTGCTTTAACAACAAACAAACTCTAAAACAGTGATAGTAAGAAAATAAATAGTCTTTACTTCGTAGCAACTAAAATGCTTCTTCCGACTAAC
Source organism: Rhabdophis nuchalis (assembly GCA_039707465.1). Classification (NCBI taxonomy): domain Eukaryota; kingdom Metazoa; phylum Chordata; class Lepidosauria; order Squamata; family Natricidae; genus Rhabdophis; species Rhabdophis nuchalis. Next base: position 32,581,959 of record CM077651.1, on the reverse strand, counting down.
TTCTCAAACAATAATAACAGTCCTTCACCCAACACAGAGTTATCTTACAGCAGTGCTTCTCAATTATTTTCTGTCATGCCCCCCTAGGAAGAAGAAAACATTTCGCGCCCCCCACGCGACTGTAAATAGTATCATCCGGGTCTAAAAGTCACACGGGCGGGTTTGGCTAATCAGGATAGAGCATCATGTCTATCCAATCGGGTCTGTTCTCCTTGAAAGGGAGGAGCATGCGCAGTCACATGTACTGGCGTAATGCTCACTATCGATGCAAATGTCAGCAGCGGTAGCCCGATTTCTTTAGCAAGTTTGATTAATTGGGGCAGCGTTATGTTTCACAGGAGAAGGTCCTTGTCAGCATCTGACTGGATACAGAGACATAAACACGGGGCTTGGCTGTTATGACAGTGTTTGCCGAGGTCAAACGCGCCCCCCTTTACGGAGCCTCGCACCCCCCCTGGGGGGCGCGCCCCACTATTTGAGAAGCACTGTCTTACAGTGATGCAAAACAAATCCTCCTCCTTCTTCAATATTCAGCTTCAGCTCCTCAGACGGCAAACAGTAAGAACAGGAATGGAATCGAAAAGGGAATGGACTGTGATTCTGAGCTTGCTTTATGGTAGAGCTGAGAATCACAACCAATCAGAATTCAAACACAGTTCTTAAAGCTACATAACTCCTTAAGAACATAGGCTCATATATATTGTCAACCCAATATAAGAGTGAATATCCTAACAATGACTTGCCAGGGTTAATGAAGGATCCTATGGTACATATGCCAATGATCCTAAATAATACTGTAACAGCTTGGTCTATGCTGCCTATATCATTTTATTATCATATTCACAAGTAGGATTATGTAGGCTATTAAGAAGATTCAGCTCCTATTGCCAAGATAACTCCTGAACCATTAATAAATCTAAATAAAAATCATGGTGTTTGAAAAACATCATCAGATCCATAGATGGCAATTAGACAGCGAACCAATTGAACAGGTTAACACCTTTGTATATTTATATGTAACTTTTCCCAAGACTGGATCTTGGGCATGCCATTATCAACAGAGAACACTTAGAGCAAAAGCTTGTTTGAATTTACTGCTTAAATTAAAGAATCATAGTTACTAATGCATTATTACAATAACTATTTTCAAATATTTCCAACTTGCATTGATTAGCCTGCATGAACAATTCAAGTTTACATGTTGGATTAAGTTCCCTGTCAAAACTAATTGACTACATAAAATTAGAAAGAGAAGGAATAATCTTTCGAACTGAGAATGAAATCTTTGGGTGCATAGTTTTAAAATGTCATTATCTGACAAGAACTGTATTTGATTTAGCATTCTATCTCTAAATTGGCCAATAACAAGGAATCTAAAGCAGCTTTAATATAGAAGTGGCGAATTTTCTGATGACTTTCACACACGCGCACACACACACACACACTATATATATATATATATAACTTGCACACATTTTTTCAATACCTTTGTTAACTTTTTAACTTAATAATTGATATACTACTTTTGATTTTGTGGTATCACTCTGCTATACTTAATCATTGTGCTGGTGGATTAATTATTTTTATATTTGTGGTGGTTTTTATATATTTACTTGTATTCCACCCAGAGTCATTTTCATGTGACATGGGCAACTATTCAAATATAGTTAAATAAATATACCTCTATATGTATTTGAAACTATATTTTGGGGAATTGGGGAATTGGGTTGGCAGCTGTAAATTGACAGCATATACCAATTCAGTATCTGACTTTTTCCAAAGAAACAATACTCCTCTTCAATGGGTAGAAGGCCTAGATATTGCTATCTGAATAGAGATCTGTTTAACATTCATATTTTACTGTGTTTTTAATTTATGTTATGCCATACCTCTAAATAAATAAATGGATTGGGTTACAATACACATTAATTGCTACTTTTGGACTCTTCAACTTAAAACTGATCTATACCTTCCATATTCTCAAAAAGAAATCAAATAGCTCTCATATTTAGTCAATAGATTTTATTTATCCGCAATGTCCTTTCAATGTCACTTGTTTTGAGCTAATTTAACATTTACCTAAGCTGGTTAATTCATCAAATGCATTGACTAAAGTAAGACATTTAATCAACCAAAAATCTTTACCGAGTTGGCCACTCTGCACTGACATCTGTAATTATTGTTAGCTCCTGCAGAAAGTTAGATTTACTTTTTTATTATTTAACACTAAAAAGAAGTTCGTAGGTAGTGCAATTAGTGGGTCTTAAAAACTTCATTTAAACAAAAATTAGGCATGAAATCCCATCTATGGTATCTTATAAAGTGAGTTCTGTGCATGGAAAATCTAGCTTTTTTTTTTTGAAGGTTAAAAACACTAACATTATGTGCTTTTTAAAATTACTGCTGATTTATTCTGACTTTTTTCTGCAAGCATTCAAAAAGCAATATCTATAAAACAATTCATTTCAATTTCTACAGAGTGAAGGTATAAAAACTTGGGCAAGCAAGCAAGCAAGCAAGCAAGCAGACAGACAGACAGACAGACAGACAGACAGACAGATAGAGATAGAGATAGAGATAGAGATAGAGATAGAGATAGAGATAGAGATAGAGATAGAGATAGAGATAGAGATAGAGATAGAGATATATTGGCTCAGCTGATCAGGAGGAGAACCTGGTGGCTTAGTGGCTTAGGGGCGAAGCGCGGCCTAAGGGGGTTTTTAGCGGGTAGATTATTGTTAATTTTAGAGGGTACCAGGGAGGGGGGAAGGTATAATCAATCAAACAGAGAGGGCCAGGCTTGCAGTCGACGGAGGGAAGCGGAGGCCGATAGGGGGGGGGACACACAAGTTGTTCCAGTTGAGGGCATACCGATCCAGAGGGTCGTGGGGAGAGGCAGGGCCGAGGGGAGACAAGCTACAATCTCCCGGTTGTTGGCGCACGGCCGTTGGCTAAAAACGGTCGGGCGCCACAACCCCCGCAAGCTAGGTGGTCAGGAAGTACAGAGCCAGGGCCTGCGGCTGATGTTTTGCAATGCCAGGTCCGTTGTCAACAAGGCCCCCCTCATTAGTGACCTTCTGTCAGAGGGGGACCCGGACCTGGCCGGAATCGCGGAGACTTGGTTGGGCCACGAGGGAGGACTCCCCCTCGTTGAAATGTGCCCACCAGGCTACCGCGCTTTTCATCAGCCGCGGGCCCTAGGCAGGGGTGGTGGGGTAGCGGTCATTGTAAAAGAAGGTCTTGAGGCGAGAGAGACCATTGTGCCACAGACTACCGGTTGTGAGTCCCTCTGTGTGAAGTGGGGCCTAGGGAGGCAGTTGGGCTTGCTGGTTGTATACCTGGCTCCCCGCTATGTAGCAGCAGCCCTGCCCGAGCTCCTCGAGGTGATCGCTACGGTGGCAGTGGAGACCCCCAGACTTTTAGTCATGGGGGACTTTAATCTGCCATCGGTGGGCGAATCATCCGAGGTAGCTCGGGAGTTCATGGCTTCCATGACGGCCATGGACCTGACCCAAGTAATTCAAGGCCCCACTCACGAGGGTGGACATACACCGGATCTCATCTTTGTCTCAGGCCAATGGAAGAGTGATCTGGGTATAGGGGATATAGTCATCACGCCCTTGTCATGGTCAGACCACTCACTTCTCCGCCTCGACTTTCCGACCGCTGCTCCCCTCCGCGGGGAGGCGGAACCAGAGTCTCCAATCTGGTACCGCCCCAGGCGCCTGATGGACCCGGATGGGTTCCAGACGGCGCTTGGGCCATTTCCTGTATCCCTGACCCGTGCCCCGATGGAGGACCTCACGGCCGCATGGAATAGTGCGGCCGTGGGAGCCTTGGATCTGGTCGCACCCTTGCGGCCTCTCTTGCGGCGGCGAAACACCCAGGCCCCTTGGTTTACCGAGGAGCTGAGGGTGATGAAACGCCGCAAGAGATGCCTAGAGAGAAGATGGAGGTCTACCCGATCTGGATCTGACCGGACACAGGTAAGAGCCCATTTACGGACTTACATTGTGGCGCTGAGAGTGGCCAAACGCCATCATTGTGCCACTCTCATAGCATCCGCAGACAACCGCCCTGCCGCCCTGTTTAGGGTGACCTGCGCCCTCCTTCAACAGAGGGTGCGGGAAGCCCCGTTACAGGGTAGAGCAGAGGAATTTGTGACTTTTCTGCAGGAGAAAACCGCTCAGATACAGAATAAGTTAGCCCCCATTCATGGCCCAGTGGGATGCCACGAGAGAGATCTTGTTTGGGAGGAGTTTGACTCCGTTGCTTCCGAAGATATGGACAGGTTACGTGGGCGACTGCGAGCCACCACATGTTTACTGGACCCGTGTCCCTCCTGGCTTGTACTGGCATCCTGGGAGGTGACACGAGGCTGGCTCCAAGAGGTCGTCAACGCATCCTTAAGTGAGAGTTCCTTGCCTGCTTCCTTAAAAGAAGCTATGGTGAGGCCCCTCCTTAAGAAGCCCTCTTTGGATCCAGCTCTTTTAAACAACTATCGTCCTGTCTCCAACCTTCCCTTTTTGGCGAAGGTTGTCGAAAGTGTGGTGGCACAACAGTTTCCCCGTCACCTGGATGAAGTTGATTATCTAGATCCGCGCCAGTCCGGCTTTCGGCCCGGGCATAGCACCGAGACGGCATTGGTCGCGTTGGTGGATGATCTCTGGAGGGCCAGAGATCGGGGTTGTTCCTCCATCCTGGTCCTATTAGACCTCTCGGCGGCTTTCGATACCATTGACCATGGTATCCTATTGCATCGGTTGGGGGGGTTGGGGGTGGGAGGCACCGTTTTACGGTGGTTCTCCTCCTACCTCTCTGGCCGATCGCAATTTGTGTTGGCAGGGGGGCAGAGGTCGACCGTGAGACCCCTCACATGTGGGGTGCCTCAGGGGTCGGTCCTCTCGCCCCTCCTGTTTAACACATACATGAAGCCGCTGGGTGAGATCATCCATGGCTTTGGGGTAGAGTACCATCTATACGCTGACGACACCCAGCTGTATATATCTACCCCAGACCACCCCAACGATGCCGTAGCGGTGATGTGCCAGTGCCTGGAAGCCGTGCGGATCTGGATGGGAAGTAACGGACTCAAGCTAAACCCGACCAAGACCGAGTGGCTGTGGTTTCCGGCGGCCCGATTCAACCAGCTTACTCCATCGCTGGCCATAGGGGGCGAACATCTTGCCCCTGTGGATGGGGCGCGCAATTTGGGTGTCCTCCTGGATACCCGGCTGTCAATGGAAGATCAGGTGACAGCCGTGGCCAGGAGGGCGTTTTACCAGGTTCGCCTGGTACGCCAATTGCGCCCCCTATTGGATCAGGACGCCCTTCGCACAGTCACTCATGCCCTCGTGACATCCCGACTGGACTATTGCAACTCTCTCTACATGGGGCTTCCCTTGAGGTGCACCCGGAGACTTCAGCTAGTCCAGAATGCAGCCGCGCGAACAATTATGGGTACCACAAGGTACACCCATGTAACACCGCTCTTGCACGAGCTGCACTGGCTGCCTGTCGTCTTCCGGATGCGCTTCAAGGTATTAATAATCATCTTTAAAGCGCTCCATGGCTCGGGACCTAGCTACTTGCGGGATCGGATCCTGCCTCATACATCCTCACGACCGATTCGCTCCCACAGAGAGGGACTTCTCCGGGTGCCGTCCACTAGACTTTGTCAGCGGGCGACACCCAGGGGAAGGGCTCTCTCTGTGGCGGGCCCAGCCCTCTGGAACGACCTCCCTCCCGATATTAGGACCACCACGGACCTCCGCTCCTTCCGTCTTAAATTGAAAACACACTTTTTCTGCCTTGCCGGCCTGGGATAGCTACTCCTCTGTTTTTATCGGGGATTTTTAGTTAGATAGTTTTAATGGGTATTTTAGCACAGGTCACTTAATTTAATCTATTTTTAATGAAATATGTATATAGTTATTGTTCTTATTCCTCCTGTGCACCGCCCCGAGTCCCTGTGGGGAGAGGGTGCGGTTTATAAGCAATAAATTATTATTATAAATTATTATTATTATAAAACATCTGCCTAACGTGTAATACACCCCCGGTTCAAATCCCAGGAAGGGTATGGCTAGCTGATGAGAGATAATAGCTTGAAATAGTTCTATACTAGTCTCCCTTATTTATTTATTTATCAGCACAAAACGTAATGCATATATATATATATATATGTTTTCGTAGATTTTCACGGGTGTAGGTATGCTGGCATAGCTGGCTTCGGGGATTTTCCCTTATACACGGGAAAATCCCCGAAGCCAGCTATGCCAGCATATATATATATATATATATATATATATGCGTGTGTGCGTGCGTGTGTGTGTGTGTGTGTGTGTGTGTGTGTGTGTGTGTGTGTTAGATTTTTAAGGGCTGAAAATAAAGAGACCAGGATGGATCCATTTCAGGCTTATTAGCCTTCTTCAGCTGGCCATACTCCTTCTACTGGGATTTGAACCGGTGCTTTCCAGCATATGAGGCAGGCTTCTCTATGCCTTGAGCTATCCGGTTTTGAACCGGTGCTTTCCAGCATATGAGGCAGGCTTCTCTATGCTTTGAGCTATCCGGTATCCCTGATACATCAGCCATATATATATATATGCTGGTATTGCTGTCTTCGGGTATTTTCCCGTGTATATAGCATGAAATTGTTATTGCAATGTTTCGGCAAGATCTCACTTGCCATCCTCAGGCTTCGGTCTTGCCGAAACGTTGCAATAACAAGTGAGATCTTGCCAAAACGTTGCAATAACAATTTCATGCTATATACACAGGAAAATACCCAAAGACAGCAATACCAGCATACCTACACCGTGAAAATCTACAAAAGCATATATATATATTAAATATATTAAATATTTATTTATTAACTTTAACTTTATTAACTTTAATAAATAAATATATATAAATATATATTTATTTATTAAAGCATATATATATATTTATTTATTTTACTTATTTATTTAATTTATATACCGCCCTTCTCCCTCTCGGGACTCAGGGCGGTGAACAGCCACAGTAAAAACAGGAAATACAAAAGTTAAAATGACATATTAATATATATTAAATACTTTGGCCCACAGTTAAAACCCAATACTAAAAAACCCAATTAAAAAGGCTATGACAGGCCGGCTGCATGAAATAGATGTGTCTTCAGGGCCCGACGGAAGAGATGTAGGTCTGAGATCGTATATATACACATACATACATACATACATACATTAGGTTTTTGAGCTGATCAATAAATAAATCATATATTTATACACACACACAAACACACACACACACACACACATGTTTAAAATGCTTTAAATGCAAAAGCATAATTATGAATTTAGAATTTTTGGTAACTGTAGATGCAGAAATTACATTTAAAAGTCAGTGCATGCAATTTATGTGCCAATCTTTGCTGAAACATAATAAAAATTTTGAAAAAAAGTTGTCTGGGGATCTGAGCTATTTCAAAGATTATATACTATTCTAAATACTTTGAAAAACTTGTATTTTAGAAGAGCACAATAATAACTGTAAATAGCTTTTCTTTTCTTTTTTCTTTGTATTTTTGCAAAGTAAAATGTCTCTTTTTATCCATCAATCCATTATGCGAACTTTTCTTAGTATTCAAACTGTATTTTCTGGGGATACTAGCTAGGATTATTAACATAATCCTGTATCAATATACAGCAAAAGTACTTTTCATTTTTCACAGATCTCATACATTTGGTTAAATTCTGTGAGATACCATGAATTTGGAAAATATACTTTAAATTTTTCTACCTTTCCTGGGTTTTCTGTACAATATTCATGCCATTTCCCATATTAAATTATTGCTTTTTTGCGGGGAAAAAAGGTTAGTATTCAATTTTGGCATTAGATAAGCCCTGCTAATCAAATTATGTTGGAACAAAGGACTGTAACCATGCAAGATTTCAGTATATCTTTATTACTTGGGTGGACCGAAATCTTCTGTGCAACATAATTGCTTTCTCTAAAGTTTACAAGTCTATCTTTTTTTATAAATAGTTTTATTATTTTTCAATTACAAAAATAAACATTGCATCGTTCCTTATGCAGTGTGTCGTGTGGTTACAAACATCTCTGTGCAACATCGTTCCTCTTTTTCCACATCTTTCACATCCATATTAACCTTATTTTTTCCTAAGTTTAGAATTATATATATTGAGCATTTAAACATTATGAAACTCTCTATTTTTCTTAATATCTTCTAGTAATAATATCATATTAACATTAAACATAATTATTCTCATCATACACATACTAAGAGTTTTCATCTTATTTATATCTCTAAGTGTATTTTTTACTTATTTTTAGCTTTCTTTATTTCCAAACTCCTTTTTTATTCTCCAACCATTGGTAAAATACTTCCCAAATCATATAATATTCAGTTTGCTCTTTCTCCTTAATTGCTAATATTAATCTGTTCATTTCTGCACATTCTAATATTTTCCTTATCATCAATAGGAATCTCTACAGTTTTCCAATGTTGTGCAAATACAATTGTAGCTGTGGTTAATACATGAATGATTCTCTTTATTGAAAATTTCAGGCAGAATTCCTAGCATAAATGTTTCTGGCTTCAGCTCAATATGTTGCTGTATCATCTCTTCCAACCATGTCCTAATTTTTGTCCAATACTTCTTTGCCCCTCCACATGTCCACCACATATGATAATAAGATCCAGGTATTTGGTGGCACTTCCAACGTTTAGCTGAGTTGTCTTTAAACATTTTTGCCAACCTCACCGGTGGTAGATAAAATGTTGTAAAACATCTTATACAAATTCTCTTTATATGCAGTTGACATTGTTAATTTGTAATTTCTATCCCACAGTTTCTGTCATTTATCCAATTCTATCGTATAGCCAGTCTTTTGCCCATGCTATCATTGTTTCTTTTATTTGTTTCTCTTCCAATTTTATGGCCAATAAGTAATTATACAGTTTCTTTATTAATATTTCTTCTGTTACAGTTAGAATTTTATCTAACTCTGTTAATTCTTTGTACAAACCCTGTAATTTAGCATATTTCTCATATCTAGACTGTATCTGCACATGAGAATATCACGTTATAACAAGTCTACCTTTTATAGGCCTCTTAGAAGAAAAGAGAGCCCATTTATGGCAAATTAACTGTACTCAATCTTACTTCTGGGAAGTGCTACAAAGAATGGGAGACAAGACATCGGTGTAAAACTAGTGAATCTTGAAACCAAGAGTTGCGTTATGGATAGTCTAGAAGCATTTTTAGTGCTCACTGTAATCAGTGTAATAGTTCTGAGAATAGATTTAATGAACATTCAGCTATATTCTTATATTTTATATGTGTTTCATACTGATGTATCTGTCATATTCAGGTGTACCTCAACACCCAATATTTCTAGAGATATGTCATCCTTAGTGAAACGTTATCCGGTTTACGGTTTATTAAATTTGTATACCGCCCTTCTCCCTTGCGGGACTCAGGGCGGTGAACAGGCATCAATAAAAACATATAAAAACATCAATAAATAACACACTTTAAAATAATATTAAATTAAATTAGGGCCCGTTCTAAAAATTCAAGTTGAATAAAACCAATTTAAAATAACCAATTAAAAGCTACTGAACCAGGTCGGCTGCACGGAATAAGTGCGTTTTCAGAGCCTGACGGAAGAGGCGCAGGTCGGTGATTGTACATAGGTCGGGGGGTAGGTCGTTCCAGAGGGCAGGGGCTGCCACAGAGAAGGTTTTTCCCCTGGGGGTCGCCAGGCGGCATTGTTTGGCCAACAGCACCCCGAGGAGGCCTAATCTGTGGGAGCGAACTGGTCGGTGGGAGGTATCTGGTAGCAGGAGGCGGTCTTGCAAGTCGCCAGGTCCCGTGTCATGGAGTGCTTTGAAGATGGTTACACGCACCTTGTAAAGTATGCAAAGCAGCCTCTGCATTTCTTGCATCAGATGAGTAGAGCACATCTTTCTTCTTCTGTCCTGACCACTTTTTACAGAGACACGATTGAGAGCATTTTAACAGACTGCATCACTGTTTGGTTTGGTGACAGCAGTGCCTCAGGTAGAACAATCATTTAGAGAGTGGTAAGGACAGCTGAGAAGATTATAGGAAGCTCGCTTCCTGTTATTCAGGATATTGCTTATAAGCACTATGTGCTTAGAGCTCAAAGCATTTCTAGAGACCCCACACTCCCACTTTATGGTCTATTTCTATTGTTCCCCTCTGAGAGAAAATTTCGAAGTATTTGTAGCAGGACCATTCGATTCTGTAACAGCTTTGTTCCCTTTGCCATCCGTCTGGTAAACTCAGAAGATTCATTTTTCTCGCCATGTACATGTATACATCTGAATGTGGGTATATACATAATTTTGTATTTATTTATTAATTTTGTTATGTTTCTGTAGTGTATTTTAGAGGTGGTGACCCTTTAAGAGCTATATGTAATGTAATTTCATTTTAATGTATGCCGATTAGTGTACATTCAAAGTGACAATAAAGTTATCCTAAGTCTAAGTCGAGTATATGGATTAATATTTTCAAATGCATGAAGAAACATAAATACAAACAGGAATGGTTATTTCTGAGGAATTATTACAGAAGACGCTAATGTCTCTGTGTTTTTATTTGCTTGTAAAACACTAATATAGTTTTCAACATACCATAGAATGACATTTTTGTGATTGAAAATCCTAGTTCAGTTTAAGTTATTGTACAATATGTCAATACATTTGGGATATTTATAGAGGTTCTTAAATATTAGTATAGCTTAACATGAAAATGGAAAATTGGATACGGAAAAATTCTGCCTTCAGATCTTTGTTTAATGAATGGACATTTCTGTAGCTGGTGGGTGACTTATGAAGTGATGGAGAAATTCAATTTTGGTAATTTTTACATCTCATTTGCTGTTTTGACATCTAATCTATTCTATTCTTCCACAGTTGAAGGTATAAAATAGAGAAAACTACACTTGATACTTGCATTTATTGCTCAGTTGGGAAATAATTTCCTAAAAGAATGTTGATCCATTTATAAATATAACATAGCTTACAAAATATATTCTGTTCACTTAGTTTTTCTTTTTCTATTTCTTTCTTATAAACTTGTAGGTAAATTAAGTTCACAAATACATATGGATTCAGGCAGTAATGTATGCTTTTCTTGTGGGTCAGGACAAACTGCAGAGCAACATAGAAACACATATACATAGATTATCAAGGTAGATTATTAACAGAGAAGGAGAACCCATACAATGCAACATGTCCCTCCTGTTAAGCCTCTGAACCCCACCCTACATGGTTGGGTCCCTTGGTCTCCCACTGCAGGTATTGCCATGTCTGTATGTAATAAGACCACAACCACAATGCTGATGGATGAGTTTGCAGACCTTCCAGGTATTACTAAGACCAGGCTGGAAAGTAATGGGAGACAGCCTTTTCAAAAATTCACCCATCTGTGTTTCAGCTTCTATAGTAGCTGGAACACCAATGTCAGGAAAAGGGATAGTCAACAATAATTCATGAGGCCATTCAGTGGCCAGAAGCACTGATCAGGAGTGTCCCTGTGTATGAACTTAAATACAAGCTATTCTTGCTCTTGAGGTTCTAAGTAGCTGCTGCTTGGGTGACTCTAATCTTATGTGTAGAGTCTAGCAGGGCTTGAGGAATGATGGCTTCCATGTCAACCAATAACCATATAGGTCCCACCTTAGGTTAAATCCTTCCAAATATAAGTCTATTTATGCATAGACAATTGACTTATTTAAGATTATTCCTCTTGATGTGTATCTGTGTTTGGAACTCATACTCTGACTAAAGTAGCTGCTAGGTGAACTGGGTTTTGTCCTCGACTTTAAAGTTCTTGCTTGATGCAGCAAACAGAATCCATGTCCAGAAAGGCCTTTGCCCAGGTCCAGCTGTTGTGCCAGTTATGGCCTAACCTGGACCTCAAAGCATCACAGGAATAACATACAACCTAGGCACTACATGACTGGATTACTGAAAAGGGCTGTATGTGGATCTGCTTTTGAAGATGGCCAGGAAGCTGAAACTGGTACAGAATGTCATGCTTTGTTTTTCTTTTCTTTTGTTTTCTTTTGTTGTTTTGTCTACTAAATTGGAAATATTCCATATTTGGAAGCAACATACCTTGACTACTTTGAAAGCCATTTGGTAAAACACATTCATTCTTCCAAACTTAAGAACAATTCAGAAGGAATTTTGTTTGAAACCATGGAAAGGCAGATGTGCACATGAAGTAGTGGTTTATGAGCCATTTGCTTTGAATAGGAACTACAGGAAACATTTCAAAAGTTGGCCTTATGCTGGGCCAGATTACGTTTGCAGATTCCAAGTTGCCTGGTAAGTCATATCCTATGGCCCCAAATCTCTTCCTTAATAACAAAAATATTATATTCGAACTCTCCATTAAGAGTTAACACTCACATTTTTTATTTTGCTGGCACAGGAGAGCATTTCCATTATGTGAACTATTTACCGTATTCTTGCAGAGGGATACAGAAAGTTTCTATTCTATGGAAAATTGGCACAGCTGCCTTGTTTACAGCAAGGAAAGGTAACAATTATAAAAGAAGGAGGGGTGGTAAAACCGCCACCAGTGTTATGTGTTTATATATCTACTCATTCAGTTGTGAAAACGTGATTGAACTGTGAGGTAACAATGCCAAGTTAATTCCAACTTGCCACTTTCATATCAATAGGAAAAAGCACACGAAACCAATTCTTTTTCATAAACCACTCTGCTCAAGTGGAGATATGTTAATGCCAAATTCCAGAATCCATTGACTGGATTAGATTGCTGTTGTATAAATTGAATGGCATGTGCTGAAGCACCCTATCGAAGCCAAGTCCTTGCTTATGGAACTGGCAGCATACCATTTTCAAGCATTGTATGGCTTTCCATGCCAAACGACAACTGGAGAGATTTGCCAACTTTTTTGCTCATTCCTAACTTTGCTAACTGTATTCACAAAGATATGATGGTTAATTATATTCTTCAGAAACCTACCATAGTGCTTTTTAATTATTTATCCTGAATATATTTGGCTTTGGTCTGCTAATGATCTATTGTGTTTCTTTGTAGATAGATTATTCAAGGCATGGCAATGCAACCGTAGATAGAAGACTGTAATATCCTACAAGAGCTCCTATAGAAGTTACACTTTGATAGCACTCTGGATTTGATTGGTTAAGTCAAGAGTTTCCCAACCAGGTGTTGTCCCAATGTATTGCACTATATCTTTCTTTATCCTTAGGCAACCGTTAAACCAGGAAAGTGCTACATTAGGGAAAATTGTATTAAACCATCATCTCCAAAAGGATTAAATTAAATCTGAGTATGAATGCATGCAGATAATGTTATGATACTGCTATAATTGTTATAAAGGTTCACACCAGAGTAATGTTATTCACAGTCAGTATAAGCAAAGGCTTCATAGAAATGATGGCTAAAGCCTTAACTTTTTCCAACACACTTAAAGCATCTTGCGTACATTGCTGTTTCCTTATCCGCATGGTGCAAAGAGAGAAAAAAATTAAGTTAGGGATAGGAAAATCTGGCCTTCCAGATGTTGGTTTTAATCTCATCTTCAACAGGGAAAGAGAAGAGTTATATACAATGCAGGCTAGGATGAAAGGCAAGAATATTTCTAGACATAAGCTTAACAACTTCCTCTCCTAGGAGTCATGGAGCTGCTTGGCACTCTTAAAGCTAGCTAGGATCTACATTCTTGGATGAGCCAACTCATGAATGAACAATCAAATCTGGTCATTTGTGGCCCAGCTTTAGTTTGTGGTTGAGTAGCTCTTTCAGCAAGGTGACCAGATGTCCCGCTTTTGGCGGGACAGTTCCGATTTTTAACAATTTGTCCTGTGTCCCGCAACATTTTTAAAAAGTCCCGATTTTTGGAAAGAATGCATGACAAGCTAGGGAATGGCAGGAGAACGGGAAGGGAATATACGGTTTTCGGCGGCCATGTGGCTATTTTGCCAGGATATGAGTACTATTTTTGCGTTCTATGAAATTTTTTGTTGCTCCATATAGACCAAATTTTTAATCAAGAACCCCCCACCCTACCCGGTAAATGGTGTCCCGCTTTACCAATGTTAAAATCTGATCACCTTATCTTTCAGGCCTACTTAGCCAAATTAGATACATTTTAAAGACCTTTAAGAATGACAAGCTAGTCACTGAACATCATCCACAGTTTCAACTTACTATGTTTATTTTGAATGCATTTTTTAAAAAAGCTAACACTTCTATCTTCTTTGTTTCTATACATTATTGTAAGAGGGGCGTGGTATATAGATATTGTAGGAGATAACCAAACTGGATTCTGGAAAGAGTGCAGAGAAGAGCAACCAAGATGATTAGGGAACTGGAGACTAAAACATATGAAGAACGGTTGCAGGAGCTGGGTATGTCTAGTTTGATGAAGAGAAGGACCAGGGGAGACATGATAGCAGTGTTCCGATATCTCAGAGGGTGCCACAAAGAAGAGGGAGTCAAACTATTCTCCAAGGCACCTGGGGGCAGGACAAGAAGCAATGGGTGGAAACTAATCAAGGAGAGAAGCAACTTAGAACTAAGGAGAAATTTCCTGACAGTTAGAACAATTAACCTCTGGAACAGCTTGCCTCCAGAAGTTGTGAATGCCCCAACCCTGGAAGTCTTTAAAAAGATGTTAGATAGCCATTTGTCTGAAATGGTATAAGGTTCCTGCCCACGCAGGGGGTTGGACTAGAAGACCTACAAGGTCCCTTCCAACTCTGCTATTGTATTGTATTGTATTGTATTGTATTGTATTGTATTGTATTGAACCCGAAGGAGGGGTTAAATGCATCATCAGTCATGAATCTCTAAGAGATCTAAGTTCAGGCCTCCTTGAATTCCTTCGACTCTTATCTACCACCAATTTGCTTGACCTGCTAGTAGTTCAGATTCTTGTATTCTTGAGCTTAAGCTTGAAATAAATCTTTATACTCATTTGAACTACCTGGATCTTCTGATTTCCCAGTGCTTGATAGATATGGTGGAATTTACCATGGTTCTGAATGGCTCTGGCATATATCTAAGGATCACATCATTTAATGTACAAGATATGTGTGTAAGAATGTAATTTTTTCATGATTTATAGTGAATTCATAAGAAGCCTATTTATGTTTTTTATATACCAGGGCTTTCTATTGCAAATGAAGAGCACTGGGTTTCAGTTACACTTTGGAAAACCTTTACAGTTGGCCCAATACTTTCCATAACTCTCTTGTTAGCATGATACATTCCTACCTTTAATAGATTAGATTAGCTATTTAAATTGAAATCAATGACATTAGAAGGCAATATCAATTTTAGTCCTTTGCTATTATTTCTTTAGACTATGTTTTCGAGTTAATTCCACTAATTAATTATAGTAATAATTGATTGTATTGAGAAACTGCTCAATTGCACGCACGTACCAAGATTTTTCATTAAGTATGCTAGCAAAGAAAAATAGCACAGAAGTATTTGTTTTAGTAATTATATCTTTATTTTCTGAGTTTGTACAAGAGATGGCTCTCTTGATGGTTCATAGAACCCAAAAATCAAATACAATATTAAAATCCCAAGTACAATAATAAAAAAACAAAAGTAACAACAACAAAAGTGCAATGCTAAAAATGGCATTTCCAAGCAGAAGAAAAATAAAAGCAATTACTAGTTCAATCAGTTTGTAAAATAAACATATATCAAGTTCTGAGAATGAAGTTGTTTCTTTTCTAAGAAAATACATGAGTACTTTGACTAAAAGTTGGATGACTAATGTAATACTTTGTCCCAAAGGAAATAAAAAAGATAGTCAAATCTTTAAAACAACTTGTTGTAACTTCAGTCAAAGAGTGGGTCCACATCAGGTTTACTCAAAAACATAGCTTTATTAGCTAGGCAAGGCTTACAAAAGAAGATAGGTTCAGTAAAAGAAAAGGTGCAGTAGACAGGGGCTCCCGCGCTTTGACAGCTCTTTATATATGGAGCTGTCAAAGGGGGAGCCAATCAGGCTGCAGCAAGGGCCAGGCACGCCTCAGCCAATCAGGCGCGTCTGTCGGTTGGCCGCCTTGCTACAGCCTGTTGCCAAGGCTCCAAGAGGCAGCCTGGAAGACCTGCGGCCGGTCGTAACTCGAGACCGGTCGCAGGTCGAGGACACAACACAACTAAATTCTATTTCTAAGAATGGCTTATTCTAAGAAGTCACCTGTTTAAAAAAAATGCAGTATAGCAAATGCAGGTTGATAGGTGTAATGGCATGTGAGAATGACCTTGGAAAATAGAAGAATCACAATTAGAGAACCAAAAAGAATTTTCAGCCATTTGATGTGCGTTGTACATAACGGTCTTAGAAACAAACATGAAGGAGGATAATGATGCATCAATTTCTGCTAATGATTATTGTTTGCTAACTCCTTCTTCCAACAATCAAAACAATGTCTCTATATATAAACATCAAAGATAGCACGCATAAATTAAATTGACTATATTATTGATACAGAGAAATGAAGGAGTTGACTTTTAAATCAAAGATAGGACCAATGGCTAACTGGGCAGCTGATCACAAACTGCTTGAGTGCAAGTTTCAAGTCAACTTACAATAGAATAACAAAGCCAACCAATTTCCACACTATTAGTTTGAATGCGTACCCATGATTTGCAAAGACATCAGGTTTTCTTTGAAATTCTGAACTTCATGGATTAAAAAACAAAGGAACTATGTCATGTAGTCAAAGGAGTTCTTGATGAATATGCCAAAGCCCCCTCCCCCCCCCCAAAAAAAAACCCAGAAGAAAGCAAAATGGAAGTTGTACCAAATGATTGAAAGCTAAAGTCAGGAAATTCAAAGATGGAAATAACAAACATGGAATAACAAATCTTCAAGAAGATTTCCGCCTTGAATTGGTATGCTTAAGGATGCCAATGAACAGATGGTACGTAACAGATTCAAAGAAGATCAAACAAAAATATAAGGAATATACTGAAATTATGTATAATAACACCGCTCTTGCGCGAGCTGCACTGGCTGCCTGTGGTCTTTCGGGTGCGCTTCAAGGTGTTGACTATCACCTTTAAAGCGCTCCATGGCACGGGACCTAGTTATCTACGGGATCGCATCCTGCCCCATACATCCCTTCGGCTGATTCGCTCCCACAGAGAGGGACTTCTCTGGGTGCCGTCCACTAGGCAATGCCAGCAGGCGACGCCCAGGGGAAGGGCCTTCTCTGTGGTGGGCCCAACTCTCTGGAATGACTTACCCCCCGAACTGAGAATGACCACGGACCTCTGTTCTTTCTGCCAGAAACTTAAAACTTATTATTTCCAACAGGCCGGCCTGGCCTAGTGCACACCACCTATCCTATAGTCTGCAGTTAAATTGTTTTAAATGGGTTTTAGGGATACAGTTTTAACGTATTTAAATTTTTAGCACAGGGATATTAATTTAATTTTTAAATTTTTAAATTTTGTATATTGTTATGTTTATATATGTTTTTTAAATTTCCTGTGCACCGCCCCGAGTCCCTTCTGGGAAAGGGAGCGGTATATAAATTTAATAAAAGTAAAGTAAAGTAAAGTAAAGTAAAGAGATTTCAACATTCAAGATACCCTAGGACAGCGGTTGTCAACCTGTGGGTCACGACCCCTTTGGGGGTCGAACGATCATTTCACAGGGGTTGCCTAAGACCACTGGAAAACACATATTTTCGATGGTCTTAGGAACCGAGACACTAATTTTATGGTTGGGGGTGACCACAACATGAGGAACTGTATTAAAGGGTCACGGCATTGGGAAGTTTGAGAACCACTGCCCTAGGAGGTATTTCGTGCTTACATACACCTCTAGTATTAGAAGATTAAGTTATACCTGTTTCCTAGTCTTCATCATGTCAGACTACAGGAATTGATAGAGTAACTACAAAATGTAGATGCAATAGGAAAGGAATCTATAAGAGGCCTAACTAAGTCAGGCAGAAAATTTTTTAAATGATATACTGCCCAACAAATTGGAAAAGTCAGTCATCCTACCATTACTAAAGAAAGGATACTTAACAAAGTTAAGTATAGTTAAGTATACGTTCAAAACAGAGTATTGAACAAATGCTCAATATTCACAATTTCATACACTGATTAATCATATAAAATGATTAGGAGCATTCAACATATGTATAAACTGTACATGGAAAATGTTACCATATGTTCAAGGGGAACAACATATATTGTTGCCGACCACTACTACCAAACGGAGAAAAGCAAAAAAATTACAAAAAAGGTCAATATATGCATTGATTACAGAAAGATCCTTGATTATGTTGACAATGTCAATCTAACAAACATGCTTAAGAAAATTGGAATCCTAGAAAATCTCATTGAAACTTTCTCACAAGTCAGGAAGCCATGATCCAGATGGAATACAGTGAAACAGACTGGCTCAAATTTCTGCAAAGGAATGACACAAGGCTGTATGCTTTCCTCTTATTCATTCAACCTATTTGCTGAATATATATTGAGGGAAGCTGTTTTGGAAAATGATGAGTGTGGTTTTAAAACTAGAAGAATAAATATCAATAATCTGTGCTTTATTGATGACATCTCATACCTCAAAATGCAAATGAGCTTCACATTCTAGTAATAAAAGCCAAGGAACTCAATGTAAAAATGAGGTTAATTTTAAATATTTAGATTGGGAACATAACAGTATCAGATAGAGCAACCAGATTTAAAATTGAAAATAAAGATAGTGAAATGATGGATAGTTTTTTTTTTCTTTTTAGGATCAATTATCAATGGTAAAGATTGGGACTTGATAGAGTAGCAATAAAGACTGCAGAAAATATATTCAGAGGCTCTGATGTGTCTATATACCTACAAACACCACAAAACAAAGATTTTCTCTGATTCCCTGTAGAATCTAAAGTTGGTCTACCAGGACTGATGTTGCAGAAGTCTTCCAAAATTACAACAGTTGGGCAGGAAAGCAACAAATGGGTCATAGAACAATATAATAATAATAATCATCATCATCATCATCATCATCATCATCATCATCATCATCATCATCATCATCATCATCATCATAGACTCTGAACTTACCCCGATCGATGCACTGGTGCACTTTACCTCTATTCTTTAAGTGTCACCATTATGTGTTTTAATTCTATTTATTCCATCTATTTAATTCTATTTATTCCATCTATTCATGAATTTTATTGTGCCAACGATGCTTGATTTTAACCATGACCCATTTTTACATTTTATAATCACCATTTTGTACTCTAGAACCGATCTGCTACGACTGCGAGAGTCCCTGCTCTCGCAGGTTTGGCCCTCCACTCTAACGTGGGCCCACCTTGATGAAGGATTTATTAATCTGGAGAGGTGGAAGAAGCGTAGTCTTAGGGGTTTTTTAGCTTGTAAGTTAATGTCTATTTTAGGGGGTACCAGGGAAGGGGGAGGGTATAGACAGGTAGAGGCGGGGGAGGGAAGAGAGAGCCAGGCCAGCGGGCGATGGAGGGAAGCGGAGGGTTCCGTTAGGAGGGGGGAGATTCTAGTCGTTCCGACAGGGCATTTCCATCCAGAAGGTCGTGGGGAGAGGCAGGTCCGAAGGGAGACAAGTGTTACCCTCCCGGTTGGGGGCGCGAAGCCGTTGGCTACAAACGGTCAAGTGCCTCAACCCCCGCAGGCTAGGTGGCCAGGGAGTACAGAGCCAGGGCCTGCGGCTGATGTTCTGCAATGCCAGGTCCGTTGTCAACAAAGCCCCCCTCGTTCATGACCTTGTGTCAGAGGGGGAGCCGGACCTGGTGGGAATTGCGGAGACCTGGTTGGGCCACGAGGGTGGACTCCCCCTCGTTGAAATGTGCCCACCAGGTTACCGCGCGTTTCATCAGCCCCGGGCCCTAGGTAGGGGCGGTGGGGTAGCGGTCATTGTAAAGGAAGGTCTTGAGCCGAGAGAGACCGTTGTGCCACAGACCACCGGTTGTGAGTCCCTCTGTGTGAAGTGGGGCCTAGGGAGGCAGTTGGGCTTGCTGGTTGTATACCTGGCTCCCCGCTATGTAGCAGCAGCCCGGCCCGAGCTCCTCGAGGTGATCGCTACGGTGGCAGTTGAGACCCCCAGACTTTTAGTCATGGGGGACTTTAATCTGCCATCGGTGGGCGAATCATCCGAGGCAGCTCGGGAGTTCATGGCTTCCATGACGGCCATGGACCTGACCCAACTAATTCAAGGCCCCACTCACGAGGGTGGACATACACCGGATCTCATCTTTGTCTCAGGCCAATGGAAGAGTGATCTGGGTATAGGGGATATAGTCATCACACCCTTGTCATGGACAGACCACTCACTTCTCCGGCTCGACTTTCCGACCGCTGCTCCCCTCCGCGGGGAGGCGGAACCTGAGTCACCAATCTGGTTCCGCCCCAGGCGCCTGATGGACCCGGATGGGTTCCAGACGGCGCTTGGGCCACTTCCTGTACCCCTGGCCCGCGCCCCGATGGAGGACCTCGTGGCCGCATGGAATACTGCGACCACGGGAGCCTTGGATCGGGTCGCGCCCTTGCGGCCTCTCTTGCGGTGGCGAAACACCCTGGCTCCTTGGTTTTCCGAGGAGCTGAGGGTGATGAAACGCCACAAGAGATGCCTAGAGAGAAGATGGAGGTCTACTCGATCTGAATCTGACCGGACACAGGTAAGAGCCCAGTTACGGACTTACATTGTGGCGCTGAGAGTGGCCAAACGTCACCATTGTGCTACTCTCATAGCATCCGCAGAAAACCGCCCTGCCGCCCTGTTTACGGTGACCCGCTCCCTCCTTCAACAGAGGGTGCGGGAAGCCCCGTTACAGGGTAGAGCAGAGGAATTTGTGACTTTTCTGCAGGAGAAAATCGCTCAGATACAGAACGAGCTAGCCCCCATTCATGGCCCAGTGGGATGCCACGAGAGAGATCTTGTTTGGGAGGAGTTTGACTCCGTTGCTTCCGAAGATATGGACAGGTTACGTGGGCGACTGCGAGCCACCACATGTTTACTGGACCCGTGTCCCTCCTGGCTTGTACTGGCATCCTGGGAGGTGACACGAGGCTGGCTCCAAGAGGTTGTCAACGCATCCTTGAGTGAGGGTGCCTTGCCTGCTTCCCTAAAAGAAGCGATGGTGAGGCCCCTCCTTAAGAAGCCCTCTTTGGATCCAGCTCTTTTGAACAACTACCGTCCAGTCTCCAACCTTCCCTTTTTGGCGAAGGTTGTCGAGAGTGTGGTGGCACAACAGTTTCCCCGTCACCTGGAGGAAGTTGATTATCTAGATCCGCGCCAGTCCGGCTTTCGGCCCGGGCATAGCACCGAGACGGCATTGGTCGCGTTGGTCGATGATCTCTGGAGGGCCAGAGATGGGGGTTGTTCCTCCATCCTGGTCCTATTAGACCTCTCGGCGGCTTTCGATACCATCGACCATGGTATCCTATTGCATCGGCTGGGGGGGTTGGGGGTGGGAGGCACTGTTTTACGGTGGTTCTCCTCCTACCTCTCTGGCCGATCGCAATTTGTGTTGGCAGGGGGGCAGAGGTCGACCGCGAGACCCCTCGCATGTGGGGTGCCTCAGGGGTCGGTCCTCTCGCCCCTCCTGTTCAATACATACATGAAGCCGCTGGGTGAGATCATCCGTGGTTTTGGGGTAGAGTACCATCTGTACGCTGATGATACACAGCTGTACATTTCTACCCCAAACCACCCCAACGATGCCGTAGCGGTGATGTGCCAGTGCCTGGAAGCTGTACGGATCTGGATGGGAAGTAACGGACTCAAGCTCAACCCGACCAAGACGGAGTGGCTGTGGTTTCCGGCTGCCCGATTCAACCAGCTCACTCCATCGCTGGCCATAGGGGGCGAACATCTTGCCCCTGTGGATGGGGCGCGCAATTTGGGTGTCCTCCTGGATGCCCGGCTGTCCATGGAAGATCAAGTGACAGCCGTGGCCAGGAGGGCGTTTTACCAGGTTCGCCTGGTTCGCCAATTGCGCCCCCTATTGGATCGGGACGCCCTTCGCACAGTCACTCATGCTCTCGTGACATCCCGACTGGACTATTGTAACTCTCTCTACATGGGGCTGCCCTTGAGGTGCACCCGGAGGCTTCAGCTAGTCCAGAATGCAGCCGCGCGAGCAATTATGGGGACCGCAAGGTCCACCCATGTAACACCGCTCTTACGCGAGCTGCACTGGCTACCTGTCGTCTTCCGGGTGCGCTTCAAGGTGTTAATTATCATCTTTAAAGCGCTCCATGGCTCGGGACCTAGCTATCTGCAGGATCGGATCCTGCCCCATACATCCTCACGGCCGATTCGCTCCCACAGAGCGGGGCTTCTCCGGGTGCCGTCCACTAGACTGTGTCAGCGGGCGACACCCAGGGGAAGGGCTCTCTCTGTGGCGGGCCCGGCCCTCTGGAACGACCTTCCCCCCGATATTAGGACGACCACGGACCTCCGCTCCTTCCGTCTCAAATTGAAAACCTACTTTTTCCGTCTGGCCGGCTTGGGATAGCCTCCCTGTCCTGGGGTTTTAGGGTAATTTTAATTATTTGTAGTGTTAAGGGGTTTTAGGGACAGTTTTTAGTTTTTATAGATGTTTTTAGATAGATAGATAGATAGATAGATTTTATTTTTCTATACCGCGTCCTCTCCCCAGGGGGACTCGGAGCGGTGCACAGGGAAAATTAAAACAGCATAAAATATATACATAAATAAATACAATAAAAACAAATTAAATCAACTGTCCCTGTACTAAAATCCCCATTTTAAAATTAACATTCCCTAACCCCTGAGGTAGAGACTAACCTAGGCCGGCCAAGCAGAAAAAGTGAGTTTTTAATTTCTGACGGAAGGAGCGGAGGTCCGTAGTTGTTCTAATGTCGGGGGGAAGGTCGTTCCAGAGGGCTGGACCCGCCACAGAGAAGGCCCTTCCCCTTTTAGCGCAGGATTTGTTTAATTGTGATTTTAAATTATGTATTCTGTTTGTGTTTATTGTTTTTTAATTTTCCTGTGCCCCGCCTCGAGTCCCTCTGGGGAGAGAGAGCGGGCTACAAATAAAAATTTATTTATTATTATTATTATTATTATTATTATTATTATTATTATTATTATTATTATTATTATTATTTCTAAATCGTCCCCTCTCCCCGAAGGGACTCGGGCCGGTGATGTGTCAATATGACACATATAATTATGTGTCAATATGAATCTATTGGAACTAGTTTTCTTGGGAAATTTATAATATATGCAAGAGTGGGAGGATTGCAGCTGATTATAGCTTAGGGACTTTCTATGTGGAGTCGGAAGTATTTTCTTCCCTTGTCCTAATTGTTGTATTTGTCTATTAGACAATTGTCAAGAATTAGAAATATAATTGTGCCCTGGGTATTTAATAATCATCATCATCGTCGTCATCATCATCATCATCATCATCATCATCTTTATTGTCATTGTAATAAGATTGTAATAAAATTGTAAGAGATTGGTATTTAGGAAGTCGGTGAATTTACAGATCTTCATAGTTTCTTTTCTCCTTGATCAAAGTTCCTCAACAGGCTAACAAGACCCATTGATCTTTGTACTTTCATTATATATTATCAGACGTGGTTACTTACACCATTAGGGCTTAGATATAATGAACTCTGTGTATGATTACAAACACATTATCCAAAGAATCAGCAAAACTATTACAATAGAAACATTTTCTATTACAATGATACAAAGTTCAGCTAAAAAGTCATTACACAACAGCTATAGTTACAACTAATATATACAGCATGGGGACTTTTCAGTTGAACTTTGTACCATTATAATAGAAAAACTTTTTCAAAGAACACTGGCTTCATTTGATACCTTGTGAGGCATAGAACCTAAACCTCAGTAATAGAATTTCCAGTTCTTTGACAACTGCCAACAATTTTTTGCTTTTGGAAACAGATGCTCTTTGAAGATGCTTGACATCAACATGCTCAAAATGTACATCTGCAAACTATTTTTTTTAATTAGATAACACTAATAACGGTACTATTTTTAAAATTCCAAAATATTATTATTGCTCACCATATTTATCTTTGTGGGGAAGCCACTAGCAGGAAATTTGTTCAGCTTTGGGAAATGAAGAGCAGAAACAATGGAACTCATCGTTATATCTGGAAGATTTTGATAATTTTTTGTAGTTTTACAATATTGAATGACAGAAGGAGGGAAACATGCTTTCCAGGACTTTGCCTTATTTTGATTACATCTGAGAAATTGTGTGTGTAGAGTGTAGAATGTACAAAGAATAGAGCTGGAAGGGACCTTGGAGGTCTTCTAGTCCAGCCCCCTGCTCAAGCATGAGAACCTATATCATCTCAGACAAGTGTCCAGTCTCTTCTTAAAAACCTCCAGAGATGTGATTATGAGTGCCTTCGTGATTATGGGTGCCTCAAGGCAAACCCACGTAACACCTCTCCTGCGCGAGCTGCACTGGCTGCCTGTGGCCTTTCGAGTGCGCTTCAAGGTGCTGACGACCATCTTTAAATCGCTCCATGGCTTGGGGCCTAGCTATATACGAGACCGCCTCCTGCCCCATACATCCCTTCGTCCGATCCGCTCCCACAGAGAGGGTCTTCTCCGGGTGCCGTCAGCGGGGCAATGCCGGTTGGCGACACCCAGGGGAAGGGCCTTCTCTGTGGCGGGCCCGGCCCTCTGGAACGACCTACCCCCCGACCTTCGCACTATCTCGGACCTCGCCTCTTCCGCCAACGTCTTAAGACGTATCTATTCCAACAAGCCGGCCTAGGATAGCCCCTACTTCTGACTTTTTAAAAATAAATCAATTTGGTATGGTTTTAATATGGGTTTTTAGCACGGGTCTAGTAATTTACTATATTTTAATTGATATTGTATTTTGTGGTTTTAATAATGCCTATGCGCCGCCCTGGGTCCTAACAAGGAGAAGGGTGGGGTATAAATTTAATAAAATAAATAAATAAATAAATAAATAAATAAATAAATAAATAAATAAATAAATAAATAAATAATAAATAAATAAATAAATAAATAAATAAATAAATAAATGTAGAGCCCACAATTTCTGAAGGCAAGCTGTTCCACTGGGGGGGGAGGGGGGGTCAGCAATGCAGACAGATAACCTTTGCTTATCTCAAACCATTTTTGCTAATCTGAAATATAAACTGAGTGTTTCAAGAATAGAAAATATAAAAAGATTTCAAGTGAATGCTGGGGAATAAAAATCCATTTGTATCTTTAACATGAACCTATACAGTTTTTAAAAAAAAATATTGACCACATTTTTACAATACACGTGGCATAGGAATCCAGCATTACATGCTAACTAAAAGCAATATGTGGTCCCATAACCGAGTCTGTTCAAGCCCATCCTTGAAAGAAACAGTTGAATAAATACATTCTAGGGCATGATTAATCCAAATTCCATTAATTTGAAGAGATATATTCTTCACAGGTTTCAATAATGCTATCCTGGCTACCCATAGAACTTGAATTGAGAGGGTGGGGGGAAACGGGGAAAAAAGCCATTATTTTATTATAATTTCCCTCTAGAAATCTGTGTGTCTCCGTGTTGTAACAATCTAAAGTGATTTTTAATTCCACTGTCAGTCAGATGGACTGTGAGACAGGAATCTAGATTGATGAATTGTGGCACTGTTGTTTTAGTTAAAAATAATGACATTGCATATTTCACTGGCTCGTTGGTATACAATAAAGCAGAACTGCTGTGTTGCTAAACAAATTAGGTAACCTCCAGTGTTGATTTGTTCAGCATTACTGAAATGTCTAGCCTGTCACCATCAAACGAACTAGAAACCTCCAGTATTTGGCTTGTTAGAAGACTTTAAAAAACAGGGATGACATTTGGCTTGTTGGCACACCCACTGGCAGGCATTCTCCCATGCTGTAAAAGCAAAATAGAAATGGCCAGTCAAGCATGCACAACTATGCTGCTCATTAACAAGAAGTCAGACATTGTACCAATTTTAGATTACCATGACACATGAATGTAAATTCTTTCCTTATCTATTAATGATAAGCAACTGACGTTTGTGTGGGTCTCCATAGAAAGACAAATACATATAAAATCAAGGAATTTAAGAATTTGGGGATTGCACAGCATCACTAACATTAGCGTCAATCCTATTTTATATAATTTCTCTCTGTGCCTATGTATGTATGTACTCTGTTACTATCCCACTTCTCTTTCTCTAAGAAAGCATGTCCCAAAGTCCAACAAAATGGTGTGGTACAACATGAAATTTTCTAGAATATGGTAAAAGATTTTAAAATATTGTGATGAAAAGAGGCTTCTTTGTAGTCATACAAATAATCTAGTGAGAAAAAAAAGAGGCAAACATTGTATTTACTTAAAACTCACTAATAACATTTCAGGCCACAGGTATAGAGACAGAGTTAGATACTGCAATAAACCACAGAGTTACATACAAAGATGTCTGCGGAGGTGTGAGCAAACACTAGAGATGCCAGTTGTCTGACTCATAGCCTCTTACATATAACACACATAAAATAGGAAGGGGATTTGATTGCATGGATCCTGAAAAACATGGATTAGGCCCTGGAGATCTCAAAATGTTTTTAAAGTAGATTGTGATACAAGGGTAAAAGCATTATTTGAGTGACAGACATAATTAGATTTTATGTTAATTAAATTAGATTAAAACTATATTATGTTTAGTGGTTTTTTTTTTGTCTGGACCACCCATTTTTTTCTGGAGTGTCATGCTTGCAGTGCTGTTCAAAAACCAGGCATTGCCCAAAGGCCAGAAAACGTTGCACCCAACTTCATGCTTATTCCAGCAAACCAGCACACTAACAGAACAGTTTGTTTGCATTTGGCTTAGAATGTTATGTCAACATAGCCATTTTGATTAGTTTCATTTAGTATCCAGAACATGATGGTACCTAACCTATTGTTTATTCAATCAACCACACTTAAACAAATGATGATTTAGCACCATAAGTACAGTGCATTCAGAAAGTATTCAGAGCTCCTTCACTTTTGTCTATTTTCTTATGCTGCACTCTGATTCTACAGTTGTTGAAAATTATATTTTTTCTCATTAATCTACACTCAGTTCTCCGTAATAACAAAGTGAAAACAGAATTCTAGAAATGTATGTAAATTTATTACAAAGAAAAAAATTGAAATATTGGCATGCGTATTCAGAACCTTTGCAAGTGTAGGAAGTTAAAACCTACCCTCCTCTCCTAGAAAAATGAAATATTCTGAGAAATATTAAAAAGGCAGAATATTATATTTCCCTGGATAAGAAATGGAAAAACATGTTTTTAGGCAGGAAACAGACTCACTCTTAATAGTCCCCACTTTTGTCAATGGGCCATTAAAAAGCCTGAGCTAGGCTACTGTACATAACAAAGGTAGGGTTAGCCTTCTAAAAAACCTCACCATGGGGCACCTGGGAAGAAGCAATGCTCAACCAAACTTGCCAAATTTGAAACTGCAATCCTACTATCTGGCTTTCAAGCCACATAGAAAGCAATTCACGGCTGTCTATGGTCCATAGGGTACCACTTGTACCCTTATCTTATAACTTCATGATTTCAAGAACTATAACAGAGATTTCTGCAGAGTTAAACAAAATGTTTACTAAGAAATGCTCATTAAGAAACAGGTATACAAAGAATACTGTGTTACCCTTTGGTATTTATATTTAATTTTCTTTCCAAGTCAGCAGTTGGCTGACTGATATTACAACTTTTAATTGTTATGTTTGTTTTTAGCAAGGTTGTTTCATTTATCTTTTCCACTAAGAGAACAGCGGATACTCAGTCTCTTGCATAACTTCCACAGATCTCACTGAGCATATTACTTATATTTATCACTGAAACACAAAAAGTATTTGTATTTTGAGAACAGTATATTTCTAACTTAACCTTTTCCAACTATATATTCTTTCAAACTTTATACAGTAATACAAGGGAAATACTTTCAATATTACTTAACACGAAATAGTTTTTAGTTAAGACTAACAACTAGTAACTGAATTATATGCCATTTCTTGTAAATTAAGAATGTTCTCATAGGAACTCAAGAGAATCTGGTTGGACAAGTCTGCAACACTGAAAAAAATGTCTATCAATATTTATCCATGTTAATCTTGTAGAAAGTCCCACAGATCAAAGTACAAGTTATTTCTCAGTGAAGTACTTTGAGCTATTCAGAATTTTACAGTTATAGTTCTTTTATATATTGTATTATGAATCTGATTTTATATCCTTGCAGAACTTTATTCATCTATTAGGAATGCTATCTGTATGTTTTGTCTGTTTTACCGGAATGGGCTAAATAGGGAATATTTGTGGATCTGTGCATTTTTTTAAAGTAATCCTGTTCACAGGTTATTACCACTATTGCATCACATTTTTTCCTTTCCACCCAGGGATGGAAATAAATGATTTCTTTCTCTTTTGAACATCCTCCCGGAGGAAGTAATTCCAGGGTGGGAATTACTCCGATCAGCCTATTTAGTGACTGAAAGTCTTTTCCTCCAAGGTAGAGAAAGTCATGGGCTCCTTTCTCTTTTTAGGCGGCAACCTGTTTGACCCGCAGAAAACTTGGAATCCTCTCAATCCATCCCGTTTCTCCGGGGAAATAGGAAAAACCGGCCTCCCGTGCCCAACAAGGCAAACGAGACAACGCGTCTCCCCGCCTCTTTCCCAAATGAACGGAGCATCATTGGAGGCGGCGGAAGCAGGAGCTGGGAACAGGATTCATAATTATGCCTTGCAGGAGGCGCGGCTTTGGGCTTCTCCAGAGTAAAATATCATATGGACGGGAGGGCGTTTTGTAATGCAAAGCCTCGCCGTCCAAACGGAGGAGCGTGGCTGGCAAATCCCACCTGAGCTCCTCAAACCTTCGTCCCTTCACACCTTTGAACGAGGCCGACAGACCGGCAGGGACGCAGTTAAGAGGGAGACCGCAAAAGCCCCGATTGCAGAGCGTGCGGGGAAGGCGTGCGGGGAAGGCGCCTCCCGCCAAAGAGCCACAACACAGGCGGGGGTGGCGTCTGGCGCGGCGGAGGCGGCAGTCCTGCCTTCGGGGTCAAGCGTCCAGCGCCGCGCTTGGCCTCGCCATCCCATCCTGCGTTGTGCCGGTGGGGGGGAAGAGGGAAGGGGGGCGGCGGCAAGGCCGAACAGCAGGAAGAGCCCACGCAAACTTCTCCGGTTCTGCAAACGGAGAGAGAGAAGGAGAGAGAGAGAGAGAAAAAGAAGCAAAATCAGACTGGGCAATTTTCGCGCCTCCAATAATTGTGTGTGCGTGCGTTGTGTGTGTTTGTGTTGGGTTTGTTTCCCCCCCCCTTCACTCCCCTCCTCGGCATTTCCTGGCCGACCGGATGGAGGAAAGCAGGACTTGGAGGGGGGGGGGAGGTGGCGGGGCAAGAGATCTTCCTCCTCCTCCTCCTCGGGAGAAGGAGCGGGGGATGGGTGGGCGGATTCGTGGGCTTCCCATCCCCGCCTCTCCCCTGCGCGATCCCGGCGGCAGGAAGGGAAGGGGCAGGCGGAGAGGAGCAGGAGGAGGAGGGAGCTGCCTGCCTGCCTGCCTCCTATGCGAAGGGGAGGGGCGGGAGCTCTGGCTGCCGCTGCCGCCGGGTTGCCGAGGCTGAGCTGAGCCGAGCGGCAGCGCGGGGCCTTGGACACGTCGGACCGGGAACGGGCGGGGAAGAGGAGCCCGCAAAGGCGGCGGGGCCAGGCCGGCAGCTCTCCGCGAGCGCGGCCCGCCGCTGGGCGAAAGAAAAGCAGGGAGGCGAGGAGAGAGCCACGAGCCCGGCTCTCGGCCGCCGCCGCCGCCGCCGAGACAAAGAGCGAAGCCCGCCGCCGAAGGCAGCCCCGCTCCCTCGCCCCTCTCCTTTCCGCCGCCTCTCCCTCCTGCCCATCCGCGCCCCCCGCTGGGCCGGAGCCCGGGGAGAGAGACAGACCCGGCAGGCGGGCAGGTAGGAAGGAGGGAAGAGCCGCCGAGGGACGGAGGGAGGAAGGGAGGGAGGGAAGAGCCGCCATAAAACTTGAAGCAGCTGCCGCCTCCGAGGAGTTGCGGGAAGCGCCTTCCGACTCCGGCCCAGCGAAAACCTCCGCCGGCCGCCTCCCGTCCCGTCGCCGCTGGGCCTAGCTAAGACGCCCGGGTAGGAAGAGACCCCCCCCCCCCGGGCTCGGCTTCCCCGCCCTTTGCCTTCGGCTCGGCGGAGAGAGATCTGGGTGGTGGGATGGGCACCCCGGGAGGGACGTTGGCAGAAGGGACGAAGCGCCTAAAACTAAAGGATGGTTGGAAGGGGGGGGGGGGGAGAGACCCAAGCAAACCCATAGTGGGGTGGGGGAGAAAGGAGAAGACTGGCCGGGGAGGGGGCGGGCAAGGAAAGGGTGTATAGAGAGGGTGCCTCTCCCCTCCTTCCCCACAAGGGAGGGGGTTCGGGTGGGGATCGGAAAGGAAAGGGTGGGGGGGATTTTTTTTGCAGAAAAATCCCTGGGTGGGAGAGAAGAGGCGGGGGTGTTGGCGCTTTGAGTGGGTGGGAATTGCGAGGGAGGACCAGGTGGATTGGGAGGAGACCCTCCGCGGGGTGGCCAGTAGGTAAGGGGCCCACCTCCCTTTCCTCCTAGAGGGTTTGTGGTCCGGGGAAAAGTCCCTCTTCGGCTCCCGTGCGTAGTGTAAGAAAGGGGATTGAAATCAAAGACGGGGACGATGGGCTCCTGAGTAATGATCTAAGGAAGTAGTGGAGGGATAGGATGATGGATAAAGCAGACTGAAAGCCGGAGGTGTTTCTCCAGCCCAGCCCTTTGGAAGTTAAGATGGAGTAGCTGTGGCTCCTGCTCTCTCTGAGTTTTTTGCCAACTGCTGTTTTGTGACAGGGTGGGGAATAGAGATATCCTGGCCTGAAGTCGCTTCATAAAATGCATTGTGTCAAAGGAACTTCCTCTTCACATGCACAGTAATAAATATGACCTACATTTCAGGAACCTCTGGAAAACCATCTAAACTTCCATAGACTACTATTTTCATTAATGTGCAGAGTTGCTTGCTGTTCTAATCCCTTGCATATTTCTTGTTGTAAATCAGGTTTGTTGTATAAGAGTTCAACAGGGGATTAGGATAATTTTGACCCCTTTTTAATTTAGATTGAGTATGACTGTGCATCTTTTTTTTTTTAAAAACCCACAAAGTTGGGATTTCTGTTTTTAGTTGTATCCAGTCACTCAACTTTTCCCAGACTTTGACTAATATATGGGACAGTATAAAATTAATCATATTAATAATAGGGCATCCTGTAATATTAAATGGAAAGATTCTATTAACCAGAATCTTCATACTGGTTAATATAAATATATAGAATTTATATTATACAATACAATATAATGCTTCAATAATACAGCCAAAACCCAAATAAACTTTTGCAACAATAATGTGAAATTAAGTTCCACATTTAGATGGCTAAATTGACTGCTTTTATTAAACAAAAGACAATATCTACGTTTATGACTAACTGGAGACATAGACATTTTTCTTTAGAGAAAAATGCATTTATAATGCGTGATTTTGATGTTATAAAATATATATAATAGAAAAAGTCAAGTTTTTTGTAACCGTAAAAGAAGAAACAACTAATATTGGCTGCAAAGGAAATGTCTATTTCTTTTTATCTTTCTTTTTTCTTTTTGTTTTATTTATTCTGTACTAGTTTGTGTTACTTGTTATGTTCTCTTTAAACTTCATAAAATTTATATAGATAAACAATAGTGTAAAATTAGTAAAGTATTTTATCATTATAGGATACATATAAACAAGATCAGCATTGAATTTTAGTAAGTTAACAGTCACTAGTCAGTATAAAACTAATCCAGATTCAATTCACGCTGCCATGAAAATTACGCCAATTATGTGCTATAGAATTGTTCTGTTCTGACAGAAATGAAGAAGTGTAAGTGCTCCAAGTGGCCTGGGAATTATATTTAAAAGAGGTGATTGTAGTGTGGAACTTAATATGGAAATCTCTAAAAAAGATACAATAAATTACACATAGCAGTCTTAATCCAGAAGAACAGATACGTTCCTTATATGGGATACTACTAAATCTGGTCTGTAATACTGTGGATACACACACATCAAATCTTGGTTTTGGGAATGCTCTCAAAACCTGCTGGAGGATTTTCTGGGATGGAGAAATCTGTGATTCTTCTCTTTGAAAAGTTTACTTGTTTTTATCCTTAATTTGCTGCCTTATTGCCATTTTACTTTGCTCAACATAAGGAGAGTAAAAAAGGTAGAAGAAATATGGAAACATAGCTGTTTCTATCTTCATTGAAAATTATCTTAACATATAGAGGTAAATTTGTTAAGAAATTAATATTCTGCAATCAATAAATGGCTATTGTTAATTATGCAGCTGGTTACATCTTTTCCAGCCCATCCTCCAGCTCTAATGTTGGGTTTTGGGATCATTCATGAAGCTGTAGTACTGCTGTTAGTTTATATTATTTTGAGCACCATGTAGTTAGGATAGAAACCTAATTATATATCATGTAAAAGCTACGGTAATGCTGTTACCTGAAATAAATGAATATCAGGCATTTAGCTCACTACCTTGAGTATAAGAAATATTCAGAATGATCATGGAGTCAGAAGCATGTATATGGAGATTTTGATCCTGCAGAATACTTTTTAGCTGCATGTTGAACAACAATTATTTGATCATTGGAGATCACCATACTCTAAATTCAGCTAGCTTTTCCCCCCATGTAAGATGCATTCATTTTCTATCCAATTCAGGATTTTCAATGTAAATGGCAAAAAGCTTGCGTACTCTGTAATACTCAGCATATCTATTGGTGTATAATTACTAGAATCATCTCTGACTCCTTTTTAAAACATAATGGCCATTCCCACAATCACTGAGAGTGCTATCTCGGGGCCCACCAATCTGCATTTGTCTTAATTAGCTCTTGTATAAATATAATGCAGCATGTCAAGTATACCTGTTAGATGTGGAGATTTGATGCATTTGCAACTATCGTGTATGTACTTTACTTAGTATATACTAAAGCTCTTCAGTCATGGTATCTTTTGAGACACTGCAGATAGAAAATTATATTGTTAAATTCATTTGTGAATATATTTTTAAAGAGATAGTGCTACTACTTTAGGCATGAGATATTTATGTTTCAGTCACTAGATATATTGCTTTGGAAACAGCCCCTATTTGCAAGTCAGGCTAGAAACTGGGAGATTGTGTGTTCTAGCCCTGCCTTAGGCATGAAAGCTAGGTGGGTGACTTTGGATGCTCTCTCAGCCAAACTCACTTCACATGGTTGTTGTTTTGGAGGGAGGGATAGAGAAAGGAGTATTATATATGTTTGCAACTTTGAATTGGGATTCAAAGCTGGGATAAACAAAATCTTAACAAGTAGTATAGCACTAAATATGTGTCTAGCTGTGGCCAGGCATTCTGCCTAAACAGGATATTTAAATGGGTGTGAAGGACAAGTGATTGCAGATGCTGGCATCTTCCTTACTTCCTGATCTTCCCATGCTATTTACTTGTATTTATTTAGTTTGCCAAACATGTACAAGATGAGAGGTATAAGTATAAAGATCTACATGAACAAGGAAATGAGTAAAAATAAATGGGAACAGTAGGAGAGGGATGGTAGGCACGCTGGGATAAGTTGTATGATAAGTTTTCAGGTATGCCTGTTCATTGCGGTGAGAGAGCATAAGAAGTTACTAAGCCTTCTTCAAACCATCTAGCTGAACATGGCAAGATCAAGGACGAATGGGATGGACAAATGTGCATAAGGTGTGCATGGCCAAGTATGTCTTGTGTACATTTAATACCTTGCACAGGATGTTTGTTTATTTCTGTTTATTTGAAAAACAGCTTTAATGCTCTTTAGGGAACAGTAAAGTTTGTGTTGACTTATTCATGGTGAAATAACTTGTGCATATTTGTTGTAACACTGGTATGTATCAGTATGTGTGGTCAATATACCATATTCAGAAAACAAATGTTGCAACAGATAGGTTTGTCCTGACTTGTTGCTTAATAACTGGATAATAATTAGGATTGGAGAATAAGCTTTAGCCTATCCTTTTGGTGTTCCAAGTTGATGTTCTCTAAAATCTTACATGGGTTCAGCATTGTTCTTTGGCATCTTCTACATGGCTTACCCATCAACATTTTCATACATCACCTGCTTGTTTAGTGACAAATGCTTATTGATAGTTTTATTGTAGAAAGTGAACTCACCACATATTCTCTGCTCCAGAAGCAATTATGGTGAGTGATGAGGGTATAATATTGTAGGTTTAGAAAAAAAAAAATTTGGGTCATTTTCTATAACCATATTACATGATGCATGCTTAGATTGAAATTAAATAAAATTGTTTAGTATGACAGGAACTCAAGTTATATATATTGATTTCATTAGCTGCATCATGTACAAATGACAAATCAGACTCAGGTATTTTAATTGAATGTTTAGGGATACCCTGTTTCCCTGAAAATAAGACCTCCCCTGATAATAAGCCTAATCGGACTTTTGAGCACATGGGCTAAAATAAGCCCTCCACCAAAAATAAGCCCTCCCCGAAAATATTGCAACACAGCAGCAGCCATGAGGTGACCAAACTCGCCGCCTCCTGCACCTCAAAAATAATTAGATCTCACCGGAAATAATGCCAAGTGCTTATTTGGGGGGGGGGGGGGGGGGAGAAAATAAAACCCTGTCTTATTTTCGGGAAAACATGGTACATTTGGAATTTGGAATGCTTAAGACACAGGTGTCAAACTCGCCGTGTCACATTGCCATCCCATGATGTTTTGTGACGTTTTCCCCATTGGTGGAGCTGAGGTGGGCGTGGCTTCTGCATGATGCATCCAGCCTGTACGCCACCAGTTTGACACTCCTGGTTTAGGATGAGGCACAACTGTAAATTTAGCATACCGGATTTGTTACTCCATATTGTTTAGGTAAACTGTACTGATGCATATATTAGGATTTAGGCTTCACTAATAACTATAAAATGCTCCTATTATGTATTTTGTAGTAACTGCATTGACTTCTGAAGGTGTTCCATTGTTATTTTATGTGATGTCAAATAAGTAATTTCATAGTTTTTTCTCACTGGATCCTTTATTCCTGTGATTTACTTGTGATGTTTAGTGTTTGTTTATTCATTAGTCTTGAAATTATTATATAGTGTTTCATTTTTTCTTTTGGAATATTTTTTTTCTATTTTGAGTGAGGGCAATTGTTAATTTCATTTATAAGTTATATAAAAGGAAAAAAAATAAGATTTTAAACCTTAAATATACACTTGAAAAGTCATAGCTGACAGTACATACTAAACTGAACAATTATTTATTAAAATGTAGAGCATCATTGTTATTTCAATGCTGCAGTCATGTTTCTTGCATTTTTGTTTCCCAATAGTTTTGAAAAAAGCTTGCATGTTAAGTGAATCAGTTTCCTAAAGGTTTCTTCGTATCATAGGGCATTCCCAGTAGAAGAAGAGCAGAGGTCATCAGTTATTTATAAATGTCTATTAAATAAAAATTTATCATAGTTACTTATATTACATAAATTATGTCACTGGTATCATTTTGCGTCACTGCTGTGATATCATTATGCAATTGAGATCACTTACCTGAATCCATTTAGCTATTTGCATAATGTGGTTATTACTAAAGTGATATAAATCTATGGAAAATGTCATAATTTATGCAAATAACATCAATTACAATGGAAATTTGGTCTACTACAAAGTCCATTGTAAAGCAAAATCTAGGTTTCACTGTTTAAAAAATTCCCTAGTCTGCCTGCTGTTTTTTTCCCAGCCCAAAAAAAGTACCTATACATAATTGCAGGCACAGCTGGACATACTTTCCAAAACAGCTGCCTAAACTTTTTTCAGATACATGGCTGCTTTAACTTGAGAAGAGTTATGATGGATACTCCCAAATATTGTCTCTTAAATATTTTATGCAGTCCTTGTATCTAATTGTAGCACTTCTATTATATATTTTAAAAAGTATAGTTGATTATTATTAATAGATACTTCCAGTGCCAATGTTATAAGGCATGAAAATCTCTCATGCGGCCTTAATAATTTTATTTCCAGTGTTTTTACAGTTGATAAACTTGAAATATTTTAATGAAAAATCATGTTTATTTCTGATTAATGGGAAGTTAGGAAGGAAATGACCTAGAATTAGGACTGTCAATGTTCCAGCAGGCAGCTGAAGCACATTAATACATTTTGTTCTCTTTGCCACCTACACTTGATTCATTTTGAAGGGTGACAGAAATAAATTATACAGCCACAGACATCAGATACAGTATAATCAATCCGTATGCCCTCCATTCTAAATAATTAAGGAAGTAATGACAGAGTTGAAATGGATTAAAAGGTATGTAGGGTTTGTTCCTGCTCAGATTCTTATTTAATTAACAGGTAGAATACAATGGGTTGTGTCCAGCAGTGTCTTTGCTTTCACTTCTTCACTAATTTCCTCAGACCTACTAAAGACTTGTACTGGAAACTTCTTTCTAGGCGTCGGTGAATTCTCTAGAATGATTTTAGATACCACAGAAAGCCAAGTCAGCAATCATAACAGAGGCAAGTATTGTTGTGAACTACTTAAAAAAGAGGAAGCAAAATAACAAATGCCAATTTGAAATTTGGAAAGATGTTGGGCTTTTTAAATTTTCATGTCCTGCCGTTAAGAGAAAGCAGTGAGATTTATTTAGTTTGTATAGCCATTCATCCACTTGAGGAACTCATCCATCCAAGGAACTCATACATTCGTCCACCCAAGGAACTCCCTGTGGAAAACAGAAATCAGACAACAACTATATAGATACATTAAAAAGAGAATGGATCAAAAAAGTTGGTTTCTGATTTCTGTTTTCCAACAGAATCACCTTGTTAACTTGTATAACAACCAGACCCACACCAGAACTTCCATTAACTTCCAATATCTGGAGTGCTTCCTTTGTTCCACTGGGATTTTGATCCTCCAGATCAGAACAAAATCCCATCACCTGTCAGGGTGCAGTTGAGAACCCTGGAGAAAACAGATTATATACATGTGTTTCATTCATGTTTCAAGCCAGAATTTAATAGTGAGACAGCTTTCGTTGTGTTTGTTGATAACCTTTAGTGAGCCAAGATAAAGGCAGTGCATCCATCTTTGTGCTCCTTGATTTCAATACCATTGACCACGTATACTTTTGAGCTGGCTCTGCACACTGGAGATGGAGTCATTCTTTTTTCACCAGTTTTCTTCCTTTTCTTCCACTAAGTGTTGTTTGGGGGTGGGGGTGGCTATGCCTCAGTATGCCCATATAACATCTTTGTTTTGTGAGATACAATCAGTCCTAGTTTGCTTCCCTTCACAGTACTTGGTCATCACTGCCTGTCTCTGTAGTACTGCCTGGCCAATTAAATTTTGCAAGGTTGGCGCACTATGTGCTTGGGAATACGTTTTCTCTGAGATATGGTTAGCTCCACTCTGCAAGAGTGAGGGAGATTTCCTTTGCTCCAGCTAGTCCAGGGGTGTCAAACTTAATTTCAATGAGGGCTGCATTAGAGTTGTGTCTGACCTCAGGAGGCCTAGCCGGGGGGGGGGGGGCGTGACACAGGACCGCACCTCCGAAGACATGGGTTTATACATTATAAAAATAGAGAGGAGTCCATTTCTGTGATTTTGTTTTTTAATACATATTTTATCTACTTGATCACCCTACGAGGGAGAGACCAGATCAAGAAACTGACTCCATAGAAAAACTAGAACTATAAATTATTATGACATAGGCTATAATAGCAGAATCCTGCAAGCCTGAAAGGTAAAATATTTTATAGTCTTCTGAGTCAAGGACAGCCTCCTGCAGCACTCTGGCAGCAAAAACAGGCTACCAAAAATGCCCCATTTTTGGTAGCAGAGGCACTTGCTATTTCCAGGCTGGCTCTGCGGGCCACATCTAAGCACCCAACCCACAGGCCATGAGTTTGACACTCCTGATCTATTCTGTCACATTTCCCTTTTTATCTGCTATTGATCTTAATATAATTTAGTTGATTGTTGTGAGCTATCCATAGTCTTTGGGAGTAATGCTGCATATAGGTTTTTATTATGCTTTGTTGCATCAATCAGCTAGTGTTTAGACTGGATTTGTTGTGTGGTTTTTTTTTATTTATCAAGACCTTCCCGAGGACTTGGGGTAGGTAGATACGTGATGGTATTAGAGGTAGAGTGGCAGGATGTAAGCCCGTGATGGCGGACCCATGGCACATGTGCCAGAGGTGGCACTCAGAGCCCTCTCTGGGCACGCGTGTCATCTCCAACTACTCTTCTGGTTTCCAGCTGGTCTTTGCAGGCACCAGAACCCTGGAAAATGGCCTGAAAACAGCCAAAAACAGCTGGAAAATTTCCCCAAAACAGCCTGAAAAAACAGGCTGTTTTCAGGCTGTTTGTCACATGGTTTTTGGCCAGTTTCAGGCTGAAAATTGGCCTGAAACCACCCCGAAAACAACCGGAAAAATGCCCCCAAAATAGGCATGCGTGGGCCAGCCAGCTGGTCTTTGGGTTTCCAGCACTCCAGCACGCACACATGGACATGTGGTCAAGTTTGGGCACTCGGTGCCAAAAAGGTTCGCCATCCTGATGTAAGCTGTTTCAACAAAAGCTGTCTTTTGCAGTTAACTGATGGGGATTTTGTCAATGCCTATCACTATAAGAGGTGCTTCAGATGTTTGGGGATTTATCCTGCCCTGTCTATTACTATTGGTATTATCTTTTGCAAAGGTTCTACTTCTGTTTGCAGAACTTTTCAATTCTCCTGTCTCCAGGTACTGCCATCCATCTACTATCCAGACTTTTTTTAATCAACAACTGTTAAGTCTGAATGTTGTGTGACAGATTCTTGTCTGTTCGAATTCAAAGGCCCAGACTACTTTAGCTTCTTCATTTGCTATGACTTTGTCTGTTTTGTGATCCCACCAGTTCTTACTTACAGGCAAATGGTATTTCTTGCAGAACTTCAATGTTCCGTTACTGCTACTTTGTCATGCCGATCTTTGTAATCAGTTTGTGCAATCCTCTTGTAGCAGCTAACTAGGTGGTCCGCCATTTATTCAACTTTTTTGCAGAAACAACATGTACTGTCTCTGTTGCTCTCTTCTCAATCCTGGCTTTATATGTATTTGTTCTTAAGACTTCTTATGCAGCCAGAACGAGCCCCTCAATCTCATTATTCCATTGCTGCATCCAATATGATATTGACTTTCGGGTTAAGTAATTTTAAAATGGATAGGCTCACTAAGAGGTAGCTTTTAGCCAATTTTGTCTGTGCTCAGAAGCTTAACAGGATTTTTAAAACCGTTATTATGGATGTCAGAGTACTGGTATTTTCCAGGGAATATAGTTTAGACCAGAAAGCAAACAGATAAACACAAAATCTTGAAAGAAGTGATGCTTCGGTCTAAAATAGTCCTTAATTTAGACTGCAGTAGGGACCAGAATTTTGGTGTAAGTTGTGATGGTTATAAGTCGAGGCACCTACATGGCTGGATCCAATTTTTATGACCGTGTAATTGTAGGTCTAAAACATGCAATTATTAAACAAAACACAGCCATCAGTCTGCGTTCATTCTCCCAAATCAGTGTAAAAAAGGGGGAAATACTGCAAACCATAGTCAAGGGACTATAGGACACTGCAAACAATTTTAAGTGTAAGCTGATGGTCAAGTGTCCAAAAGGCAATCATGTAATTGTGTGTGTGTGTGTTTGCTGCAGACATCAGTACAAGATAACTTTTATTTTTGTAATGAGCAAATATGCAAGACTTAACATTATACAGCTATAGTTTAGCATTATTCTTAAATAGTTTTAATAAGATAGGAAAAAGTGCTCGTTCTTAATAAACACAGGCTTAAATATGTTTAAGTGGTGCATTTGTTATGTGGATTTTGGAAACGCAATGGAAATGAGAAGTCTTTAGGGCCGGTTTGTGATAACTGTTCCAAAATCTTTCTGTCTAAAGTTCACAATACTCTTCTAAAGTATTTCGTGTTTCTGAAACTGTAGATGTGATGGGCCCTCTACAAACCTGTCTGCCATGTAGTTCCAAAAAGTTTTACAAATTTTTTACTATGCGGTTGAAGTGTTAAAAATAATTTTAGCTGCAAGGTTAAGTTGCACAAATAATGACTAAAATAATATTTCTCCTTCAACTACATTTTTTTCACTGCTTTTGTTTAATAGTACTGCGGGAGCTGCGTAGATACAACAACATTGAGTATTTATTAGCTTCTTAGGTTTAGAAATGGTGCTTCTTAAAAGGAAATTTCTTCGTTTTTCCAGTTTTAATAGTATTGAACTTTATCCATAAAGAAGCAAAACATCTTGATAGCCAACCTGTATAATTAGCTTCGATGGTGAACTGAAAGAAGAATGCTGAAATATATAATGAGGTAACTATTAATAGGACTAAATCATACTTAAGATTATAAACACATCCAGATATTTAGTTTTAACAGTCCTGTAATCTTTATATTATTCTAAAATGCATTAGTCATAACTTTGCACTAAATATACTTTTGGCTAGAATCCAGAAACTATTTGGAACCATATAGGTAGGTCCTTCATCTTTTTGGGAAGTTCTGATATGTATTCCTTGTGTGTGTGTGTTGGGGGGGGGGAGGCATAAGGTCAATGTGATTAAAAGTGAGATTCTCTCATTTGGATATGACTTTTTTCATATTGGCTCAAGAGACTATTTTTGCCCAGGGACTTGATTACTTTGATTTTAATTGATGATTTTGTTTAATTTTAGAGTAGGATATTTTTCACCTGATGTACTTCTGATAACGGGAGGTGAGCTACATGGCAACCCTTAATTACTGTATTTTTCGGAGTATAAGACACATCTTTTTCCCTCTAAAAAGACGCTGAAAATCTGGGTGTGTCTTATACATCGACTACAGAATTTTTTGCCTCCCAAACCTCACCCCATTCAACAAAATGCCTGTGCATGGCCTTATGAAGGCTTCCAGAGAGCTCCTGGAGGCTGGGGAGGGCAGAAATGAGCCTAAAACAGGCTGTTTTCTGCCCCCCCCCAGCCCCCAGCAGCACTCTATAAGCCTCCGTAAAGCTATGCATGTAATTTTTTTGACATAAAAATGGCCCATTTTCGCGAAAAACGGGCTGTTGTTTTGCTCTCCCCCACCCCCACAGGAGCACTCTGTAAGCTCCCCCCCACAAGTCTATTCATGCCTTTTATTTGAAAAAATCTGGGCCCATTTTTGCAAAAAACAGGCCGTTTTGGGGAGGTTTGCATAGTGCAAAAAGGGGTTTGATTTTTTTCCTTTCAGAAGGCTGTTTAGTTACTTGGCAACTTTAAGACTTGTGGACTTCAACTCATAGCTTGTGGACATAGCTCGCTGGAGAATTCTGGGAATTGAAGTCCACAACTCTTAAAAGTTGCCAAGTTTGGGAACCCCTGAGTTAGAGGGATCGATGAGAATTACAATGATCAAGTGCTTTGCCAGCAGAAACAGTTTTAGGTGCCACAGCGATTTCCTTCTCCAGCACATGGGTAAATACACTTGGAAACATCTACCTACCTACCTACTGTATTTCTCTCTCTTCCCCCCCCCATCTACCTTCTCTCCCCCCTCTCTCTTTCTCCCTTTATCTACCTACCTACCTACCTACCTACCTACCTACCTACCTACCTACCTAACTACTCTCTCTCTCCCTACCTACTGTATTTCTCTCTTTCTCTCCCTCTCTATCCCTCTATCTACCGATCTACTTTTTAAAAAAAAATTGCCTCTTCAAAACCTGGGTGCGTCTTATACTCTGAAAAATATGGTAGTGTGACATGGTTCAGGAAAGTCAATTAGATCCAGCTGCCCTACCTACAAAGTTGCTCTCCTTTTTTCAAGCTAGCAAGATGTTTAAACCAAATTATGGTTCCCAAATTCAAAAAGAGTTCTAACTCTGGCACAACTTAATATCCTTCAATAACTGCTTGAAGGAAGGATTTTG
Organism: Rhabdophis nuchalis; assembly: GCA_039707465.1. Classification (NCBI taxonomy): domain Eukaryota; kingdom Metazoa; phylum Chordata; class Lepidosauria; order Squamata; family Natricidae; genus Rhabdophis; species Rhabdophis nuchalis. The sequence goes on along the minus strand of CM077651.1, from coordinate 32,539,798 downwards.
ATTTCATTCAAACAAAAGGTGAAGGAGTTATGTTTGTTATATTGCCCTTATTACAAATATGCTCAGTTAGAATGAGTAACTATATGGTGCAGCACATATGTATCTCCAGTTGCTCCTGCTACCAATTGTATTCAGGCAAAGTATGCATGCTCCAGGACCCATCAGTTGAATGCTATCATTTTATGGGACTGTGAAAGCATGCCTTCTCTAGTGCAATCTCTATTTTCTGCAACAGCATCCCCCTGGAGATACATACGATTCCCATTCTCCTAGGGTTCCAGAAGAGGGGTTGGGATTAGGGTGTCTGTGGTGCCCCTTCGGTATTTCTTGAATAGGGAATTTTGTTTTGACTTCAGGCAGCCATATTTAATTTATGTATTGGGCATACCGTGAGCCACCTAGAATGCAGCTTGACTACCTTCACAAATCAAGTCAATCAATAAAAATAAACTTACAATCTAGTCAGGTAACCAGGTGACCCATGTTCATTCTAATTACTGTAAATCGAATCAACTGATATGATTTTGTTTTCCTAAATGTGGCTAAGTTTTGGTTTACTCTTTGCAAAAATCTTTTTTTAAATAATATAAACCTTATGATGATTTAGTTTTATTACAGTCTGGTTAATTTGTCTTTTTTTCTTTTTGTCAATAGCCATAATAAAGTATGCTGAGAACAGTGACTAAGTTTACTTAAACTCCTGCAGAGATGGCATATGATTGCTATATTGTGGGGATTTCCATTATTGCAAACTGAGCCTTTTCAGAAGCAGTAGTTGAGAAAGTAACCATGTTATGTGAGGATAGGAATTTCCTGAACTTCCCAGAGACAGGAAGAAAGGAGGTGATTTATCTTTCTAGTTCCTTTGGGTTCTCAAAATTTGGTGTATTTTCGAAGAAAAGAGAAGCGGAGGGCTGCTAGTAGAAATAGAAAACGGGTAAATCCTATGGAACAAGCAGAAGTTTTCGTCCTTTTTGAGTTCACTAATAAATATCATGTGCTATATGAGATCATTTTTATGAAGGAAGAACTATCATATTTCCATAAACTAGAGAGAAGAGTGGGTATGATGTCTATGCTTATTGCCATTTGTTAGTAAATTATTAAAACTATTCCAACCTGATTCCCACCCCCGACCCCGTAATTTTAGGATGTAAGTCATCATCATCACTATCAGAGCTATTTGAGAATGAACAGAGGTTCTGGTTCAAATAATAGACAAATGTTTATGACAGTTGCTGTGACTTTATTTTCCTGCCTTTTGCATTTTTAGGTAGTCAAACAAGGACTGTAATTTCACCTAAATAAATGCATTGTTTTGGTTTTTAAATTTGTGTGTTTGGGTATTTTTGCTGCAGTGATCCAAACCTGGTTGTTAGATTGGATGATGTATTATATAGGAATAAAAGTTCTAACATTACAGGAATGAACAGAAGGCTTGCTATATTATTATCTTTAATTTTCATCTGAAATAATGTTGAAAATGGCAACATTTCTGTCAACAGTTGTGCAACTTTGCCTTTTTTCCCAAAAAGCATCTGTACTTTAAGGAAACTACTTTTATTTTATGAACGGAAGTACACTTTCCAGTGTAATATAAGTTTCCTCTAGGTGTCAAACTCCATTTCATTGAGGGCTGCATCAGAGTTGTGTTTGACCTTGGGGGGGGGATGGCCGGGGGGCATGGCCATCCTGATGTCACTTGTGTCAGGGGGCAGCTGTGGTGGCCTGAGCACTCTGCCAGAGAAAACAGACTCCCGAGCTCCATTTTCGGCTGGGATGGCCTCCTGCAACCCTCTGCCAGCGAAAATAGAGGTCAGGAGGGCCATGTGTGGTCAGTTCTTCGCTGTTTCCAGGGCAGCCCCGCAGGCCAGATCTAAGCATCCCATGGGTCGGATCCAGTCCACGGACCTTGAGTTTGACACCCCTGCCCTAGGAAGATCTCTCCCTCATTCCTTTCCCTCACTCTCCAATTTTACCTTTTGAAGGTATCCTTTTTAATTACTTATGAATTTCAGGCAGCAGAGTACAAAAAGCATTTGAAAACTAAAGTGATGGGCAAGTGATGGAAAGGACCACTGAGAGGGACTTCTTACAGAATAGCAGTTGCTTGGGAAGGCTGCTTTAAGACATTTTTTGTAAGATTTAATAGGTTTTCTTGCTGCTTCCCTTTTGTTTTCTCTTTTCCTTTCTCCATTCTGGTTTATAGGCTTCTTTCATTCACTCCAAGCACTTTACACTCAGATTTTTTATGTGTTTCCTTGTATTTATATTTATGTTTGCCGTAGAAAGGAAATAGGGCTAATTATTTTATTTGTTTTTTTATCATATAGATTTCAAAAATGTATTCTATTGACTTTGTTCATTAGTGTGTGAAATGGTCAATTTATACAGCGGTTATTTTGTGAAATGGTACCTTTTTATGTAACTAATGGTAATGGATTTATTATACCTGCACTTGGGTTAAAATGTGATTATGATTTTTCTTGATGAATATGAAAGCAAAACAAAGTCAGTCAAAAATCAACAGATGGTAATAACCACTATTATTTAAAGTATAATGAATAATAAGAATTTAAGACTTATTATAAAACCAGTTCTGATTTGCAAGTATAGTATAACATATATTAAAAGCTAAACAGGTTACATGAGTGTTTCTCAATCTTGGCAACTTTAAGATATGTGGACTTCAACTACCAGAATTCCCCAGGCAGCATACCTGGCTGGGGAATTCTAGGAGTTGATGTCCACACATTGTCGAGCTGTCAAGGTTGAGAAACACTAGCATGCGTGGGGAAGAAAATCAAATTAGTTTATTCCATTGAAAAACAATTTTTAAAGGATAAAATCTTATTGCACCTCTGTAAACACGAGATTCTAGTCTGATATGCTTAATATATGCAACTTTTTCCTTAGCATTTAGTTTGCTCTATACCTTTTACTAGAAAGCTGTTTGCAATAATTTACTGTTTCTACTCTATAAAAGGGAATATATCAGTTCTGTTTTAACAGCATGTCACAATTGTAGTAGTACACCTAATGTATTTTATGCAGTTATACATTCTGATCAACATGAGACACACATTTGAATGTGAGCCTACATTGAAGGACCACATGTTCAGTGAATTTTTGAAGTATTGATAGTGCTGAATGAGAGGGATTTAATGACTGTTCCTAATAGTTGAACCCTCTCACCATCCCTGGTTACATGAGCACCATTTGCAGTTTCTAAGAAGGAAAGCTAAATGGGGAAACTGGCAGGAGGACATTAGTATGCAACCTAGTTCCTCAAGAACAAAGTCAAAAGTTCATTTTGATTGAAGCTGACGAAAAAGTTTGTATATACAGTATTACCGTATTTTTCAGAGTATAAGACACACCGGATTATAAGACGCACCCAGGTTTTGAAGGGGCAATTTTTTTTAAAGTAGGTAGGTAGATAGAGAGGTAGGGAGAGAGAGAGAGTAGTTAGGTAGGTAGGTAAGTAGGTAGGGAGAGAGAGAGAGAGAAACACAGTAGGTAGATAGGAAGGGAGAGAGTGTGTAGTTAGGTAGGTAGGTAGATAAAGGGATAGGGAGAGAAATAGAGAGATAGAGAAATACAGTAGATAGGGAGAGAGTAAGTAGGTAGGTATATAGAGGGGGAGAGAAATACAGTAGATAGGTAGGAAGAGAGACAGTGTCAATAGGTAGGTAGAGGGATAGAGAGAGAGAAATAGAGAGAGAGAGAGAGAGAGAGAAAGAAATACAGTAGATAGGTAGAGAGAGAGAGAGAGAGTAGGTAGGTAGGTAGATGTTTCCAGGTGTATTTACCCATGTGCTGGAGAAGGAAATCACTGACCACCTTTGGAACAAATCTTTGTTTCTGCAGGCACAGTACTTGACCAACATAATTCTCATCAATACCTCTAACTAAACAGCTCTTCAATAGAGAAAAAAACACTGTTTTTCGCCAAAATGGGCCTGGTTTTTCCCCCCTTCAAATAAAAGGCATGAATAGCCTTGAGGGAGCTTGCAGAGTGCTCGGGGGGGGGGGGGGATGAGGAAAAACAGCCCGTTTTTCTCATGAAAACTGGCCATTTTTTGGTCAAAGAAATTACATGCATAGCCTTATGGAGGCTTATAGAGTGCTGCTGGGGGCTGGGGGGGCAAAAACCCTGTTTTTTGCTCATTTCTGCCCTCCCCAGCCTCCAGGAACTCTCTGGAAGCCTCCATAATGGTATGCACGTGACCATTTTGGTGAAGGGGTGGGGTTTCAGGAGGCAAAAAATGCTGTATTCGATGTATAAGACACACCCAGATTTTCAGCCTCTTTTTAGAGGAAAAAAAGTGCATCTTATACTCTGAAAAATACGGTATGTATATTAGGGGAGTGGAATTACATCTATTTATAGAAGTGCAATAAGATTTTATCATGTGACTTCTGGATTTTGTGCCTGCACAGGATTCACCTAACAGCAAATGGAACTGCCACAATTGCTTTTGTAAGTCGGCATCGTGATGTGGCATTGTGCTTTACAACAATGTTGCTTAGCAACAATCCCAACTATCATTGTTAAGCAAAGACTATCTGTAGTCGATCTCTTTATAATCGTGTTTCCTTTTATTTTGATACTGTCAAATGTAACTAGTTTCTTTTAAAATAATCTTTGGCAGAGTTCCACTTATAACTCTTTTAGCCTAAACCTAATCATATGTAATCTGATTGCCACTTAACTGATTTTTTGTCATGTAGAAAATTTATCAAGGAATTCTTATCTGCCTTGCAAATTAAAAGTTGAAATCTTAGCCCATTGTATATCAGGAATAGAGATTTCTCCACTTAGTAAGCTTTTATTTCTGTATTTTATTTATTAAAACACTTTGAATAGATATAATTTAAAGAATATGCAATTGCGTAAAATAATCTAAACTATAATAAAACAATGACAGATAATGCAAGAGTTGAAATGTATGTCTTAGTACAGTGATGGCTAACCTTTTTGGCGCCAAATGCCAAAAATGCAATGTGCGTGCACCCTCCCCCATATGCATGCATGACCCCCTGTGTTTCCCCCACCCCTGTGCATGTATGTGTATCCCATATGGGCCCCACCCCACACATGAGCACGCAACCCCATATGTGCCCTGCACATGTGCGGTAGGGACCCAAAAATCAGCCCTCTAAACAGTTTATAGAGTCATCCTATTGCCCCCAACAATCTGGGTCCTCATTTTACCCACTTCGAGAGGATGGAAGGCTGAGTCAGCTTTGAGCCTGGTGAGATTCAAACTGCCACACAGCAGTCAGCAGAAGTAGCCTGCAGTAGTGCATTTTAACCACTGTGTCACCTTAATATGTATTGTGTTTCCCCGAAAATAAGACCCTGTGTTTTGTTATATTAATTTTTGCTCCAAAAGATGCATTAAGACTTGTTTTCCGCTTGGGTTTTATTTTCGGGGAAACGCGATATTGCCTACTATGTACTTGCATCCAGGCACTCAAGAGGCCTTATAAATTGCGCTCTCTTCCTATGCTTCACCAAGATAACAACCCTGTGAGATAGATAGATTAGACTGATAGATAGATTAACTATAGTTAACTTACTGTATTCATGCAGAACAGTTTCAATGCCACATTATTAATCTTATAAAATGTGCAATAGACAAAATTCTTTGACTGCTGGAGCTAATTTTTCTCTTGTCAAAAAGAACACTTTATGGTCTCCCTTCAGTATTATACATATTGTATCCAAATGGAAATGAAGGTTATTGTGCCTGTATCGTTCTGTATCAGTTGAGAATAACCCAATTTACCTTTAATATGCAATGTTAATAATATTCTTTATTTTCTTTTTCTTGCCTGTTTTCATTCCCCTTTGTCTCTACTTCCTTCTTCCTAAGATATAAAAATAAACTGTTTGACGTTGTATCATTGCTACTGATAAATCAGGTTTTCTTTCAACTCTTCGGAATATTCCTTTTCATATTTAAAATTCATTTCTATGCCTTTCTCAAACTGGAGCTATTTTTTAATGTAGTGTTGTTGGTAGAAAAGAATACTTCATGATTATATTACTTGCGTTATGTTTATGGCATTTAACAATTCTGTGTACGCCATCTGGCAAATTTCTTTTATGAGCAAGCATAACAAATGTCAAAACATGATATTTAATAAGCTATCTAGGAAGGGAGATAAACATGGCTGTACTGTGTTGGTTTCTGCAAACGATAACATCTGCCCAACCTTGCCTTGGAAGCTATTCAGGATCCACTGGTTAATACTTAGATGAAGATGTCAATAATATACCTGGATGTAGTCAAGACTGAGAAGTTTAAAAAATGCGATGAAATTCTAGGACCATTCAGAAAAATCAGGAAGGTTGGAAGCAGTTCAGTTTTATTAAGAATTTCTGATTTCTGTTTCAAAAACAAATGAATGTTAACCATTCGTTTTTATTTGAGTTAAGGCCATACCAGCCAGCTATCCTTTCAGTTTTTCTTGTAGGTAGACTTCAGCTTTCTGTCAGGTTATTAGGTGAATCACATGGTGGTTAAGTGAATTTGGCTTCCCCAATTGACATTGCTTGTAAATGGGCACATTTGTTATAAAGTTATTTTTACTTCATAACTTCGAATGCTCACTGAATTGGACAGTTGATAAGTGTGGTCTATCTAATTTAATTTTGATGTGCACTTCATAATTAGTTGGGAATAGCAGAAATTTTAATCTCCTTACCATAGATCTTACACAATTTCTCTCAGCAATAAAATGTATATTCCTTGTGATAGGCTGCCCCTTACATTATTCATATATGCATTGATCCTGATTAAGTTTACTACTACCACTTCTCATTGCTTTCATTTTGAAATACTGGTAGCTGTTATAAAACTCCCTAGCTTGTCACTGAAGATATCAGTTCCATATTGTTATATTCTTTTTTTCATAATAACTATCACATTCTTTTATTTACTTATTTATTAAACAAATGTATATTGGCAGGGGCGGTGGGGTAGCGGTTATTGTAAAGGAAAGTCTTGAGCCGAGAGAGACCACTGTGCCACAGACTACCGGTTGTGAGTCCCTCTGCGTGAAGTGGGGCCTAGGGAGGCAGTTGGGCGTGCTGGTTATATACCTGGCTCCCCGCTATGTAGCAGCAGCCCTGCCCGAGCTCCTTGAGGTGATCGCTACGGTGGCAGTGGAGACCCCCAGACTTTTAGTCATGGGGGACTTTAATCTGCCATCGGTGGGCGAATCATCCGGGGTAGCTCGGGAGTTCATGGCTTCCATGACGGCCATGGACCTGACCCAACTAATTTTAGGCCCCACCCACGAGGGTGGACATACACCGGATCTTATCTTTGTCTCTGGCCAGTGGAAGAGTGATCTGGGTTTAGGGGACATAGTCATCACGCCCTTGTCATGGTCAGACCACTCACTTCTCCGGCTCGACTTTCCAACCGCCACCCCCCTCCGCGGGGAGGCGGAACCCGGGTCTCCAATTTGGTTCCGCCCCAGGCGCCTGATGGACCCGGATGGGTTCCAGACGGCGCTTGGGCCATTTCCTGTACCCCCGACCCGCGCCCCGATCGAGGACCTTGTGGTCGCATGGAATATTGCGACCACGGGAGCCTTGGATCGGGTCGCGCCCTTGCGGCCTCTCTTGCGGCCGCGAGTCACCACGGCTCCCTGGTTTACCGAGGAGCTGAGGGTGATGAAACGCCGCAAGAGATGCCTAGAGAGAAGATGGAGGAATACCCGTTCTGAATCTGACCGAACACAGGTAAGAGCCCATTTACGGACTTACATTGTGGCGCTGAGAGTGGCCAAACGTCATCATTGTGCCACCCTCATAGCATCCGCAGAAAACCGCCCTGCCGCCCTGTTTAGGGTGACCCGCTCCCTCCTTCAACAGAGGGTGCGGGAAGCCCCGCTACAGGGTAGAGCAGAGGAATTTGTGATTTTTCTGCAGGAGAAAATCGCTCAGATACAGAACGGGCTACCCTCCATTGATGGCCCAGTGAGATGCCACGAGACAGATCTTGTTTGGGAGGAGTTTGACTCCGTTACTTCCGAGGATATGGACAGGTTACGTGGGCGACTGCGAGCCACCACATGTTTATTGGACCCGTGTCCCTCCTGGCTTGTACTGGCATCCTGGGAGGTGACACGAGGCTGGCTCCAAGAGGTTATCAACGCATCCTTGAGTGAGGGTTCCTTGCCTGCCTCCCTAAAAGAGGCTATGGTGAGGCCCCTCCTCAAGAAGCCCTCTTTGGATCCAGCTCTTTTGAACAACTATCGTCCAGTCTCCAACCTTCCCTTTTTGGCGAAGGTTGTTGAGAGTGTGGTGGCACAACAGTTTCCCCGTCACCTGGAGGAAGTTGAGTATCTAGATCCGCGCCAGTCCGGCTTTCGGCCCGGGCATAGCACCGAGACGGCATTGGTCGCGTTGGTCGATGATCTCTGGAGGGCCAAGGATGGGGGTTGTTCCTCCATCCTGGTCCTATTAGACCTCTCAGCGGCTTTCGATACCATCGACCATGGTATCCTATTGCATCGGTTGGGGGGGTTGGGGGTGGGAGGCACCGTTTTACGGTGGTTCTCCTCCTACTTCTCTGGCCGATCGCAATTTGTGTTGGCAGGAGAGCAGAGGTCGACCTCGAGACCCCTCACATGTGGGGTTCCTCAGGGGTCGGTCCTCTCGCCTCTCCTGTTCAACACATACATGAAGCCGCTGGGCGAGATCATCCGTGGTTTTGGGGTAGAGTATCATCTCTACGCTGATGATACGCAGCTGTATATATCTACCCCAAACCACCCCAACGATGCCGTAGCGGTGATGTGCCAGTGCCTGGAAGCCGTACGGATCTGGATGGGAAGTAACGGACTCAGACTCAACCCGACCAAGACCGAGTGGCTGTGGTTTCCGGCTGCCCGATTCAACCAGCTAACTCCATCGCTGGCCATAGGGGGCGAACATCTTGCCCCTGTGGATGGGGCGCGCAACTTGGGTGTCCTCCTAGATGCCCGGCTGTCCATGGAAGATCAAGTGACAGCCGTGGCTAGGAGGGCGTTTTACCAGGTTCGCCTGGTTCGCCAGTTGCGCCCCCTATTGGATCGGGACGCCCTTCGCACAGTCACTCATGCTCTCGTGACATCTCGACTGGACTATTGTAACTCTCTCTACATGGGGCTTCCCTTGAGGTGCACCCGGAGACTGCAGATGGTCCAGAACGCAGCCGCGCGGGCAATCCTGGGTACCTCTAGGTTTACCCATGTAACACCTCTCCTGCGCGAGCTGCACTGGCTGCCTGTCGTCTTCCGGGTGCGCTTCAAGGTACTAATTATCATCTTTAAAGCGCTCCATGGCTCTGGACCTAGCTATTTGCGGGATCGGATCCTGCCCCATACTTCCTCACGGCCGATTCGCTCCCACAGAGAGGGACTTCTCCGGGTGCCGTCCACTAGACTTTGTCAGCGGGCGACGCCCAGGGGAAGGGCTCTCTCTGTGGCGGGCCCTGCCCTCTGGAATGACCTTCCCCCCGACATTAGAACGACCACGGACCTCCGCTCCTTCCGTCTGAAATTAAAAACATATTTTTTCTGCTTGGCCGGTCTGGGATAGTCTCTCTCTATGGGGTTTTAGTGTATAGTGGGAATTTTAGTTTAGATTGGGTATTTTAGCACAGGTACTATTTAATTTGTTTTTAAGATGTTCTTGATTGTATATTTATGGTTTTTAGTTTCCCTGTGCACCGCTCCGAGTCCCTATGGGGAGAGGAGCGGTCAAGAAATTAAACTATTATTATTATTATTATTATTATATAGCCACCCAACTCACACATGAATGACTTCAGGCAGCTAACATTGAAAATCCACAACATAAAAGCCATACGACTGCACCACCGCCCCGCCATACCTCTCCTAATGCCCTGTATCAATAGGATACATAGTTTGAGAGTTTGCTATGGATACTGGATTACATTTTCTCCTGCTTCTTTGCACAGCTCCTATTCTGCAGAGATTGAATAAATGTTTGAGTTTTAAATGGATAATCGTGCTGAAAAACAGATGATGGATTGAAGGGAAAGTATAGGATTTGGGATATTTTCTACAGTTGCAGATTACATTTATTGCTGTGTTATAAATAAAGATACCGAGTGAATGAAATAAGCCAGTGGTTACCCCTTTCTTTTGTCAGCAGTCCATTCCTCGATGTTTTGAATTTTTCCTCTTGAACAAATGCAACAGAAACGTACTGCTTTGGTTGCGAGCGCACATTTTCTTAATTTTGTTCATAAAAATTGGTGATGGAATCTGACCCTTTATGGGAAAGGAGTTAAAGCATAAGGAACATCTTAATGTGAAAGAAAATAGTAATGTGATATTATTTTGCATATTGTCATAAATAACATCAAGAAGAATAAAGAAAAATGAAAATTAATCTGATATTTGATAGACTATACCAAGATATATATTTTTCTTGAGAAGTGATTTTTTATATGCATTAAACTGACTATTCTAATTTCCCTGCTCCATGGATTTTTGAGTGGATGCAAATAAATGAGGAATGATAGGAATTACGCTGGATGTTCTAAAAATCCATTGCATTAATCTTGAATGGATCTGAATTTGATTATGCACAGTAGGATCATTAAATCAGTAGGGTTTTAGTTAGAAAAATTTAAGTAATTGATTTCAGTCAGTGGACTCACTAAATATGGATTTTGTCCCATATTCTGCATTCTGTCTTGTAAGTAACTAATAGTAAGTTTAAATCATTGATGTATATTTAGGGTTTTTTTTAATTTTACCCTTTTAAAAGGAAAAAGAATTACAAAATAAAAAGATACATACCGTATTTATTCGAGTATAACGCGCAAAATTTTCTACCAAAAAAAGAAATCAAAGTTTGGGTGCGCGTTATAAACGAGGGCCGGTCCATTGAGGGTGCAGGCGAATTGTGAGTTCGCACTGCGCCTTTTCCGGGCTGCAGCCGCTCACTGTACGCGAGGGCGAAGAAAAAAAACAACGTTTTTTTAATACCGATTTTTAATCGAAAATTAGGGGTGCGCGTTATACATGTGTGCGCGTTATACTCGAATAAATACGGTATTTTAGATGAGACAGATGCTGCAGTGATTTTTAGTTGAGATATTATTTAGGGATTTATAGTGTTCTGCTATTCCTTTGGTGTACATTTCATAAAACAAAAATTTTGCAAAATATAATATTACCTACACTATGAATAGGATTGGAATTTGGTAATAGCAATAGCACTTAGAGTTATATACCGCTTAATGGTGCTTTACAACCCTCTCTAAGTGATTTACAGAGTCAGCATATTTTCCCCAACAATGAGTTAACCTTGAACGACGTGAAAGAGGGGATAATGGCTTTTTTTAAAACAATTTACATCAGGGGTGTCAAATTTAAGGCCCAGGGGCTGGATCCAGCCTGTGGGCCCACCCTGGAACGACTGGCCCATAGTGCCTTTGCCAGCAAAAACTGAGCTCACGAGGGCTGCGTGCAGGAGGCCGTTCCCACTGAGAACGGAGCTCCGGAGCCCTTTATCTCTGGCAGAGTACAATGGCTACCACAGGCTGATATGAGTGACATTGAGCTGGCCACGCCCCCTGCCTCCCCTAGGTCAAATGCAACTCTAATGGGGCCCTCAATGAAATCGAATTTGACACCACTGATTTACATGACATAGTACTTACAAATGTTTACTTGCATTTGCTTAGTTTATTTTTAGGATGAAATAAGTGGTAGGATATTGTTGACCCCCTTTGCATAAATGGACCATTATAGTGATCATTCTCTTAAGGCATTAGAGAATGATACAGTACCTTAATACTGCTGCTTAATACTATTCATGTAATACTCATAATTTTCCTTTTTGCTAAGCTAAGTTCTAAGCCTTTTTATCTCATATTCAAATAAAGATCATTATGGGGGAAATGTACTTTTTTTTAATCTCCAGTTTTGTTATAGAATGTAACATGTATGTTAATGAGATTATTAGAGGAAACAGAATAGATCATGTATTCCTATACTATTCCTACTGTGAAACTTTTGTCTCGCCCACATTAAGTTTATTTTGATGAGCATGCCAGCAAGAGTATTTTACTTACTTTTTTTTTAACAGATCAGTACCTAGTTATTTTTCACAACATAGGCAGATTTTCTGCAGTTGTTATTTTGCGCCAAGGGGTAAAGTGATTTTTAAGAAGACTCTCAATTTACATATGTGTGTATGGACAGCTTTACATTTGTGCTTTTGCATACTAATTTGTCTATGATCATAATACTAAAGTTACCAAGGCTGTATTGAGTTTCTAAGATTGTTTCAGAGAATCTCCAATACCTTAAGAGAATGATCACCATTTTGTGTGTATAATTCTTTAAGTCCCTTTTGGTTGGATTATGCTAAAAGTCTTGACATTTGAATACCCAATTGGTGTCATTTTGCTGTGAGATGTTCTTTCATAGAGTGAGGATTTGTATCAGTGCAGTGGGATGAAAGGTGACAATCAGCACCTTGCATCCTCTATCCCTTCTTTTCTTCTTGAATATGCTTTGAAAGGTTTTGAGACCTTTATTAACTTTTATCACACCATAGGTTTCTATTCAAGTATAACTACATTTTGGGAATATGGTAATATTTTAGCATATGTACATATTGAGTACATATTTCCAAAACACCATCAGAATATTAACATGTACTCCTGTTTGTGTATTCTTTCTACGATAATGTATAGAATCATAAAATAGCCTAGTGCATTAATTGATGCCAAGAAGCTATTACAGCTTAATTGTAATGATTACACCGGTACCTGTGTTGATAGTAAAATGACACAGCTAGAAGGGAAAAGACTAGACACTTTGGTGTGCTTTATAATTGCTAATAGATTTTCCTTGTGGATGTACATATTGGGGAAAATATGTATCTTGTGTTCCTTTTGCAAAGAGGTAGAGTTGGTTTATGGTCTAAGACTATTGTATTAAAAATTTCAAAAACCACAAAGAAAATATATATATATATATATAGTCATATTTCTGCATTCTAACAGAACTTTTAGTATTGTCAAGAAAGTGCTTAAATCTCCAATTATTTGAAATATCTGAACAGAATAACAGAGTTGGAAGGATCCTTATAGATCATCTAGTCCAACCCCCCCATCCAAGCTGGAGACCCTACACCATTTCCAACAGACGGCAGTCCAGTCTCCTCTTGAAAGCCTCCAGTGATGAAGCTCCCACAACTTCCGAAGGCAAGCTATTTGACCTCCTTGTTCTCACTGATTCTTGGTTGAAGCTCTCCTTGATCAGTTTCCATCCATTATACCTTGTCTGGCCTTCAGGTGCTTTGGAAAATAGATTGACCCCCCTCCTCTTTGTGGCAGTGCTATGACACTGCTATCATGTCTCCCTAATCCTTCTCTTCACTAGAGTAGCCATGGCCAGTTCCTGTAATCGTTCTTCATACGTTTTAGTCTCCAGTCCAGTGATGGGTTCCTACTGGTTCGGCCCTGTTCGGCTGAACCAGTAGAATTTGGTGGCCTGGGTCAATGGCAGCAACCCACGCCTGCCATGCCCCTAAACCAGTTCTCCTACGTTGGTGCCATTTTTATTTTCAGTTCTGTGCAAGTGCAAAACAATTATCATGACACAAATTTATTTTTTTATTATTTTTTAACATTCTGCGCATGCACAGACCTATTTATGAGGAAACGTATGCATGCACATTTTTGTGCTCACCGAACCGGCAGTAATGCTGGGAGCAACCTACCCCTGCTCCAGTCCCCTAATCATCTTTGTTTTTCTTCTCTGCCCTGTTTCTAGAGTCTCGACATCTTTTTTATAGTGTGGCCAAAACTGGAGGCAGTAGTCCAGGTTCTTACTAAGGCTTTATAGAGTGGTATTAGTACTTCACGTGATCTTGATTGAATCCCCCTGTTAATGCAATTTAAGATTGCATCAATAGAAGACTTATGGAGCAGAAACCTTAAGTATGAAGCATAAAATTATATAGAGCATAAAAAAACGTATAGTAAAATACCTTGACCTTGTTGTTATGTTACAGATACTTTTTGTCTTTTACCTGCTTGATTTCTTCTGGCAATAACCATTCTCAGCTTTGGCTTGCATCTTACAGCCAACCAAATTTAAGCGGAGGATTTGGTGCAAGACATTCAAACTGAAAGATCCAGCTTTTTACATATATAAAAAGTAAAAGGATAGATAGGAACCATGAAATTCCCCCCCCCTCCCACCACTGGCTTGTTAAAAAGCTAATTGATTTAATCATAAAGCAGAGAGGTGCCTAAAGTTGAGTTTGAAGCCCATTTTGAGTGTCAAATGCAGTCAATATCTTGTTATAAGAACGGTGCAATATAATTTTAATTATTTATGTAAGATGGATTAAATGTTTTGAGTGAAGATTATATTAAATTTTGGAGACATTTACCTTTACCACATTGTTAAGCATTCTAATTGATTAACGGACTTCAGCAGACAGTCTTAGATGAAAATACTGGTTGTAAATTATTCGATTTATTAGATTTTGATAAACTTTTCACAACATTTGATAAACCAGCTTGGTTAAGGCACCAAGCTTGAACACGAAATTGTGAGTTCAACTTCCGCCTTAGCCTGAAAGCCAGCTATGTGTCTTCGGGCCATCCAGTCTGCCTTAGCCCAGCCTGCCTCATAGGGTTGATGTGGGGAAAATACGAAGAGGGAGGTATGTTGGCTTTGTTTGCCAACTTGAGATATTTGAAAAAATAATAAAAGGTGAGATACAAATTAAATAAATGAGTAAATAAAAATAGTAATTCGTGATAGAGCACTTTATAAAAACGCACATTGATTTCTGGAAACGCATCAAATGTTCTATCATTGCAATGGATTTTTTTCAGTGGTAGAATAGATGGAAAAAACCTTTGGTTTGTTTATTTTTCATATCAGCTTCTTCAATGACATTAAAATTCAGCATTGTTTGTTCTTTAGGGACATTTTACATTTATATATTTTATTAAACTTTATATTTTAGCTTTTTATTTTTAAGAGGAGAACACTGCGTATAAGCCTAAACAAACTTAATTGGAAAACAGTTTTATTGAATTCAATGAGACTAAATTTTAGGGGCAGAGAAAAATGTGCAATGTTTTGTTTAAAATGCATTTTAAAAAAATGGCAAGAGGAATGCAAATTCCTGGAGTTAAATGTTTGCATATAGTATGTAAATGGATATTACTTTTTATGTGTGTTTGATGTCTTAGGGCTCCTGGAGGCATAATATTGAATGGGTAATAATATAAAGCATATAAAAACTTAGATTTCAGTTAAAATACTTGGTCTTGTTATTATGTTATAGATTTGCATGATTTGCATATATATGTGTGGAAGGGAAGTTATTTTTTGTTGTAATTTTTGCATTACAGGTGATTTTTGTGCCTGCACAGAAGCTTCATCAGAAGTTTTTATAGTTGAGATTTTAAGTGGAAGCTCCTGTTTGCTTATCAGTTCCATTTTGACTTCTGTGTCTTCAGCTGAATATTTTGTTTGCCCTTTTTCTTACTCTGTTTAAAATGTAAGTAGTTATAGAATGTAGATTTTTCTGCCCATTATTTGTTGATGTAATGTTATCTGGATAAAGCTATTTCAAGATTTTCCTAATTCTTCAAAAAAAGTGAACGCTCAATAAGAATTTATTCTGTAATCTGCAAGGTTTCTGGTACTAGCTTTGTGTGGAAAGAATGTAGCCTATCTCTCCAAGGTCCCATTTTACAAATGTTCTATAGATAGCAGTGGTTTATTCTTCATATTCAGGCATCAAACCAACTTTGCCTTCTCTGGAAGAGGGCCCTAACACTGACACAATTGTATACTGCAGGTAGTTCAGTAAGGCACACAGGAAAATGATCTTTAGGAGCAATGGTGGGATTCAAAATTTTTACTACTTGTTCTGTGGATGTGGCTTTGGGGGTGTGGTATGGCTTTGGGCGTGGCAGGGGAAGGTTACTGCAAAATCTCCATTCCCTCCCCACCCCACTAATCTGTTTTCCAGCTCCGTTCTTCTGTTCAGAGCTACAAAAGAAGATCAGCTGGGAGGCAGCAGGGGCGGGGCCAGCCTATTTGCTGGTTCCCCGAACTACTCAAAATTTCCACTACCAGTTCTCCAGAACTGGCTGAATACCACCTCTGTTTAGAAGTTAGCATGGAAACTTTGGAAAAGATACTGAGCGCCTGTATCGGATTTCTCAAAAATGATTCCAACCACTTTCCCAAATAATACGTCCTATTTCTTTATCAGGTGATACCCCATTATATCCATTCTGTTCCTCTGATTATACAAGAATTAGAAATTATTAGTTCCCCAACTCTAGTCTGCTGGAGGCCAAAAAAGAGAAAGGATATTTCTAATAACAGTGGAGCGATACTTAAAAGTAAGATGATAAGGATAATTACAGTTTCTAATCAGTGCTTCACATCTGCTAATGGATCTGATCAGATTAATTAACGCATCTTTTCTGCTTGGCCGGCCTAGGGTAGTCTCTCTTCTATGGGGTTTTTAGTTTAAGGTTTTTTTTTTAGGATAGTTGGTATTTTATAGTTGTTTTAGCGCAGGATATGATTTAATGTGATTTTAATTTTGTATTTTGTTCTATGTATTTGTTCTTAATTTACCTATGCCCCGCCTCGAGTCCCTTTGGGGAGAGAGAGCGGGTTAGAAATAAAATTTATTATTATTATTATTATTTAATGGCATCTACTTCCAAGGACTGTAGTACATTTGGAAGCATATATCAGGGTTCCAAGTAAAAATCCATAGCAAGCAAAACTCCAAGGCATGTAGATTCCTCAAAGAATACTTTTATTTGGAATTATCATATTGACACACACATACATATGTATCTGGTGAAAACCGATTCTAAGGTCTCCCGTGGTTTTCACTAATTAAAAGTAAAAGTTTTCCCATTTTCTCAAAACAATCAGTCACATGGTCCAATCACAGACCGGGCTGGCATCCAGATGGCACCACTCCGCCTTCTTCTGACCAGGTGTGAGAATGACCTTGGTTCCCAAGAGAAAATATGTTGTTTTGGCTATATGTTTCCCTTTATCTCAATTCCCCCGTCCCTCAGTGCCAGGGTGGCAGTACTGAAGCGGTCAAAAATGATTTCAGTCAGGTCAGCTTCAGGTTTGACAGCATATACATTGGTGGCTGTACCAACATTACTGCTCTTATTGAAAGCTGCTGAAGATGCCTGTTAATTGGCATAACTTTCTCGGCATGCACTTAATTCATATAAATAATATTATAAATTGAACATATTCTAAGTGATTTAAGATTGAAAGTAACTCCTACAAAGATGATTTGCAGATTAGTTCACCCTTTAAGGACAGTATATACATGTGTATAATGATAAAGGCCTCCTGCACCAAACTAGAAGCCAAAATGGGGCACAGAGGGGGCAAGGCCACTCCGTGCCCTGTTTTGGGCCTGGAAGGCCTGGAAGCCATAAATGGCTGAGGGAGGCGCATGTACGGAGGACAGGTGTGTATGCGCAAGGCACATGATTGGGGGGCCCTCACATTGCATTTTGGGGTTGGGGGTGCGCATTAGGCACTCAGCACCAAAAGGGTTAACCATCACTGCTATATAGCAAAATCTTTTTTGGATAATTCTTTTTAGGGGAAATAACATGCTTTGAATTATTACATGCATTTTTTACCCAATCAATTGATTTTTGAACATTTCAGTTTCTACCACTTAGAGCCAGGAGTAATTTATTCTATGAAAATCATACTTCATTACAATAAATTCACTGTAGTTTAATTGTCTTAGAGCTTTTTAAATGTCATGTAAAATGATTTATCATGTAAAATACCACGACAATAGACCAAGTTGAAGGGTGGTTCTTGTTTTGATTTTTTCTAAGATAATTCATATATTCAGAATTGAGTGTTTTTCCAAGATGCAGATTAAAAAGGGTCAGAAAAAAATGCCGTATTTTTCAAGCTGAGAAGAAGTTTATATTCTGAAATAGCATGTGACTGGTTTTTTTTTTTAAAGTCCACATGCTATACAGCATATGTGACCCATACTTTTTAATCCTAAAATTGGCTAAGAGGAATTTTGACTGGAACCAAATTATATCACAAGCTTTATTTATTGGGTGTCTTTTATTTACTTCTTAGTAAGATTAAAGCATGTCCATATCTTGCAGTAAATATTGGTTGGCTGTATATGTTGTTTATAATCTTTCATTTTTTAAAAGTTGATTTTAGTAAGGAATTTCCTGGCACCGCTTTCAAGGAAGCTTTTCTTCGTTGAAGCAAAGAATCACCTTCCCAGCCTGACAAAACTGCCTCTTCAGAGCATAACTGTTGGCTCATCACCAGAGACCATCTAGACAGAAAGCTATGAGTTTCGTTGTGTAATTTTTTTTTTATATGTGTGTTATGTTTTTGAGCTGATCAATAAATAAGTCAGGGAAACTAGTATAGATCTATTTCGAGCTTTTTAGCTCTCAAATCCCAGTAAGGGTATGACTAGCTGATGAGAGCTAAAAAGCTCGAAATAGATCTATACTAGTCTCCCTGACTTATTTATTGATCAGCTCAAAAACGTAACACACATACATACATATATATTCATATGTATTCCATATATACATGTAATCCTAAAAGTGAATGGATCTAGATAATTAATCTAAATAATTAATGTAATGATTAATTTGGAAATGGTCATGCTAAATTCTGTCACCACCCATAAGACACGTAGCAAAATCAAATGTCTTTTCTGCTACTATTTTCAGAAAGTGACATTTCAACAGAAGCTTTGTCACATTAAAAGAGTCTTAGCTGCCTGGCTTGTTTCTTTCACTTATTTTGATGGGGTCTAATTTTTCAAATATAGTTAAGAGCCTCCATTCAGTTTGTTGGTCTCCAATGCTGGAGGCATGACATACATAAGAGTGCTTGTAATTATCTCAGTGATTTCTGTCTCATTGTAGAGAGGGAAACTGATAGACAAGCTCTCATACAAGAACACACAAGAGACGCCCTTTGTCTTCCTTTTCCAAACCATGACGCTTGAGAAGTCAAGAGAATATATCAAGTCATGGATACTTGCATCTCAAGCAAGCTCAGGTCTTGTCTTATCAGAGGACTCTGGTTCTCTGGTGTTCTCACAAATGGGATACACATTTGACTGATAAAACAATGCTGCCATTGTCCAAACCTAACACAATCAGACTTATAGCAGCCTTAAATTTTTTATGTCAAGCTGTCAAAAATAGTGATCTCTGTGAAATTAAAATACCCTGAAACCCAATACTAGTCAATCCACAAATTATGGAGTTGGGTGTCTGTTATCTGTTTGGATATTAGATATTCTGTAAAATAAAAAAGTGTAAATGGGTTTCTTCAGGATCGTCAGAGGGGATACCCCTTTACCAAGTGTTCCTTTATGGATGCTTCTGTAGCATGTCCTAGTTTCAGAGGTATTAACATGTTGCGGTTGACGCACATGTTGCGGTAGAACGGAAACAGCAAGATCTTCCTGTACAGAGCCTATAAAGCATCTGCTTTTATTGTCAGGAAAGCTCTAGTCACATCTGTGCTTATGAGAACTTGATTTTTTAGTCAAATCAGTGCCCACAGTTAATCCCAGAGCATTTGGTTGACAGGCAGGAAATCTATAACTTAGCAAAATGTGGCACTTCTGCAGCTTATTCTGTGGATATTAGTCTCAGTAGTATTCACTTATTAATTTGAGCCATGGCCTATAAAGTAACTGTGTACAGAAGTAAGTCCTAAAATTGGAATATAGATTTCAAATCCAAGCCATTGAAAAGTACTTAGGAAAGTTTTAATTGAGTACAAGAATAAGGTCTCCTATATCTTCAGAAAGGGAGGAATATAAAGATTGTGGGGTGTTAACATTCTTTTCCTCTGTACTTGTTCCAGTGGTGGGTTCTCTGTCCTAATGATTGGCTGGGTGGGCATGGCTGGGTGGGTCATGTGACTGGTGGGCATGGCCAATTCTACATCACTTGTGTTGGTGGTACCTGTATGGGACAGGCAGGGTTGGGGAGGGAATGTAGGGGTCTCTGGAGGTAGGTGGGTGGGAGGAAAGAAAGATTGTGTGTGTGAGAGAGAAAGAGAGAGAGATTGCATCAAGCTAGACTGGGAAAGCTGTCTGCAAGATGAAGAGATATTGGGTAAGGTGGTTTTTGGCCATTTTTCGGGCTGTTGTTGGCCTGATTTCAGGCCTTTTTTGGACCAATTATGGCCAGGAAAATGACCCTGAAAACACCCCCCAAACCAGCCTGTTTTGGGGCTGTTTTCAGGCTATTTTTCACCCAGAAAACTGCCTGAAAAATGGTCTAGTTTGTGGGCCGTTTTTTGGGTTGATTTTGGCTGGGAAAAATGATCTGTGTTTTGGGGGCAGTTTTCAAGCCATTTGGGGCCTATTTTGGCCAGTAAAATGGCCCGAAAAATAGCCTGAAATCGTCATGGAAAATGGCCCAAAAAAAGGCGGGGCAGCCAGTGGTCTGATTTTCCGATCCCTTGAACCATGCGGAATTGTAACAACCGGTTTGGGTGAAACGGTCTGAATCGGCAACAGCTCACCTCTGACTTGTTCTGTACCAGATCTCATCATTTCAAGATGGGTCTAGACCTCATTGTAAACATAGGCGCTTTGGAATATGTCAAGGATCATTGTGTCAGTTTGTTTATTACAGAAAGCAATAGCAACTGCGCTAAAATTATTGCACTTCTTTATTAGCTTTTGATGTAAGTTAATAGCAGACATGTGGGTTCTAAATACCACTTCAGGATGATTATAATGGACTGTTTTCAAACTCATAATTTTATTTTCCCCCAAATCGAGAAACATTCCATAGTGCTAAAGAATATAGGTTTTTATTTTTCAATACAGGAACTATATCATCAATACTATCTACAACATTTCAGGTTAATTCACTATTCCTTATTGTGTGGAAAAAGAAAGTTCTGAAGAGAATTAATTGGTTTGCTGCCTGAAGTTCCAGATTTTAATAAATTTTATCGTATCCCTGAACTTGTGGGAAACTTACCTCTGTGTACCAATTAATCCAAGTTATCTCCGCTAGCCTCTCAGTACATTTGGAATATCCCTTGTATGCTAACACTAGATTAGAATATGATAGTTTGCCAGAAACAACTTGTTTTGTTTCTATTTGTTCTTGCCTTTCAGAACAAGTAGGAGAACAATTTGCATCGTAAAATAGTAACTCAATAAAAGAAAAATGTAGGTAAAATATGAAATAACTACTCATACTCTTAATTGGATCACTATCTGAAAGATTTTAGTTTCTAATATCCATCTAAAAGTCATGAGGGAACAGGGCAGTCTGATTTCCTTGAGATTTTGTTCCAAACCACTGTGCTGCCATTGAAAATCAGGAATGGTGCTCCAAAGGGCACATGCCATGGCAGAAAAGGCTCTCTTCCTAGGGGCCCTGCTGAATTTAACTCAGTACTGGATGGGATTCAGAGCATGCCTGTCCTGCTGGATCTAACAGGGATGGATATATAAAACGGCGACAAGCTTGCAAGCAACCCCTATCAAGCCATGAAGGGCTTTATGGACAACTACACACATTTTTTTTAATTGAACCTGGAAGCCAACTGGCAACCGATGCATCTTGTGGCACAGAAGTGTTAAGATGGACTAAATGAAAAGTACTCATAGTTTTCCTCATCACTGCCTTTTGTACCGGCTGAATCTTCTGATTGGTCTTTAAGGGTAGCCCCATATAGAATTGTTGTAATTCAATTTGGAGGTGACCAAGACATAAATGAACCACAACCTTTCTGCTTGTGGTCATTTAGAAACAGGTGCAGTTGATTGCTATGAGAAAGTGATGCAAAGGACCTCCTAGCTGTGGCTGCCATCTGCTCTTTGAAATTGTGCAGAAGTTCCATCTGCGGTAGTACACTCTCATTCAAAATAAAACATAGAATCTCCCTATATCAACTTGCTGTTGAAGCTTGTTTCCCATCAAGACTACCATAGCCTCCAGATACTAAATCAGAGTGCAGTTTGGTGACAGCCAGATTGGGGATCATGACATTGATTCTCCATGGTTGGTGGAGACAGCATCCATGCATGGGTAATACTCATACACTAACCAATGGGACTGAGTCTGGTATCTTTAAGACATGCCTACTCCTGCAGCCATACCCAGCTTTGAAAAAAAATTGTAACTATAAACTGGACAATTGGACAACAAACCACTCTCACAATAAGGGAGGACAGGATGTTAGGTAAAAATGCTTTACCTCCCTTATCAACATGGTGTTGGACCAAGCATAAACATGTATCCATGCTCAGATTCTCTTCTGTTTTTTCTCCATCAGGTATTTTTATGGTGCTTTTTCCAAAACATCTCTGTGAACATGGCATGAAATTGGACTGGGTGCTTAGTAGGCCAGTCATGTCCAACTTTCGGCTTGCCTCCTGTTGCCTGTGGCACGCTGATAGCTCTTAATACTAGTAGCTCAGCTTTCAAATATGGCCTTTTTTTAGCTGACATTTCCAGACTGGTTGAGTACCGTGCCATCCCTTTTTATATTCAACAACAGGTTTAGAAGGGCTTTTTTTACTCTTAAAGATCAGGTTAGGTTAGGTTATTTTTATACAGAAGCAAAGTCTTAGCAGATTTTTGTGCTGTTTGCAAAAAAAGGCTTTCCTTACTGCAGCATAATGCAACAATTCATTTTCCCCTTTAAAGCATAAAACTTGTTGACATTAAAACATAAATGCATATTTTATAATTAGATGTCTCTTCTATACTTTCCCCATAACTTTAGTTCATCTCACAAATTTTATATCAAGGATCAGCAGGCTAAGACTTCGCCAAAATGCTGAACTGAAAGCTGCAATTCACAGTACTTGTGTGTGACATTGTGATGTCCATGGAAAGTTCACTTCTTTTGTGTCCTAACGCGTATGCCCTCCTGTGGACACCTATCAGTAATTGTTGTAATGAAGTTTTTCCAGTTATCATTTAAAAAAATTTAAGCAGTAGATGATTAGCAATAGTTTGACTTAAAAGTGATTTACAGCTGAGAAGAACTTTGTTGTACCACATTCATATAAAATAAAAGAGGACCTGAGGTCTCAGTTTTTAAAACTACCATAATTCAATGTATGCTTATCACAAGATGCATCAATACATGTAAATTAACAGACTTGAAATACAGACAAATCATCACTTCATTTTTTTGCACTGTTTAGTGCCTTTGAGCCATTCTGGACTCCTAGCAACTGCTTGGGCAACCCCTTGTAGTATGGAAAGAGAGTTGGAAGTGATTTGCCATTCCCTTCTTTCTAGGGCTAAGATAGGGACTGGCCCATCATCCGTTCGTGCCTTACTTAGTAGGACTCTGAACACCTCCTAATTGTGCCAAGGAAAGTGCAGAGACTTCTCCAGGCAGCCACCAGGAATCAAGAGTGATTTATAGGCACCAAAAAACCCAAACCCTAATCTCACAATCATAACAAGGTCAGTAGGTCTGTGTGTGTTTGTGTGTGTTCAAATTTAACTCTGAAAAACATAAACATTGGGCGCGTTTTTTTCAAAAAGAAAACAATCATCTCAGTCATTTGGAACTGCCTTCCTTTCTCCTCCAATACACACTATTTTTGGAATGCCCGAAAACACAAAATAAACTGAATGAAAACATCGTGGTGTGTGATTATCAGTAGCTACAAATACTAACTGAAGAAGTGACCTCATTTCTCTAATGGACAAATTTTCATGTCTGCTGGCTTGAGCTGAAAACCACGATACTTATGAATAAGTAATTTCTTCTGTTTGGCAGTTTCCAATTAAATGCTTCAGTTTTTCAACATTTCTCAGGCATTCTAAAACAGTGGAGTGACAGGACACACGCTCTGGCCCTACTGTTCCCTTGCTCCCTACAGCACTTCAGTTTCTTGATCAAGGGAAAGGTTTGCATTTGGCTGAATGTAATTACAAGCATTATTTTAGCTGAGTACCGTAATGGCAACCTTCCTGATATGGAACAAAATTTCAATTGTATATACAGTACTTCCCTCTGGTAGAACTACAAGTCCAGTTTTCTTCCACACACTGTTTTTGCTTACAAAGGCATATCTAGATATAACATTACTTAAATATTAATCTCGGGGACCAGTTTGGTATAGTGATTAAGGTGGTGGCCTAGAAACCAGGATACTCTGAATTCTAGTCCCTCCTTAGGAATGAAAGCCAACTCGGTGACCATGGGCCAGTCTCTTTCTCTCCCAGCTCAACTTGTATGGTTGTTGTAGGAAAAACAGGAAGAGGAAGGGGCATTAGTTATGTTTCCTGGCTTGAATTGCCTCTAGAATAATAAAAGTGGCATAAAATTTTTTTAAAAAACTTTTAGTAAGTACTCATGGACCTGGCTGATACAATGGAAAGCTGCTTTCTGTTATTTAGAGGTATTGTACCCTTAGGCCTAAGCCTGGTGTTTGTGATGAAAACCTATGTGATAATCAAATCTGTTGTTGTTAACACAAAAGTTTTGGTAGAATTGTCTAGAGATTCTCATTCATCCAAGTCCCAAAGGTGCTTTTTCAAGAGGCAATTGGGACTTTCTGGTTTTTCTTTGAAGACGTCTTCTTTGAAGACATTTCAAAATTTCTTCTGTTTGGCAGTTTCCAGAAAGTCTCAATTGTCTCTTGAAAAAGCATCTTTGGGACGTTTTGGTAGAATTGTATAGTTTGAATTTGATATGGAAACCAAGTTTCTATGTCTTCTTATGTCTATGGCACACGCTGATCCACCAAGGCTGCCAGACATCTGAGGGCAGAACAACAACCATAGCACAAGAGAAGAGCGCACTCCGCAAAGCCAGAGCTGCAAATGCTGCCACAATGTTACCCACACATGTCTGCCAAACATGTGGCAGAACATTTCATGCCCATATAGGTCTTACCAGCCACCTGGTAAGCTCACAACCTGTTAGATGTCAAGGTCCTCTTTGAACACAATGGACGAACATCATCATCATGGTCCATGTAGGATTATAGCTCTCAGGGAACTAACATCAAATACATTTCTGGAATAAAGCCTGCTTATCACTTGCGATATCCTAGGAAGACGATAGAATATTTGTAAGCTGAGAGTTGAACTGTGGCATCTCGGGTACTCTTGATTGGGTTTTTTTGCTGACGTTTGATCTAGTTTGATAATGAAAAGAAAACAACCAAGCTCAAAGAACAACAGATACACAAGGAGTTTCGGCAAAGAATCTTTATTTTAAAAATAACATGAAAATAGAAAATTGTCTGCAAAAGGAAATTAAATTTTTGTAATGAGTTAAAATTTTCTGTGTTAAACTCAAGAGCAAATAAGTTGAATAAGCTTATTTTTTTTCTAATTCTAATTTTTAATTGCCATTTTCCTGAGTGTGCTAATGGAATGTAATCGCTCTTTGGAAGATATGTAATAGATCCATGCAATATTTCTAATTTGATTGAAAAAAGGGACTTCAGAATGTGCAAAAATGCAAACGCAGAAAATATTGTTATCCTATTAAAGCAGATAACGTTTGTGTCTGACATAACGGAGATGAAATGGAAGTCACTACAATAACTTTGCAATCCTGGGGAAAGACAAGGTTACTTTAATGAAACAGATTATTTTTTTCCCTTGAAAGACA
Source organism: Rhabdophis nuchalis (assembly GCA_039707465.1). Classification (NCBI taxonomy): domain Eukaryota; kingdom Metazoa; phylum Chordata; class Lepidosauria; order Squamata; family Natricidae; genus Rhabdophis; species Rhabdophis nuchalis. The sequence continues at coordinate 32,514,082 of CM077651.1, read as the reverse complement.
GCAAAAAGCAGAGACATTTTCTATTGCTATTCTTAAATATTGACCAAATAAATATTGAAAAAAGAGAGGCTGCCAGCTTGGTGCAATGTTATATAACACATTAGAAATAGTAACAAGGCTATAGTGCAGTTTAAATTTGACCGGTGCAAGGTGTATGCCAGGCTGGTGAATGGGGCACAAGAATGCTGTATTATCAAGGGAGGATGAAAAAGTTGTTTCAGGTTACGTAGGAGAATTTTGCTTGTTTTTTTAAAGAGAGGACTTTTGTTTGTTTTAAAGTATTTTTGAGTTCCTGATGTATCTCACACCCTTTCTCCGGTCTCTGGCATACCTGTATTCAAGACTGCTTATTAACTTGCATTACTCACTCTTGGCTTGCATTCTCATGGGCTGAAACCACACATTGGATCCAAGGGGGAAAAAGGACGGCTGGCTTTTACCAATTTTAAGTTTGTGCTAAACATTTTAAGGATTGGTTGTCCTTTAAGATGAAATCATGTGGAAAAAAAATGTCAACTTGCCTTTATTATAGATGTCTTTTTCTGATTATCGCAGTTTAAGATAGGAGATGCAAATTATAATCTCATTGCATAATTAAGAATATACGATAGGATTATGTGCATAAAATAATCGGTGCACTGTGTAACTAATCGGGCATGCAACCAGCTTTCCTTTTGCAAAGGAACTATATTGTTGTTGTTGCCTCAAAAGTAAGCTAACTTGAGGTTTCCTGTAAGAAGGCCTGTGTAGGAAAGGACTTGTATGTTCTTTGGAGTGGCTGTGGGTTGAACTTTTTATCAGATACATTGTACAGTTAGGCAGAAGAGCAGGTGTTGGCATTGAAAAAAAAATATTTTTTTTGAAAAGAGTGCCTGCATTTTCAGAAAAAGCAATGTAAACAAGGTAGGCTGTTTTGCATGGTTTATCTGACTTAATTACTGTAAAATAGCTTATCTGTTTGGGGGAAATATTAAAAACATGATGAATAAAGATAATAAAGGTGTCTTCTCCCAAGTGTTGGGTTGGAGTAGATGCAGGCATGCATGTTTGATTGTCTTTTAAATGATTGCTGGGGCAATTTTTCTTTTCCTGTTTTCTCGTGTTATAAGATTGTTTATACCACCCAGAGTTTTTGTGGAGTTGGGTGGCCTTAAGCATTTATAAGAGAAAAAGTAAATAAGAGAAAATATAACACTGTTCTAAGTTTTATCTGCTATAATTGGAAGTACATTCCTTTTTATGCATTTTCAATAACAGTTTGGATTTGGGAGGGGGAGAGGATTTGGAGACAATATAGGAAACCCTTATATCGTATTTCTGTTCCTGGGATTGTATGGTTATTTTTGTGTGAAAATAGGAAAGCACAGGAAAATACTCAGGATCTTGATACATTTCTGAGGTTTATTTTCTTCCAATCAGATTTCAGTTTTAAAGAAACTTTGGTAATAAATTAATACCTGTAAATACCGCTGATTACAACCGGCCCATTAACCTGGTTTATCAAAATGAGGACAATTCACTTGAGGTCAGTTTTTACGATTCAGATTGGTTTTGCCTTACAGTGTCATAGTACGAGACTCTATATTTCAGAGATTAAACAACCATACATATGTTTTACTGGAAATAAATATGGCACTGGAAACATTTGAGTATCTGTTTGCAAGCAATTTCTAAGCAACAACATATTCAGATCATTATCAGTATGGAACATCTTTCTGCTTCTGCATTAGTCTCATTGGTTCTCTGATAGGTGTAGTAAGATAAGTTTGATCCAAAATGGCATGGCTTCTAAGCTAATTCATACAATATCTTAACACAATCAACTTTGCTTTCCCCCCCAGCTAGTAGCCAGTTTTGGCTGCCTACCATAGTCAGTACTAATGGCTTTCAACTGAAACTTTTCTTGTGTTGCAATACATTTTAAAGAGTCAACTTCTAATATGCATATTGCAGGTTACTTAATTTTTAAATCAACAGTGCTTTGTTTAAGAAGGGCTGCCCAGATGATAGCTTTGGATGGATGCTCTTAATAATGATGACATGGCAGCTCTTCATGCTGCAGCTATATTTTCCAATCATGCAAAAGGCCAAATTTTCCTCTTCGCGGAAATTGAAATTAATCTAAACTAAATGATAAAACAATCCACAGGTATAATCTCCCTGTGGCAAGGACACATTGTTCGTTTTGTAACTGTAGTGTTTCAACTCCATTCTGAAAGTTGCCCGTGCCTATCTCAAATGGGGGAAAAATATCTAAAAATTGGAACAATTGTTTAGATAAGAGTAACACAATTTGTTTGTTGTTGCACAAATGGTTCCTTTATCTGAATGGGCTATTTTATTGTTTGCATATTTAAAAGTGTACTACCAAAAATAAACATGGCCACTTTATCTGGTAAAACCAATCAATGTTTGTGTGTGATTAGTGTGGGTGTTTTGTACCAGAATGGGACCTTCAATTCTGAAATTCATAAAGCAGTAAAATTATAGAGAAATCGTTGATTTTGAAGGAAAATAATAATGGAATTGTATTAAACTTTTAGGTAGAGAAGCATGGCTAATTTGTTTTGAAAATACAGCATTTGAAAGTTACCGAATTGTATATGTAAAATATTATTACAAAGTAGACAGTAAAATTTAGCAAGAACATGAATTCATACAGCAGCAAAATAATACATTAGTTTTAGATAAGGACTTGTTACAGTGAATAAAATCATGTCAAGTATGGTTATCTATCAGGTAGAAAGCTTATCTGTCTATACACCAGCAAGCAGAAAACCCGTGATAGGAGAGTTTAGAGGAATTAGAAACTATACTCGCTTTCTTATTTCTCACCTTACTTATGCTAAGCTTGTGTATTTTTTAGAAATTTGGAACTATGCAGTACCAGTACTTTAAGGAATCAATTCCTTAAAGGTAATTTGACTCTTACACAGCAGACCAGTTTTAAGGTCATGCCGAAACATGTCAGTTCACAGAAAGTTAGTCCACAGTAATGAATAGCAAAAAGATGCTCACTTGAGATTGAAATTTTCCTTTTTCCAAATCACTCTGGAGCCTTCACAGCCCTATTTTGTTTGTATCTTGCTTCAGGGGGCTGGTGTTAATAACAACAAAAGGTGACATCTCTTTGACATCACTTTTTATTCTTTTCTCTTAACATTCCTCTGTATGGGAAATCTTCCTGTATGTCACAATTTTCAGTCATTGTCATTAAAATCCCAAAAGAAATTAATAGTGTGTTTGGTACTGTTATGTACGCAGTGGTGTACAACTGTATGGAACTATAAAATATTTTGTAGTGCTTTCTCGATATTTCAAAGGAGTGAAGTCATTCTGAGAAATAAGGCTTTTTCCTCTTGTGAATATTATATTATGGTAAAAACCTGTGTAACAAAAAATGGAGTATTGTCAAACTCCTGTGTGTTTAAAAAAATGGAGTATTGTCAAACTCCTGTGTGTTTAAAAAAATGGAGTATTGTCAAACTCCTGTGTGTTTCAAAATTCTGTTTAGAAATGGCACTAAAAGCTAATTAGATTATTAAAATTTATAGCAAACTCAGAGGTGGTATTCAGCCGGTTCTCCGATTCTGGAGAACTAGTAGCAGTGGCAGCGGGAGGCTCCGCCCACCTGCCCTGATGTAATGCAGTGTGCATGCACACTTGCGCTCCCATTTATGAACCGGTAGGGAAGGTAAGTGAATCCCACCGCTGAGCAAACTGGATATACTTTAAGACTGAATAGGAAAATTCAATGTAGCTCCACATGTTCAGCAGCAATTATGTCTTCCTTCTCAGAAGATGTTGACAAAAGTCTTAGGTTTCTTGTTCAAATGTGCTATTTTTTAATTTTGTGTGTCGTTTTAAAAGAAAAGTGCTATGGTAAAAAACATGTAATAACATGGCAAATAATTTGATTTGAGCAGCAATAAAAGTGGCACACAAGATAGAATACTGAATACAAAGAATTTTTGTAATTTGTGTCCATGTCTATGCATTACAGAAATTCATTAATAATAATAATAATAATAATAATAATAATAATAATAATAATAATAATAATAATAATAATAATAATAATAATAATCTTTATTGTCATTGTAAAAATTACAATGAAATTGGTTACTGTGACACCAGGAGCTCAAAGCCGCATCTAAGCGCGCCGCCATCTTGGGGGGGGGGAAACTTACATGTTGCTATAGTGGTTGTTTTTTGAATTCTTACCCTTGGTTCCCTGAAAATAAGACCTATGCTGAAAACAAACTAGCATGTTTTTTCATGTGTGCCTAATATAAGCCCTACCCTCAAAATAAGCCCTACTTAAGAGCCTGCTTGCCCGCCCGCTTATTCCATCTGGTTGCTTGTGGTGCTGCCGTCATGAGGCAAGGGGGAGTGGTGGTGGGGCTGCCACACGCGCCCTGCACCAGCTTACCTCAAGGCTCTGACGCATGCCTCGCAGTGGCAGTGCTGACAGCCATGTCCAGCGGGAGCCCATGTGGCCCTTGGCCCTCTTCTTCTGCTTGCTCATGGCCGCAGTGGAGCAGGAGGCTGAGTGGCGTGGGTAATAAAATAATAATAATAATAATTTTAATTTCTATCCCGCTCTCTCTCCCCAAGGGGACTCGAGGCGGGGCACAGGCAATTAAAAATACAAATAGACCACAAACAAATACAAAATACAAAGTTAAAAATAAATTAAATAAATCCTGCGCTAAAACCCATAACTAAACTAAAAATTACCCCTAAAAAACCCTGACCTAAAAAGAGACTACCCAAGGCCGGCCAGACGAAAAAAGTGCGTCTTTAATTTTAAGCGGAAGGAGCGGAGGTCTGTGGTTGTCCTGATATCGGGGGGAAGGTCATTCCAGAGGGCTGGGCCCGCCACAGAGAAGGCCCTTCCCCTGGGCGTCGCCCGCTGACAAAGTCTAGTGGACGGCACCCGGAGAAGTCCCTCTCTGTGGGAGCGAATCGGCCGTGAGGATGTATGGGGCAGGATCCGATCCCGCAGGTAGCTAGGTCCCGAGCCATGGAGCGCTTTGAAGATGGTAACTAACACCTTGAAGCGCACCCGGAAGACGACAGGTAGCCAGTGCAGCTCGCGCAACAGCGGTGTTACATGGGCAAACCTAGAGGTGCCCATAATTGCTCGCGCGGCTGCATTCTGGACCAACTGAAGCCTCCGGGTACACCTCAAGGGGAGCCCCATGTAGAGAGAGTTGCAATAATCCAGTCGGGATGTCACGAGAGCATGAGTGACTGTGCGAAGGGCGTCCCGATCCAATAGGGGGCGCAACTGGCGTACCAGGCGAACCTGGTAAAACGCCCTCCTGGCCACGGCTGTCACTTGATCTTCCATGGACAGCCGGGTGGCCTGGCTGCAGGGGTCCTCAGATAAGCCGGTGAGGGGCAGCTCTACCACTCTGCCTTGCGGTGGTGGCATTGGTGTGACATGCGGCCTCGTGCCCCATCTCAAGCAAGCAGAAGAAGTGAGCTTCCCATACATTGGGGGGGGGGAATAAGACACCCCAACAAAATAAGCCCCAATGCTTATTTTGGGACCCATTTTCTTTTCATTTTATATCCTACTGTGTCATATAATCTTCACATAGTTTACCTTTTGCTATGTTCCTTCCCTTCCTCTACCACCCTTGATATTAAAACTATTTTCAACCAGTTCTGAACTGATTAACAAAAATTGTGAGAAGCAGGAATCAGTTCAATGGTCAAAAACATTTAAAGGCTGTGAAGCTTCAGGAGCATCATAACCCACTGCCTCATAAAACAAATAGTAACTGCTCAAGTAACTAAAGGAAAAGAGTACATCATATCTTTTTAATTCTGAAAGTTTTAAAAATGGCTTCCTTGCAGTGAAGTAATTATGAGATATCCAGTTTGCAAAAACAAAAAAACCCACCATCAGATTTAGATGCTATTTTTATGCCGGGATTATCCCATAGTGTAAGTATTTATAGGTCAAAATCAGTTCTGCAATCATGCATTTTTCACCAGATTGGGGAAAGCGCTCAGTAATGAAAGAAAAGTGATTTATAATTAGATCATAGAAATCAAGAAAAGTGATTTATAATTAGATCATAGAGTGGAATCTTTGCCCGCCATAAGAACATTTGTCATATTCATTCATTAAAGCTGCCAGGCAAGGATATTTTTTTTAAAAAATTCTATTTATATATATATTTAAAAATCACCTGAAAGTTTTAGTAAAATCAGATTAGAAATCCAGCAATATACTTTTTAAACTAAATTGGAAAACTATTGGGAGAAGGCAACTTCCTCAATTTCATGGGTCTAATTGCAGATTTGTTTTTGAACAAATGAAGTAGAGCAACATTAATAAATTGGTCCTATATTGAATATGGCATATTCAGTTTAAAATTCTTGGCAAAGAATTACTACCATATTATTAATTTTAAAATTTTAAATATTGATTAATAGATTTGGAGTTTATACGTGTTCCGCTTTGTATTCCAGAAGGATTTGTCAGAGGGAAACAGCCAGACCCAAAGTAGAAGAGTTTAACCTAGCTACTCCATTGTTTTGTTTTATTGCCTATTTCACAGGAATCTTCCCAGCCTGGTAGTTTGGCCTTGAACTAGATACGGTTCACTGGCATTGAAAGGTCAGACGTTGCCCTCTTGTGTCTACTAATGACTCCAGACTAATCCCCACTTGACCCATTCTCCTGATTGGGACAGTTTCTCTCCCGACAGGATTTCACAGTATTGCTGTGCTTAATTTGCCATATCAGCATCTAGGTTATGAATTAGCTAATTTTCAGAAATATAAACTGGGTAAGTTTTATGTGACATTAATAATGCGTGTGTTATGTGGTCAAGTCAGTGCAGTGGGAGAGGTGAAGAAGGTTAAATAAAAGAAGCAGAGATAATGAAGTTGCTTAGGAAAATCTATAGTTCAAAGATATTATTAAGGGGAATTGTATTTCTGTTTAATGGAAAAATGTTCATGTAGAAAAACCTGCATATCATTCAGGGGTGAGTTCCGGGTGGCTTTACTGCCAGTTTGCACATGTGCATGCTGGATGTGCGTGCATGTGCAATTCAATTAAAATTATTCTGCGCATACACAGAACTCAGAAACAAGATGGTGATGGTGACAGCGGCAACCGGGGAACCGGTTCAGGGGGGGCGTGGCAGGTCTTGGGTCACTGCTGGTTCCAGCGACCCAGGCCATCATACCGCTATCAGTTCAGCAGAACCGGTAGGAATCCACCACTGATGTCATTCATTGGAATTGCAAAGATCATGACCTGTGAAGGCTGAACTCTTCCCTTAGAATTAATAGTAGCATATTGTGCTAAGCTGAGCATAGTCTATGAGCCAGTTTGTCATGAAGTTGGGGGGGGGGTGGGGGTGGAAAGGCACTTTGTTGTGTTTTTAAGGCTCTCGGTTTCTTCTGTTCTTTTCACTAACTATCGAGGCGGCACAGAATACATTTCAGTGTTTCAGTATTTTACGCGTGGTGAATGACGTGAAGATCACTGAATGGTAGATCTTCTTAAAAAACATTTTCTAACATTTTTCAGGCCTTAAAGTTTGAATGAACGGTGGAGGAACTTGTGAGTGCTTCAATGCATCTATTTGTTTTATGACAGAGAGACTCCATGAAAGATGACAGAAGAAGTTATTGTTATAGCGAAGTGGGATTATACTGCCCAACAGGATCAAGAACTTGACATAAAAAAGAATGAACGCCTCTGGCTGCTGGATGATTCCAAGACATGGTGGAGGGTAAGAAACGCAGCCAACAAAACAGGATATGTGCCATCAAATTACGTGGAGAGAAAGAACAGCTTGAAGAAAGGCTCCTTGGTTAAAAATCTAAAAGACACATTGGGTAAGTCCTTACCTAAAACCTGAGTTAATTTTACAAATGTTTTATTTAAATGTTTTGCTGGAGTGTCATGTTAAGGATTTGCTTTCTTTAAACGAGTATAGGTACAGTTTCTGTTAATTCAGCATAGAGAGAGAAGATGATTTCAATTTGCGAATAGGTTTGTTTGTTTGTTTGTTTGTCTGTTTGTTTGTCTGTCTGTTTGTTTGTTTGTTTGTTAGAAAACAAAAATCTTTTTTATTCTCCCCTAATGGGAAGTGATTATTGCCTCATTGAAAGAAAATCAGAATTTGGGGCTTTTGCTTTTAAATGTATTTCATATTTCTGTTATGAAGATAGCCATGTTTAGTATGCTTTTATCTTATTTATAAATGGGGCATGGCGGCTCAGTGGCTAAGACGCTGAGCTTGTCGATCAGAAGGTCGGCAGTTCAGCGGTGAGAATCCCTAGCGCCGTATAACGGAGTGAGCGCCTGTTACTTATCCCAGCTTCTGCCAACCTAGCAATTCGAAAGCATGTAAAAATACAAGTGGGAAAATAGGGACCACCTTTGGTGGGAAGGTAACAGCATTCCGTTACACCTTTGGCATTTAGTCATGCTGGCCACATGAACACGGGGACGTCTTCGGACAGTACTGGCTCTTCGGCTTAGAAACGGAGATGAGCACTGACCCCTAGAGTCGGGAATGACTAGCTCATGTGTGCAAGGGGAACATTTACCTTTTATTTTATTTATCTATTTAGCCTGATATTTGTAAATTGCCTTCTCCATGGATTCATTACATTTGAAACTCAAGGTAATCATCTAACCTTTATTACACTGAATAGGTGTTTTCGGTTCGGTGGCACCTTCTGCCCCAAAGGCTTGCAAAAAAAGAGCAGTCTCAACATGGCCTAACCTACCTTCCAGCCTTTTTAGTCTGAACATCTAAATTATTTTAATTGGGTTTTAAGGGGTTTAGTTTTTAGGATTTTAGGTTTTTTAGCACAGGGATAAATTGTTTAATTTGATTTTATATATTTATGACGTATCTATGTTTGTATGTTTTTAATTCCCCTGTGCACCTCCCCTGTGCAGTCCCTTCGGGGAGAGGGAGCAGTCTACAAATTAAATTTATTATTATTATTATGTTTGTTGTGGGGGGAGAGTTGTATCCGGAGCTTGGGGGGAACAGGCTATTCTTGAACTAGGGAGCTTCTATGGTGTAGGCTTATTTCTAGGTTCTTCCCATTCAACATCTTGAATGGAAGGATTCTTGTCCAGAGTAAAGTGACCAATTAAATTCTACCTGGTCCTAGATGGTCCTGAAGGAACAAAAACCATAGAGGATTTCAGCACTATTGTGAATTGCATCTGGGAGCCAACAGGAAGCCAGTGCTGCTCTTACAGTATGATATTCTGCTGAATTGATGCTGTCTGATCAGCAAATAGGCAGTTCCATTTTGAACCAGATATATGAGTAACTTGCCAGACTCTCATGGCCTAGAAAAGGGTGCAGTTAGTCCCCAGTCATGCATCCCTTAAAAAACAAATAGGAATGGGAATTGTGATCAAGTATTGTTTTATGTAGCATACTTTTACAGTGCCTATATATTGTTAGTTGAAACAAAACCTGGAATAATCCTCCTATAAGTTAAATTCTGTAAGTAATATTGTACTGTTAATAAAACATTATTTCCTCCATCTAGCATAACGCATGCTGTTCTCTGACATCATTTTTCTTTGTATTCGTGTCTCCTACTTCACATAATTGGCTCCTATTGATAGAATGAAATAACAGAGACAGAGGAATGACAAGAGTAATTGTTTTAAGAATAATTAAGTCATACCACAGAGTAGAAACTCAACAAGCATTAGTTTCTGACTTTCCAGAGCCTCATTTTACTAAAGGCCTACATAGTCTAGTATAAACAGCCTAATATTAGCTCTCATCCAGCTTTAATTCTTCAAATATGGCCCTGGACCAGGCTAGTTGGGGCTCCTAGGCAATATCTTCTTGGGGAATCAATCCTAAAACCCTTAACTTTCCTTCCTTCCTTCCTTCCTTCCTTCCTTCCTTCCTTCCTTCCTTCCTTCCTTCCTTCCTTCCTTCTTTTCTCTCTCTCTCTCTTTCTCTCTCTCCCTCCCTCCCTCCTTCTCTCTTTTATTTATCAAATTTTATGGCCACCTGTCTTACTACAGGCTACCTTTTGTACCTAAGCAATTAATACGACCAATCATCCCACTGCTGTGATTCTAGGCGGCACACAGAAAATTAAAAACCACAACCCAATTGTTTAAAATAGACAGCCAAGGCTACCTACAGCAGTACACCTTACTTAACATGTAAAACATTCACAATTGGTAAAAACAACTGAACGAAACAATGGATTTTGCTTAATATCTTGGCCCAAATGCTGTGTGGAGCAACTATGTCTTTAAACCTTGAGAAAGATCATCATGTTTGAGGCCATTCAGATCTCTGGTGGGAGATGTTATTTCAGCTGGTCAGCACAGAAGCAGAGAAGGCACAACAATATAAGTTGGCATGTTTAATAGAGAAGGCCTGGAACATGCCCACTCAGTCAGTTCTTGCGAAGTGAACAAAAATAATTGGGACATTTTTAGTCTTATAGCTACTATTAATCTTATGTAGAGTTAAATCAGTAAGGATTGTGGCCATCTGAAGCTTGATGTTAAAACGATCTCTTAGTGATTTGTCCCCTGTTCCAGTAAGATCTGTTGGTTCAGTGGCCTTCTGTTATTGATCTGTGCTAACAGTTTGTAATCATTCTGTGAAAACAAAGGTAGATATCCAGTTTTGTAAGGCAAACTGAAGGATTCGTGGTAACTGATATAGTTTCGTCTTTATCACTTGCAAGAGTGAATCAGTTTAGTTTTGTCTCTAATTGTCCTAGCCATGGAATAGTAGCATTGACTATTCCAAAATGCTTATCAACAAGTTATTGGAATTTGGTGAAAGTGTAACTGTAGATGTACAGACAAGTGTGAATTCGTCTTAAACCAAAGATTTGTTCATAATTTGTTTAAAATATCCTGCAGATTCAAGGTTTTATGGTATATAGATAACTTAGTATTTTAGGACTGCTAGTAAGATCGTAGACATTATGATTAATATGACTGATTTTATATCTTGTCCATTTAAATGTGCTTCAAAAGTTAAACATGAACATTAAGCCCCCTTTTTCTTGATTGTTTTGTTACTAATTATCAGTAACATTATGCCTTTTCCAAAGAGAACATGTGGATTATCATGTTATAGGACTGAAATTCCCATGCTTTTCTTTATCCTGGTAATTGTAAACCATTCAAAGCTTATTCACATCATGCTGAACAGAGATTGTTGTTTATCATTAAAAAAACTGATTTAAATACATAACAACAAATTAATTAAAAACCATAGTTTCATACTGGTTTGAGGGTTGCCACTGAATTGTGCTCATAACTTTTAAATTAAATTCTTTTTTAATTTTATTTTTATAAAATTTGGGACCAGAATTTTCCTTGATACTTGAGATATCAAATTAGAGTCTGCTTTAAAACAAATAAAACTTAGTTTTTGGAGCCTCTGAATTGTAAAAGTAAAAAAATATAGACAAAGTCAATGTATTCATTTAGAGCAGTGTTTCTCAACCTTGGCGACTTTAAGTCCTGTGGACTTCAACTCCCAGAATCCCCCAGCCAGCTGGGGGATGGAATCCTGGGAATTCTGGGAGTTGAAATCCACAGCACTTAAAGTCGCCAAGGTTGAGAAACACTGATTTAGAGGGCAGTATTTTAAGTGTATTTTAACTATTTTATATAGCTAAGTATGTTATCTATTTTAACTTATAGTTAAGTATTTTAACTATTAAGTGTGGTGCCAATTTTGAAATCACGAGGGCAAAAATGACAGTTGCTTCTCTAAAGTGCAAATAAAAGAAATCCTTTTCTTTTCTGCAGAATTGCTTTGGCAAAACCCAGTGGCCAAGATATAGCCGAAGGATAAGACATAAGTCTACAAATGAAAGTTATTATCAGATTTTGTTACTAAATATTGCTGTAAAATCTTTGCTTTAAAAAAAGAGAACAGCTTTTTTGTATATTTGAACTAAGATAGTTTGATCATTATTGCCTGATGTTACCAATGTCAGTAGTCTAAATGGTCTCGTTCTTGTCTTGCAGTTTTCCATTTGTTTGATGTGAAAGACATTATAAGAGTATTGAGCGTGGCTTGCTTTTTCCTTTTCCACTTAACTTCCTGTTTATTTTAAAAGCTTGATAGAAACTGTCAGCTATTTCCTTTTCTGAGGCAATACAGCTTGTTAGCTGTATCAATGCTTTACATTTGACTCCTCCCCATTTCACCACCAAAAGGAAACGAAACATTTGTTTAGACATTGGCTTTGTCTGCCCGCCTTAATATTGTTATTTCTCTGAAACCTGTAACATTTTTAATTATATAGCATCTTTTCCTGAACGCTTTGGCTTAGATTGTTTCGTATATGAAATTAATATGACTATTGCAGATTTAAACAATTAACAGAGTGTATGTCTCGGGAAGTTGAAGTCTTAGTACGTCTGGACATTCTTGAAGTTGAAGAAGTGGACTGTAGCCTCACTTGAGAGATTGTGCTGCAGCCCTAATATTTTTTTGCATCGGTTTCACTTTCATTCTTAGATTCGTATTCATATATGTAGAATTGGAAGTGGAAATTGTGTAGAATTCTTGTTTAACTCAGCTGGCTTGCCAGGTGTAAAACCATCACTGGATATTGATGTTGAACTCAATGGTTGACTAGCATAACATTACAGCTTTGAGCTATAATTTGATTTAATGGGGTCAGTCTTGCAGTCAACCAAGTAATCAGACTTATTCAGCAGATTTCTTTTCTTTCCTTTTTGGAGTTCAGGAAAAATGACAGGGTGCAAACAATATCAGCAGTGAGGCTAAGATTCTAGATTCAGACATGATAATAGTTTAAATAAAGTAAGATTTGTAAACCAGCACCAAATTGCAGCTTCAGTTACAGTGTCATTTGTTGCCAAAATTAATCATGGTTTCTTCCTTAGCATAGGTGCACATATCATAAAGCTAAAATTTCCTCACACATATGTGCTAGTCGTTCCTGACTCTAGGGGGTGGTGCTCATCTCCATTTCAAAGCCAAAGAGCCAGTGCAGATAAAAATGTATTTCTAACTGGCTGTACACCCTAAGTTAGGGGTCTCCAAGCTTTGCAACTTTAAGTCTGAAGGACTTCAGCTCCCAGAATTCTCCAGCCAGCTTTGCTGGCTGGAGAATTCTGGAAGCTGAAGTCCTTCAGACTTAAAGTTGCAAAGCTTGGAGAACCTTGCTCTAAGTGGCTGAAGAAGGCTAAAAGTGTTTGTCCTTTTACACAACTAATATCATTTAGTGGGGCTTATTCATACATTAAGCTGAAAATCATAGCCATATGTACTGGTGTGAATAAGTACATTGTTTTCTACTCCTTCCCTAAAACAAAACAAAAGTAAACAAAACAGAAAAGCCTGACAATGACTGCATATCAAATCATTTTGAAAATTAAATGATATTGGAACAATGTCTGCGTGCCATTGTAATAGAATTGCTTCACTTGAAATTTTAGACCTCCAAATGTTTAAATACGATTGTATTGCATAAGTGCAAATGTCAAATATGTCCTGTCTCACTGAGGGTTACCATACTTCTAGAAATGACCTTAATATAATAAAGCAACAAAAAAACCCACTTCTTCTATTATTCATTCATTTGCGTATTTAAATGTATTGTGTATTGGTCTTCCTTCTTCAATGGGCTCTGGGCAGCATACAGAAATAGAGAAAATGGAAAGAGCTCAAAACATTGTATTAAATAGACAGCCAAGATTAAAATAATCTAATAGATAGGAAAAACAACAAAACAGGGGTCATTGTGGGGGTAGTGGAAATAATCCAATTAGAACTACAAAATGACGAAATTACATATTCAGTCCTACATCAAATGAAAAGGACTAGAAGGGGTACAAGAAGAGTGTTAGAAACTAAGTTTGTTGGGCTGAACCTATTTTTAGCATGTTTTAATTTTAGCGTTATTCATATAATAATATTAGCCGTTAGTATTATATTAAGCAGTAATAAAATATGGCAGTTTGGTGTAGCGATTGGGCATTGGGCTAAAAACCAGGAGATCATGAGTTCTAGTCCTGCCTTTGTCCAAAAACTGATTTGGGGCCTGTCATTCTTTCTCTCAGCCCAGGAAAGAAGTAGGCAAAGGCAAACCACTTCTGTGATATTGCTAAGAAGACTGCAGACCTGTGGCAGCCTCCTAGAATCACGAATAACCTGAAATTCTCAGGTGCACAGCTCTGAGTGTCCATGCAAGGGTTAACTCAGCTCCGCTGCCCATTGGACTGAATTAAAATACTGAGTCCCGCCTTCCTTTCCCATGATCCTTCAGTTTCTTAATTCAGTCCAAGCCCTTCGGATGCATTTCTTTTGAGCTTAGCAAATTTAAAAGTTAAGCATTAGTTTTTTACTTTAGTTTTCCTTCCAAGCCTTCCTTTCCACCGACAGCAACAAGCAGAGCCAGCAGGAGCCTTCGCCTTGCCGGAGAAGCCAGAACGCTCACCAGAGCGGCGCGCTTCTCGTTCTCCCGCAGGGGGGGTGAGTGGAACCTTTGGAGCCCCCAGGAAGCATCGCCCTTAGCCTGCTCTACACCGGCGGGGCCGTCCGAAGCCTCGGCGGTCTGCCCGGCACCCGGGAGAGCTGCCTAAGCCAGCTGCAGCCCCAGAGAGCCGGAAAGCTCCGTGCTGCATTCCACGTGTAGTGGACTGGGCGTGGCCATCTTGGATTCGTCGGGGGACCAATCAGAAGCAAGCCGGCTCCATTTTAAACGGAGTTTTTTTGCCGCTTCCTTTTCTTTTTCGTTTGAGGAGAACAGCGGCGGCAGCAGCAAGCAGCAGCGTTTGAGGCAAGGAGCGGCCATCACCCTCAACAGCGGCCACAGCCAGCTCCGAGGAGGCCAGGAATTTTGGATTCGGCTCCCAGCGCGCTCTGCAACTCATCGATCAGGTCGTATCCCTCGCGCGCCCCCCCCCGCCCATTCCATCGCCCAGGCATTAAAGCCTTGCCATGGAGCACCAACCTATAGTTGAGGGGCCTGAACAGGGGGATGCCACCTGGGAGGAGAGGCCCCTCACTAGGAAGGCGGGCAGGGTCGCCAGGGAGGCCATTAAGGACCTTAGCAGGGGCCCCTACCCCAAGAGAGATGAGGGGGGCCAGGATAGGGCAGAGGCCAGACGCCACAAGGCCCTAGACCGCCAGTTTGATAGGGCCCAAAGGCAAACCATTGCCATAACACAGGCCCACAGGGAGGCCTCTCCCGAGCCCCCTGGGGGGAGGAGTGAGACCCAGGCTAGGGCCAACCCCATCTATGAGAGGGATCTCAGAGATTTATCCCTAGATCATTCTTCCCTTATCTCCCAATCTCCTTCCCACTCCATGGGGGGTGGGACTGACCTATTCAATTGTGAGATGGAGGGGGATGAGGGGATAGCCAACCCCATCCAGCCTATAATACAGGAACCTCCGGCACCTATGCCAGAAGGGGTGGGGGGGCGCCCCTTAGAGGACCAGGGCCCGTCTCTCTCGGCTGAGATGAGACAGGTGATTAATGCAGCCATTTCCCAGGGCATTGCTCAGGGGCTCAAGGACCAGGCAGAGGCGCAACCACAGGGGCCCAGAAGTAGGCCACGCTATGCCAGGGCCTCCTCACCCCACCCTTCGGTGATTAGCGCCGAATCCATCAATGAGATAGATGACCTGGCGGAGCCTGAGCTCTCTGAGGATGAGGGCGTGACCCCGGACAAGCCCGCATTTCCGGGCTTGTTCCAACCTGCTTACTTTAAGTCTATCCTTCATAAAGCGAAGACCATCACGCGCATGTCGGTCACATCCTCTTCCTCTCAGGCGACCTCAGATCCCCAGGCCCCTACAGACCCTGAGGACCCCAGCGGGGGCCTCTTTGAGGAATCAGTCACCCCCCAGGACCTGATCCCTGCTCCCCAACTGTTTAGGGACGTAGTTCAGCGCCAATGGGTTCAGCCCGCTTCGTGGACTGCCCCGGGTACCAACGACAAAAAGCTCTATTCTGTAGATCCCAGCATGGAGGAGCTACTTAAACTTCCGGAGGTCGACCCTCCGGTCGCTGCTCTAACATCCAATTCAGTACTCCCACCAGACCTACTAGAAGGCCTTAAGGCAGAGGACAAGCGGACCGAGCGCGCATGTCACAAGACACACCAGGCGGCGGCCTGGGCCATTAAGGCGTCTACCTCGGCCTCATTTTTTAGCAGGGCATCCATAGCCTGGTTGCGCCAACTCCTCAAACGTCTCCCCCAGGGAGATGCCAGACTCCGTCATGATGTTAACAAGATCATGCTGGCAGCAGAATACACTGCGGATGCCTCACTTAACGCAGCAAAATTCGCTTCCCGGGCCATGGCATCCAATATTACTTCGCGCCGCCTCTTATGGTTGCGCCATTGGAATGCCGACATGCGCTCCAAATGGAAGCTAGCATCTGCCCCCTTCAAGGGACAAAGGCTGTTTGGGGAAGCTCTAGATTCGGTCCTAGTGGAAAATAAGGACAAGAAGAAAGTCCTACCCTTTGTTTCTCGTAAGACTGATAGGAGACCTTCATCCTTCCGTAGGCAAAATTACAGGGCACCGGAGGCTCAGCCTCCCGCTAACCCCTCCACATCTTTCCAGCGTAGCTATCCCCAGGGTAACACCCGCCCCCAGGGTAGGCAACCCTTCCGGGAGAGGAACAGGTACCAGCCCTACGCCAGGCGGCCCTTTCATGGGGGTCAGGCCAACAGGCCTTTCCACCGCAATAAGTGACCATCACCCCTCCCTCCCCATAGGGGGCCGTCTCCAGCTGTTTGCCGATCGCTGGGAGGCGACCACGACAGATGCGTGGATATTGCAAACAGTTCGTCTCGGCCTCACCCTAGAGTTCGTTTCGCCCCCTCCCCATCGTTTTATCCGATGTCCCACCCCCAAGTGTCCCAACAAGAGAAACCTCATGGAGGCGGAGATCCGCCACCTTCTAGACATCAGGGCCATAGAGGTAGTTCCCCATGGCCAGGAGGGGGGGTATTACTCGATCCTCTTCTTGGTCCCCAAGAGCACAGGAGGAGTCAGAGCCATCTTAGATTTGAAGGCACTCAACTATCACATCGCCTACAAAAAGTTCAAGATGCAGTCTCTCCAGTCCATCCTAGGCTGCCTCCGGCCAGGGGACATGATGACATCTATCGACCTGAAGGAAGCCTACCTCCATGTTCCCATTCGACAGGAGCACCGCAGATTTCTCCGGTTCTACTTTGCCGGACAGCACTACCAGTATCGAGCCCTCCCATTCGGGCTCTCCTCCGCCCCGAGGGTGTTCACCAAGATACTGGCCGCGGTGGCAGCAGATCTCAGGAGGCGCCCCATTCGACTCCAAATTTACCTGGACGACATCCTGTTACAAGCATCGTCGCGACAACAGGTCCTAAGAGACCTGCGCACGACCATAGCCACCCTACAAGAACTCGGCTTCACCATCAACACCGACAAGAGCCACCTGACTCCTGCGACGGAGGTGTTACATCTGGGGGCAGTGATCAACACGTCCACGGGTCTTGTCTCCCTGTCCCCGGACCGCATCGACAGCCTCAGATCCATGATCCGACGGGTGCAAGCCTCCACGAACGTCCCGGTGATACTCCTGTCCCAGCTCCTAGGCAAGATGATATCTTGTCTAGCCATCGTTCCCTGGGCGAGACTACACGCAAGAGAGTTACAGTGGTTCCTTCTCCCATCCCAGAGAACCAACACCAGCAATTCCAGAGCCAAGGTCAGACTACCTCCCAAGGTTCGTCACTTCCTGCAGTGGTGGCTCTCGCCAGCACTGGAGAAGGGCTCCCTCTTCCAGGAACCCGACAGGCTAGTCCTCACCACAGACGCAAGTCTCTTCGGGTGGGGAGCACACCTCACCGAATCCATGGTGCAGGGCAGATGGTCGCCTCAGGACCTGAAGCACAACATCAACTGGCTAGAGTTGAGGGCAGTTCGTCTCGCTTTACGTCACCTTCGGTCGGAAGTGCAGGGCCAACACCTCCTAGTCCGGACGGACAACGTAGCGACGAAGGCGCACATCAACCGCCAGGGCGGCACCAGATCCACAGCACTGATGAGGGAAGCCGATGCTCTGGGCAGATGGGCCGAACATCACCTGGGCTCCATTCGGGCCGAACACATCTCCGGAGTGGACAACGTTCGGGCGGATTGGCTGAGCAGGGCCACCCTGGATCCATCAGAGTGGCAGCTCCACCCAGACCTGTTCCAACAGATCTGCCACAGGTTCGGACTCCCTCTCCTCGACCTATTTGCCTCCCCACGGAACGCCCAGCTCCCACGCTTCTTCACTCGGTACCAGTCGCCGCTGGTGGAGGGAATGGACGCTCTCACCTCTCCGTGGCCGACCGGCCTCCTGTACGCATTCCCTCCAGTGCCCCTGCTACCACGGGTCATCAGGAAGATCCTGAGGGAGGGAGCGGAAGTCATCCTAGTGGCCCCATATTGGCCACGTCGGACCTGGTTCGCGGACCTTTCCAGCCTCTCCATCAATTCACCTTGGAGGATCCCACCACACGAGGTCTCTCTCTGCCAGGGGGCTGTCCTGCACCCAGAGCCTCAATGGCTCAATCTAACCGTCTGGCACTTGAGAGGGATCTGCTAACCCGGGCCCACTTCTCAGACCCGGTCATCCACACCATTCAGGCGGCCCGCCGACCCTCCACCACCAGGATCTACGGAGCGACCTGGCAAGCCTTCTCAAATTGGTGCTCCCGGCGTCAATTAACACCGCTCCCTGTGTCTCTCCCACACATTTTGGATTTCCTTCAGGAGGGCTTTGAGAGGGGCCTCGCCCCGGCCACCCTCCGTCGCCAGGTTGCAGCCCTGGCCACGGTCCTGTCAGCTGGCTACCTCCAGCCTCTCAGCCGTCATCCCAGTGTGCGGTCCTTCCTCAAGGGAGCAACCAATCTCCGGCCACAGGTCATCCACTGCTACCCCACGTGGGACCTGACCACGGTCCTCAGAGGTCTCTCGGAACCACCATTCGAGCCCCTACGCTCGAGTTCCCTCCGGCTACTATCATTCAAGACAGCCTTTCTAGTCGCAATTACCTCAGCACGACGGGTGTCAGAGCTAGCAGCGCTCTCAACTAGAGAAGACCTCTGCCGCTTCCTCAGCGACAGAGTAGTACTCCGTCTCGACCCATCGTTTGTGCCTAAAGTCAATTCTTGGTTCCACAGAGCACAGGAAATCGTTCTCCCGAATTTCTGCCCCAAGCCCTCCCATCCCAGGGAGCGTCGATGGCACACTCTAGACGTCCGTCGAGCGCTCAAGCACTACCTCAAGTGCACATCGGCCTTTCGGCGATCAGAGACCCTGTTCCTCTCGTTCCAACCGGCGACCATGGGTCGTGGGGTCTCCTCGTCTACCATCGCCCGCTGGCTCAAGGCCTGCATCGCCCTCGCATACGAACATCAGGGCCGGACCAGGCCCCAGGGGCTCACGGCCCACTCAACCAGAAGTGCGGCCACCACAGCGGCCTGGGCCTCACAGGCTCCCATCGAGGAGATATGCAGAGCAGCCACATGGGCGTCACCTTCCCTCTTTGTTCGCCATTACAAATTGGACAAATACGCTGACGCTGACGCTGCCTTCGGCCGTCGGGTCTTGCAAAGCGTAGTTGCTCAAGTCGAGTAGTCACACTGAGCCCATTCGGGCACCCTCCCTAGTGACATTTTGCTTGGGCATGTCCCTTGCATGGACACTCAGAGCTGTGCACCTGAGAATGACCATTGTCTTACCTGAAGGGTCCTTCTAGGTGCACAGCGATGAGTGTCCATTCCCCCCCTAATCTCTCTAGTTCCTTGTCTGATGTATTCACAGGGGATGAATCGCGTGGCGAACACAGTCTCAAGAGGACAGAACTTCATTAAGAAACTGAAGGATCATGGGAAAGGAAGGCGGGACTCAGTATTTTAATTCAGTCCAATGGGCAGCGGAGCTGAGTTAACCCTTGCATGGACACTCATCGCTGTGCACCTAGAAGGACCCTTCAGGTAAGACAATGGTCATTTCACAAATGTACAAATTTTCCCTCCCTGCCAATTGCACTTTTTTTCCTCTTGAGAGCTGCTAAGGGAATAAGATCCATATAAGACTATATCCTCCTGTAGCAGTTTTTGGAGCATCTCCCCAGTTAGGATCAGTATTCTGGATCATGTCCTCATAATATTGACATGGTTGATTCCAAGCTGCCTGCTAATGCCCATATTCTGTGTTAACCAGAAATGGTACGGTCGGAGCATTTAGCTAATTGTTGAAATTTCCATTTGACGTACATAGGTTCTGATGTAATAGGCCAATTGTCCTTAGGTCTACAAATGTTGGATAATTTTTGGTTGTGCAAATTTCTCCTTTAAAAAAAAAAAAGGTCAGCTCTTTGCAGGGTTTGAACTATAGCAATTTCTTAAAGTTTTTTAATGCTACATGCTGCTTTTAACAGGTTTTGAACTGTAATCTCCAGTCACAGTCAGAATGGCAAGTTTAAGGAATTGTAGAATTGAGGAATTGCAGCAGACGTGATCTAGACTGACAAGAGGAAATCAGATTGCATGCTATTTATAATGGGTTATTTATGTTTGGGGCAGTCTTGGTTCCCACATTGGGGAGAAGCAACATATAATTTTTTAAAATAATATACACTTTTATTCAGATATAGTATTGTTTGAGTAAATATACATTTTAAAACTACCGTATTTTTTGGAGTATGAGATGCACCAGTGTATAAGATGTACCTTAATTTTGGGGGAGGAAATCAGGAAAAAAAAACCTTTCTGCCTCTTTCCCAGCAGCATCCATCAGTATTCATCTGGCTAACATCTTTGCTGCCTCAGTTGGAGCTTGATTCCTGAAGCTACCTGGGAAACTGCGATGAAAGCCTTTTCAATGAAAGAGTTTGGGGGCTGCAGGGTCGCCTCCCTGATTCCAAAAAGGGTGCATGTAGGGGCCAAACAAGTGCATCGTGTTTCAGGTGGCAGGCAGTTCCAGCACGCTGTCACCTGAAAGTGCTTTCCTTCCCAGTTCCCTGGTGCACATCACAGGGCCACGCGCCCACCTCCTCCTCTACAGACTCGCCGTCTGTTTTCTCTTGGCCAGCATTGTCGGCTGGGGAAGGCAGGGGGAAAGCGAGAGGGCAGCACAGTCAGGCGAAGATGCAGAAGCCGGCCGCGTACACAGGGCAGGCAGGTTAGAGGTAGCCGGCCAATTGCAGGCTTGGCTGCTGGCCACCCGGAGTGCGCAGGCAGCAAAGGAAACCGGCGTCGTGGCTCTATTAAGACGCACATTTCACGGCGGGTTACAATTTGGGGGTGGCAGGTGGGGCAGGTAATGGCAGCCACTTCTTAGAGCCCACACCCTTAAGTGTCGCTGCCAGCGACCATGATTTCGCACCCCCTCTCCCGGATAACAGCCGACAGGAGAGGAGAGGCAGCATGCCAGGTGAAGTTTCACCATCCCAACTGCAACGAGTGAGGGGAGGGGAGAGTCCAGCAGCACCCGGGGCACTTCTTCTCCACTGGCAGGGATGCCAGGCACCCCATTCGTGGTGGGGCACAATTTGGGAGTGGCAGGTGGGGCAGGGGGTGGGGTGCCCAGCATCTCTGCCAGTGGCGAAAAAGTGCCCCGGTGCGCTGCCTCTCCTCTCCTGTCGGCTGTTATCTGGGAAAGTGGGGCACAAAGTCATGGTTGCTGGCAGTGACACTTAAGGGCGTGGGCTCTAAGAAGCGGCTGCCAGGGCACCCCATTCCCTGCCCCACCTGCCATCCCCAAATTGTAACCCGCCATGAAATGCACATCTTAATAGAGCCACGATGCGGATTTCCTTTGCTGCCTGAGGACTCCGGCTGAAAAGGCTTTCATCGCAGTTCCCCAGGCAGCTTCAGGAATCAGGCGCCATGTGAAAGTGAGGATCCCCGCCGCATGGAACCTCCTCAAAAATATGATGAGCAGAGTGGGTGAATAGAGCTACATTCGGAGTATAAGACGCACCCAGATTTTCATCCTCTTTTGGAGGGTAAAAAGGTGCGTCTTACACTCTGAAAAACACGGTATTCCCAAATGAAAATGAGTAATGACATCTGTGAAAACCTAATGTCAAAATAGTGTATTTTAATTTTTAAAAGTTGTTGGAAACAAAATATTCAGATAGATTTTATTTTTTATGAAATAATATCTATTTTGGAAGGAATTTGGTAGCTGCTTCTTTCTAGGTCTGAGAGAGTGACTGAGCTGGTTATGTGTCAATCATAACATTATAGGTGTCATATGGTATTCTTGTAGGAAGCCCAGAGACTTTTAACTTGGTGCTATAGAAATGTATAAATAATTAAAATGTCAGTGAAAACGTTATTTCATCATAAAATGATGTGATTTATATAAATAGCAATATTGCTCGGATTTCTGCTTTTACTTTTTTCAGCTTGATAGATTCTTTCTCTTCCCCTGGACTTTTTATGTGTTAAAACTCTTAAGGAACATATAGCGATAATCAAGTCATTCTTTTCATCTTTCAGAACACCGATATTTTTGGAAGATAGATGCCTGATTTAAAACAATTCTTATCCACTATCCACCAACATAGCTTTCAAGACTTTCTAAGCAGCTGTTGATTTTCTCCATGAAATCTTGTTTTATTCCGTCTCTCCCCTCCCCCGCCCCACCCTGCCAACTGAGACTAGTGGTACGAAAACGGTCTTCTGTTAAACAGCATCATTTCATTTCCTGTTTAATTTTAGTTCTGAAAGTGATATACAAACTCTGGATGTGTGTATATGTATATCTGGGAATTTTGTTCTCAGATTTCAACAAATCTGCTCATCATTACAATATTGTGCTCTCCTCAAGCACGTCAAACTGAAAACATCTCCATCTTAATTTTCTTCCCCAAAATATAAAAAGCTTTAGCTAGAGGTTGACTGGTACTATCATGCCTTTTGATAGTCGATTTCAATTAGTTGCCCTTTCAGCAATATATTACATTACGAATGCTTACAATTACATTGGCATCTTTAATCAAACTTTTTCTCCACTGGATTAGGTTAAGCAAAGTATACCAGGACTTTGTTTCGAGGCCCTCTTCTAAAAACTAGTGAAAGCTGTCAGGACAAAAAACTGTTGCCATGTATTTAAATCTATATATCGCTGAAACGTTTGTATTTGACTGTAACCTTTAATTAGCAAAAAAACAGTGCATCATAGGGCAACCGTTTTTGAATGAACATACCACAAATGGGCTAACTTACAGCACACATTCAAAATCCAAAAACCATGACTCCTGCAGGATTGAAATCTGACAAAGTTCTATCATTTCAGTGCTGCCATGGTCATTTGCAGTTGCTTCTGATTCCACTTAATTTTTGTCTTTTGGGGGGTCTTTCTGTTTAGGTAAGGAAATAATCTTTGAAATGATAGTCCAATAGGTCATGGGTTTAAAATTAAATATGACTCATGTTTATTTTCCAGGCATGTTATTTCTCCCTTTTATCACATTGAAATGATACTTTTATTTATTTATTTTATCTTATTTTTATTTATATCCCGTCCTTCTCCACGAAGGACCCAGGGCAGCGCACAGGAATTTAAAAACATATAAAATGGCAAAATACAAAATTTAAAAACATATTAAATTACCATCCTATGCTAAAATCCAAATTAAAATCCCCAATTTAAAACTATCTAAAATAGCCCCAACGGGAGGTTACGCTAGGCCGGCTTGCTGAAAGAGATGTGTCTTTAGACACTGGCGGAAGAGGCGGAGGTCCGAGATGGTATGAAGTTCAGGGGGTAGGTCGTTCCAAAGAGTAGGGCCCGCCACAGAGAAGGCTCTTCCCCTAGGTGTCGCCAGTTGGCATTGCCCGGCCGAAGGTACCCTGAGAAGGCCCTCTCTGTGGGAACAGATCGGCCGAAGGGATGTATGGGGCAGGAGATGGTCTTCCATATAACTAGGCCCCGAGCCATGGAGCGCTTTGAAGATGGTCGTCAAAATCTTGAATACTATTTGATGTCGACATTGGGAGTTGTCTGAGGGCTTCATTTAAATCTTTTGTGAACCATATACCATCCTGGATTTCAGACTCTGTATTTTTGCTGTAGTGCAGTGCTGGTGGGAAGCCCACACAGTTTTCAAGCATTCTTCTCCACCGAAAGATTTCAACCAAATAATAGGAACATTAACTTTTTTCCTAAAGGTACAAAAATGCTGTTCTGCTTAGCAACTACGTTCTCTTGTAATCCTTTCTATAATTACAAAGAATAAGCTTAATTTAGTGTATGCACATAGAAGCGTGGTCTTAATCCTCAAATAATGGGAGCCAAACCAGACTTTATACGTTGTAATATAAAAAGCAGAGCTTTTGACTGTAATTTCCAATGCTGTTGAAAAGTCCCATGCTGTTCCTATGTAGATATCAACAGTTTTTATATAGAATTTAATAATTTTGTTTTTAGCTGTACTACATGTACACATTAGTAAAATGAACAATTAAAACCTAACATTAACCATTGTAGCATTGAAAGTATCAGCATAATGCCGATTTAGTTGAACAAAGTCGGAAAAAATACACAACACATTTTTAAAAGCTGAGGGAAGTAAATCTGTCACTGAACCAGCCACTTTGAAAGAGGCAGTCGGTGTACACCCTTGCTCAAGCAGCTAACTGTCACTAAAATTGTTGTTTTAAAAAGCTATAGCTCTTTTTAAGGAAATATTGTTGAGAACATGATCAGCAGACAGCTACAGGAAATCTGAGTGAAGTGGATCTCTTGTTAGTCAAGATTCAGATAAGAGTATGGTTAGAGACCACATTGATCATATGTTAGACAATCTTTGGCAAGATCAGGATGCGAAGTTGCTTCTTCACTTCATGCCTTGCCAGGCTTCAGTACCATGGTATCCATCTTGGCTAGCTGGGTACAATGCACCATATTTCGATGGTTCCCCTTTTCTAGTATCTGGTTTTATTCAGTTGTGATAGGAGGGAGTACCTTAGGTTTGTCTGATACAGAGATCTGTCTCCACCCCACCCCCTGCTGTTCAACATCTATCTCATGCCACTGTGTCATATCATCTGTAGGCAGTGTATGAAGTCATCAGTATAACTCGTAAGTGAATAAGAGGTGTAGTGCCGCAATACCCAAAGGTTAATGAGGAAAAATAAACTCATACTGAAAGTTAGTGAGAGAAAGTGGCTGTGGATTCGAAGGCCACCTGAATCCAAAATCAATTTTATTTTTAAGTATAAACAAGGGACGTTGTGTTGCCTGAAACAGAACTGACTCATAATTTTTGACCCACCTAGATTCATGGCTGTACTTGAACAGCAAGTAGAGGCAATGGATGGAAAGAATCCTCCTCAATTACACCAGCTGTGACAGTACACACTCATGCATCTCATGGCTGAACTGCTATAATTTGCTTTATTTGGGGCTGGCCTTGAAGATGACCCAGTTGGTGCAATGTATTATGGGCATACCTAAATTTGCTGATTAAAAACCACCACTGTGGGAGCTTAACTGACTGCCAGGCACAATTAAAAAGTAAATTGTCACATGGTGTCAGCCACACTGGGTAGACCAGATCAGAAAAGCAACTGTGCAATTGTAC
Organism: Rhabdophis nuchalis; assembly: GCA_039707465.1. NCBI lineage: Eukaryota > Metazoa > Chordata > Lepidosauria > Squamata > Natricidae > Rhabdophis > Rhabdophis nuchalis. The sequence goes on along the minus strand of CM077651.1, from coordinate 32,488,450 downwards.
TTTATTTAGACTAGGTATAATATTTATAGTTTGCCTGTACTTTACATCTCCTCCTTATAATCCAGTGAATCAGGGACTCATTTGCCTCAGCTTCTTCCAAATACTACCTTCCTTCCCAAGACTTAAACATGTTTAGTAGTCTTTACCTATGTAGGATTTTTGCCAAGGTCATCTACATTACATTCTATACATTGAATATATTTGAGACCACCTGCTCTGGCCTGAGGGTACGCATTCACTAGGAGTTAGGACTTGCTACGGGTCCCTTCTACCAAGTTGCAATTACAGAGACCCCATTGTTGAACTCTTCTCAGTGTTGCCTACCTGTGAGCCAACTTCCCGTGATATCTGGTTTGCTTCTTCCTCACCGAGCATCCAAAGAGCTTGGTGGCATGATTTTATTTTAATATTTCTTTTGTTTGATGCAAATTACTGAGACCCATTTGGAGAAGAACGGCATTCAAGCTTAAATATGTTAGTACATAAGTAGATTGACATGATAATAAAGAAGATATCATGCAAATATTTTCTGGTTAGAGTACCTAAAAGTTAGCCTTAGTACCGAAAATGCCTCTCCTCCTCTCACTTCTTTGGGTAGCCTCTAGGTTGCAAGGTTTTTTCAAAGGAAATCAAGCTTTGAGCAAGTGTACATGAGAAAATGCAACAATTAAGTATCCTGAATTGATTTTTAAAGGCTTTAAAGCTGCTGGCAGGGGAATTCTAGGGAAATCCACATGCATTAAAGTTGCCAAGGTTGAGAAACATTGCTTTAAAGGGAGAGAAAACATCCTCTTGTTACATGGAAGATCAAGTTTCTAATTTTGGCTACTTTGTGATCCAGTTTTGTCAGTTGATGCCAAAGTAGGAGTGAAGCAAGATTTGCCTTAATTGGTTTCTTTTAATAATTGCATTTAGCAGAGCTTGTCCTTTCTAATAACTATATTTGTTAAATGGTTTTTTTAAAAACACGTCTCAACCATTTATATGAGAAGTTATGATCTTGTTTTGACTGAATAATAAGCACACCAGTCAGTCTATGTGACACATGCACACACACAATTACTAAAATAGCAGAGCTTAATAGGAAGGCTGCTACTGTTTCTACTTTTTTACCTGAAGAGTTTAGTTTTAAATGGTGTAATGAGGTGAAATAGCTGTATTTATAGACGTGCAAACATATGCAAAAGCTTAGTGAAGTCCGCCTTTTTACATGCTTAGTAATTAGAAAATAGCCTATAACTCACAGCAATAGATATGCTCAAAATACAATGAATGAAAAATGTAAACGTAAAGGTTCCCCTCGCACATATGTGCTAGTTGTTCCCGACTCTAGGGGGCAGTGCTCATCTCCGTTTCACAGCCGAAGAGCCAGCGCTGTCCGAAGACGTCTCCGTGGTCATGTGGCCAGCACGACTTAAGTATATGTATATTTTTTATTTATAAAATAAATACATTTATAAAATATTTATTATTTTTTCATATAGTAAAGTATATGAAAAGTATAGATTTACTCTAATATTCTTCATATAGATTACAATAGACTACATTTTTGGCTCAGAGAGGAGGTTCATAGTAGAAGAAGTTTGGGGGTTTAAGTAGGGTATATCTGACTCTTTTGAGTCCTGGCTTATTTCAGATACCATGGACTTGCTGCATTTACCTGTTTCTAATCTGATTAAACATTTTTATTCTTTTGAATAAATAAGAAATGTAGCACATGTTCGCATACATCCTATGGCTTGGCTACTATTTAAGATTAACTTCTATGTTTAATTGCACTAGCTTATTGATGCCAGAGAAGTGTTTTCTAAGTATTTGGAAATCTCAACTTCCACGCAGATGGGAAATGACTTAATCCTCATAGTAGAATAAGGAACTACCATGCCCTGAACCTTAGACTTGTGTTTTTGCAATTTTTCAGTAGTAAAATATTTAGAGTTAACATCTCTAGTTTCTGTATTCACTATATTGATGCACAGCTATTGTTTAGTGACAGCGAGAGAAACTTTTCATGATGGCCCAGTCATGGTCAGTTTGTCCTAGAGCTTTCTATTTTGGAAAGAGTAGAAGTACTGTTTTCCTGTAATTGTATCACTGAGTATAATAGCCATGCTAGGTAAATACTCCATTGAAATTATTTAGTTAAGTACAGAAAACAGGAAAATTTAGAATATACCATATTGGAAATCATTGAATTATTCCTTACAAAAGAATTGGGGGAGGGAGGGGAGGTTTCCTGAATTTTCATCAGAACAATCATATTTTTCCTTTTCTTGCAGCAACTTCCATTTTGTCTTGGTGAAATTTAGGAAAATGATATGTCAGAACAACTAGTCCTCAATTAACAACAGTAATTGGAACTGGAATACCCATCACTAAGCAAACTGTCATAGAGTGCAACGTCATGCCAATTAAGCCACAGAAATCCTACAGTGGTTAAGCAAACCATTGCAGGTTATTAAGTGAAAATGCCATGCTGTCCCCATTTGTGATTTCATGCCAGTTTCCCCTTTTGACTTTTGTTATAGGAGGCCAGCAACACAGATTGTAAATGGCAATCACGTGATTATAGGGATGCTGTGACTCTTGTAAGCCCAAGGACCTGTTGCAAAAACTGCTCATTCAGCACCATCTAAATCTGAGTCGTCACTGTATAAGTGGTTATTAAACAAAGAACTACCTGTTATGCACCGTAAATGAGCATTTGGCATTTTGATGTGTAATTTAAAAAATAACATAATTGAATCAAATAGATATGTTTGGCTCGGGACCTAGTTATATGCGAGACCGTCTCCTGCCCCATACATCCCTTAGACCAGGGGTCTGCAAAGTCGGCTCTTTTAAGACTGGTGGACTTCAACTCCCAGCTATGCTGGCTGGGGAACTCTGGGAGTTGAAGTTCACCAGTCTTAAAAGAGCCGACTTTGCAGACCCCTGCCTGCCTTAGACCGATACACTCCCACAGAGAGGGCCTTCTCAGGGTGCCGTCGGCCGGACAATGCCGACTAGCGACACCCAGGGGGAGGGCCTTCTCTGTGGTGGGCCCTGCCCTGTGGAACGACCTACCCCCAGAACTTTGTACCATCACCGACCTCCGCCTCTTCCGCTAGTGTTTAAAAACACACCTCTTCCATCAAGCTGGCCTAACATAACCTCCGCTGGGAGTAGCCATAGATAGTTTTAATTCGGGGATTTTAATTGGTTTTAGCGCAGGATGGAGATCTAATAGGTTTTTAAATTTTGTATTGTGTTTTTTGTATGTATTTTAATTTCCTGTGCGCCGCCCTGGGTCCTCTTGGAGAAGGGCGGGATATAAATTTAATAAATAAACAAACAAACAAACAAACAAATAAATAAATAAATAAATATGTGAGGGAACGCTGTTTCAAGAAGGATTTTTAAAAAAATAAAATAAAATACTATGTTTCCTGAAAATAAGACTGAGTCTTATTTTCTTTTGACCCCTCAAATAAGCACTTGGCCTTATTGTTGAGGTGCAGGAGGCGACAAACATGGTCACCTCATGGCTCCTATGTTGCAATATTTTCAGGGAAGGTTTCTTTTCGGGGAAGGACTTATTTTAGCGCAGGGGTAGTCAATCTTTTTATACCTACTGCTCACTTTTGTATCTCTGTTAGTAGTAAAATTTTCTAACCGCCCACCAGTTCCACAGTAATGGTGATTTATAAAGAAGGGAAGTCAATTAAATTAAAAAAAGGAAAGTGCTTCAGTATCGGACAAAACCCCTACCGCTCACCATGAAAACTGGAACACCCACTAGTGGGCGGTAGGGACCAGATTGACTACCACTGTTTTAGTGCATGCATTCAAAAGCCCGATTGGACTTATTATCCAGGGAGGTCTTATTTTCAGGGAAATAGGGTACTGTACTATCTGTACTGTACTGTCATAAATGTATATGTGTATCTAGTTTTCTTGAACATTTTGTGAGTTGCCTTGCAAAAACAAATTACTTACTTCTTTTATGCTAGACAAATTATCCTATGTGTTCTCTTAAAGTTGAAGGTAAAAATATAAAGCTGAGATTCAAAAATTGGTCATTATATTTAAAACAACATGTTAATTTCAGAGAGATAACAAAAACATTTATTTATATTTGTGGGTTTTTTTTGTTTATTTATTTATTTAGCCATCCATCTCACCACAAGGCAACCCGTGTGTTTGTGTGTGTGTCAGTATGTCAACTCAAGATGGCAGACATACCCAGAGGTGATATTCAGCTTGTTCTGACCAGTTCTAGAGAACTAGTAGCGGACATTTTGAGTAGCTCGGACAACCAGTAAATACCACCTTTGACTGGCTTCACCTCATCTATTCTTTGCCTCCCGAGTCCCAGCTGATCGGGAGGGAATGGGGATTTTGCAGTAACCTTCCCCTGGAGTGGGAAGGGAATGCCAATTTTTCAGTATCCTTCCTTTCCACGCCCACCAAGCCCACAGAACCAGTAGTAAGAAAAAATTGAATCCCACCACATACCTAATATTCCTGCTAATTGCTAATACTCAAAGTTACAATGGGTTGGGCTTCCTTAAACCAAGCAGTTTAGAGATTGAAATACTTCTGAAATGATAGAAATGGCTGGTTTTGACCTTGACGTCAGCAGTGTTGTAGGATTGAGAAGTAAGGATTTCTTTAGTGTGCTAAATAATTGTATTAAATCTATATCATAGTGATATTTAAATGGGATATAATTAACATACATGATAGAAATTGTATTCCTGTGTCTGCACCAGATCACATAATCATACTAGTAATTGTTTTTTAAAAGTTGCCCATTCTGTAGTTTTCACGGCTTGTTTACAAATTGCCAGGTTGAACAGGTTCAATATTTTTGTCAGAATTGATCTTCTGAAAAGGATCTTGGGATCTTGTACAAATGCAGGTAGTCCTTGACTTACAACAGTTCATTTAATGACCGTTCAAAGTTACAACAGCACTGAAAAAGTGACTTACTGTATGTTCATTTTTCACACGACCATTGCAGCACCCCCATGGTCACGTGATTTACATTTGAATGCTTGACCACTAACTCATATTTATGACAGTTGCAGCGTCCTGGGATCATGTGATCCCCTTTTACAACCTTCTGACCAGCAAAGCCAATGGCGACACCAGATTCACTTAACAACGCTGTTACTAATTTAAAAAACTGCCGTGATTCACTTAATCATGGCAGGAAAAGTCGTAAAATGGGCAAAACTCACTTAACAAATTTCTCGCTAAGCAACATAAAGTGTGGGCTCAAGTATGGTCATAAGCCAAGGACTACCTGCATTAATTTTACCATCAAAACTCCCCCAAAAATATGAAAAAATAATCGTAGTGTGTGCACACCATTCTGAAGAAGGCTTTTTGTTATTGTTGCATTACAATGGACTGAATGGCACAAAAAGTTGTGGTGGATTTTGCATACCACTGAGCTTACATTTGGTTAATTAGTTGTTCCTGTTTTTACATTTGCTACAACTACACGTAAAGACTGGCTGATATCATTTTAAGAGATTTTATTCCCACAATGCAGTCTGAAGCATGGCTGGTTATAAAAATAGTACTTCCTTTGTTATTTGCCCACAGTGTTTTGTGTCTATTAAGTCTCTAGTGGTTTTAGAAAGAAATGCCCTGAAAGGTCACATCAAAGATTTCACTTAGCAGCTACTTTTCTAGGATAAAAAGACTTTCCTAAAAAGTAAAGAGGTTGAGCTGTTTTTCTGATAGGTTTTCTACTGGCATACTTTGTTCTTCAAGGTCTTAGTTCTTTTCCTGTACCTTCAAATTGAGGTATTTTCCCATTCTGAATCAGATGAACGTATTCCTAATATGTGTTTAAAATGTTTTTGTTTTATTTTTGACAGGTTTGGGTAAAACAAAACGGAAGACAAGTGCTAGAGACGCCTCTCCAACTCCTAGTACTGATGCAGAATACCCATCGAATGGTAGCAGTGCTGATAGGATTTATGACCTGAACATCCCTGCCTATGTGAAGTTTGCCTACGTAGCTGAGAGGGAGGATGAACTATCTCTTGTTAAAGGATCTCGAGTGATTGTTATGGAAAAATGCAGCGATGGCTGGTGGAGAGGGAGCTACAACGGACATATTGGCTGGTTTCCTTCAAACTATGTAGTTGAAGAAGTTGAGGAAGCGACTGCTGATTCGCCAAGTTTTCTAAGTTTGAGAAAAGGGGCATCCATGAGTAATGGCCAAGCCATGAAAATACTTCACATTGTCCAGACTTTGTATCCATTCAGTTCTGTCACTGAAGAAGAGCTCAATTTTGAAAAAGGTGAAACTATGGAAGTGATAGAGAAACCAGAAAATGACCCAGAATGGTGGAAATGTAAAAATTCTCGCGGGCAAATTGGTCTTGTTCCCAAAAACTATGTAGTAATCGTAAGTGATGGTCCTACCATTAATGCTTCCCACCCTCCTCAGATAAGCTACACGGGGCCCTCTTCTACAGGACGGTTTGCAGGAAAAGAATGGTATTATGGGAACGTTACTCGACATCAGGCAGAATGTGCTCTGAATGAAAGGGGATCAGAAGGCGACTTCCTTGTCAGAGACAGTGAATCTTCAGTAAGTAGCTATCATTTAAAAATGTATTTGTTTATTTACCATATTTTTCGCTACATAAGGGACACTTTTTTATTTATTCCTCCCAAAAGTGGGTGGAAATGTCTGTGCGTCTTATGGAGCGAATATGGGCAACAGGCAGCAGCGGTGAATAGCAGCAGTGATCCCCGCCGCCTGGAACAATTGATCGGCGGTAATCTGGGAGGCTTATCTAACCGCTGATCAACTGCTCTGAGGTGAAGGCTCCAGTATTCCCCGGCGAAGGCTGCGGACACAAAGGAGGCAGGCTGTTTGCTGTTCGTTGTTCACTGCAAGGACACTAGCCAGATGAATAGCGCATGAACACTGGGAGTCAGAGGCAGCTTTTTTTCCTCCTCTAACCTAGGTGTGTCTTATGGTCAGGAGTGTCTGATGGAGTGAAAAGTACAATATTTATTTATAAATTTTATTGGCTACCCATCTTACCACCGGGTAACACTGAGCGGCTTACAATCATATACATTCAAAAGGTTGTGCTGCATTATGCAGAATAAATGAAGTAACAGATTATAACTTTGCCTTTCTGTATGAATTAAGTGGAGTTCTTCAAAGTGAATAGTCACCTGTTGTGTAATACAGTTCTCCTTTTAATTCATTGAAAAATAAATTATATAGGGCAAAATGAAATATAAGTATGGTGTGCCATAACTTTGCTCTGGTTGTAAATTTTTTCAGGTGTATAATTTTCAATTTATTTATTTATTTATTTATTTATATTTATATCCCGCCCTTCTCCACAGAGGACCCAGGGCGGCCCAATTGGATTTTCTCATAGCAAATTTAAAATATATCCACGCAAAAGCAAATGTTAGTAGGAAAAGTTAGTTTAATAGATTGAAGTTTCAAGGTGTGTGGTAATTGTATTTGAATTCTCTACTTTATTAATCCTTTCAAAAGGCTCAACTCAGCAAAATTTTAGCTAACCTGTTTTTATTTTGCGTCCACTTACATATTTGCTTTTTCTGCTTCTGGCTGTTTTGTGTATGGAATTGTCAACAAGTTCCAAGGGGCAGCCATGTTGGCCCCATTTACCAAAAGATTTGAAATCTATATACTTTTTTTTAGTTTTATTCATACTTATATCCCGCACCCATCTCCCACAGAGGGACCCGGGGCGGCGCACAGGAAAATTAAAAGCAAGTACAAATATACAAAATAATCCTAAAACAACATTAAACTCAAAACCCTGTGCTAAAACATAATTAAAATCCCACAAATTAAAACTTTGGCAAACTAATACTCATTCGGTATAGGGTGGTTCACGCCAGGCCGGCTAGATGGAAAAAATGCGTTTTTAAACGCTGGCGGAACAGGCAGAGGTCCGAGATGACGCGGAGTTCGGGAGGCAGGTCGTTCCAGAGGGTTGGGCCCACCACAGAGAAGGCCCTTCCCCTGGGCGTCGCCAACCGGCATTGCCCGGCCGACGGCACCCGGAGAAGACCCTCTCTATGGGAACGAATCGGTCGAAGGGACGTATGGGGCAGCAGACGGTCTCGCAGATAACTAGGCCCCGTGCCATGGAGCACCTTAAAGATGGTCATCAGCACCTTGAAACGCACCCGAAAGGTCACAGGTAGCCAGTGCAGCTCGCGCAGGAGATGTGTTATATGGGACTGCCTTGAGGCTCCCATGATCACCTGCGCGGCCGCATTCTGAACTAACTGTAACCTTCGAGTGCATCTCAAGGGGAGCCCCATGTAGAGAGCGTTACAGTAGTCCAGACGAGATGTCACAAGTGCTTGAAAAGAATATTGCTGAAATCTAACCGCATGGTATTGCAGCTAAAGAATCCTACACTATTTTAAAGATTGACTACATTTATTACAGCAGCAGATGTAATTGGATACAGTTGAATAATTTTCAGATCTTTTAGATGGACTTTCTCTCTTGCCACTTCCTGTGGGTTTCACACTACAGCTTTATAAAGCTTCCACCTCAAGATGGACTTCAGTAATACTGAAAAATTTACAGCTAGACCATGGTTAAATCTCTACACCTTTTCTTTTTCACTCTTTTTAAATGTTTCATACATTGTACTCGTTTAGTTTCAAAAATTGATTTTTAGATTATACTAGATTAGATTATATAGATATATATTCAATTTGTTAAGCAGACTTGGTTTGCAAAGTATAAGCAAAGTGTTTATGTTTTGTTGGTTTTGATTTCAAATTCATGATTGTTTGGTGGGAACACTTAATCAATAATACAGATTGCAGGTCTGTGAATCCAGTACAGCCTTAACTAGGAATAAATAAGTTAATAGTAAACATGGTGGAACATTTTTGAATAAACATAAATATTTAAGGCTTTTCAGTGAGTGATATATATTGAGATAGTTGTGGTTTTGATCAATCAGTACAATAGAAATAATGGGTTGTTTTTTAAATTCAGCAGTGAATACCATCATTCATTTAGTTGTGTCACATAGTCAGTAAAATGATCAACAGCCTAGTTTGAATGCCAATTGTCATTGAGGATTTCTTTATGCGAAGATGTAGATATCTAGAGATGCACCTGGTGAAATTATATTGACGTTCCTTCCGAGGATTGCGTGTTGTAAGTAGTCCTCATTTAGCAACCACAATTGGGTCTGGCAACTTGATTGCTCAGCAAAGTGGTAACTAAGTAAAATTGCAATTGTGCTTATGATCTTACTTCAGCTTTCCTTTCCTTTGCTTAACAGACCCATGAAGGTCATAAATATAAGGACTGGTTGTAAAGTTAATTTTTTTATCACCATCGTGATTGCATGGTAGCTTAATTAATCACCAACAAGTGATTGATAAAAGAGGACCACCTGTATTTTAAAAGACAATTCCAAACGATAGTTAAGCGGCAGTGAAGGAAAAAAATGGAATGATGGTGAATTATTGGATTGGGTTGGGGAAATAAAGTTCATTCTTACATACTAAACAGGCAATAGCATCATTCTCTTTTTTTGTATGATAAGGATGGTACATGAACTCTGGCTTAAAGCCAGAAAGCAGAAAGAATATATTTGTACATCTGATAACAAACAAATGTTAGAGAATATTTTTGCATTGTTATACAGGTTGTCTTCGACTTACAACAGTTCATTTACTGACTGAAGATGTTACAGCAGCACTGGAAAAAGTGACATTACCATTTTTCATATTTATATTTATGTCTATGGCAGCATCCCTAAGGTCAAGTGATTTATATTCAGATGCTGGACAATTGACTCCACATATATGACGGTTGCAGTGTCCCGGGGTCATGGGTTCACCTTTTGCAACTAAACCAGATTCACTTAACAATAGTGTTACTAATTTAACTACTGCAGTGATTCACTTAACAAATGGGGCAAGAAAATTTGTAAAATGGGACAAAACTCACTTAACCAATTTCTCACTTAGCAACATAAATTTTGGGGTCCGTAGTGGTCATACGTTGAGGGCTACCTGTACTTGATTTATATCTTGGGCCCTGGATCAGTTCCTTGAAAAATTATGAATAACATAAAAGAGTTCTCTTTGCTAATTCTTTGAATATGGAATGAGAAGTTCTCATAAGGAATTTCAATCCCATCAGCTGGCACCTCCTTAGAACTGATAATTAGTTATGAGACCATTATATCTTACGTGAAGTCTGAGCGCAGAAGGCCAACGGTGATTTCAATATTCGCTTTACAAGAACTTTTCAGTTTCAGAAATAGCACACAGATTATCATATACTCATCATGACTTTTCATTGGCCTTTGCTGACTCATAGTGTTCTTTGTACTTTTTAGCTGAAGAGCAACACAAGTTTTCCCTTGTGATCTTTTTGAATAAGTTTAGGGCAATTCAAGACTCCAATGCCTTTGGGCAAGTAGCGTTATGCACTTTTTAAAAGATGCCCTGCTGTGCTAGAAGAAGAGCATTTCGTGAACTGCCCTAAATAAAAATCAAATCCAATATTTATGTTCAATTTATGAATTATAGAAGTCGACATAGTATGCTCCATGGGCTAGAACAAATAGAAAGTATAACTATTATCTTCATCAAAGAAAAGGGGGGAAAAACCAAGAGACTATTCTTTCTATTTTACATATATTCAAATGATAATTTGTTTGACAGGAATAAAGCATTGATTGGTGAATTTAATAGCACCTTTACTGAGTGGATTAAGTCAGGAAGCCTTCCTGAATCTGGTGTCCTTAAATTCATTGAGCTTTAAAAATTGGCAGAATTTTCAGCCAGCATACAACTAAATTGGTGATACGTATTATGTACAGAGAAAGGAAATTATTGAGGTTGTTATTTGAGAAATGTTATGAGATGACAGTTATGTGCAAAGCAGTGGTGGGTTGCAGGCGGTACGCCCCGGTACAGGTGTACCAGAGCCTGCCTCGAGCACCGGATACCGTTCCGGTACGTTGCTCCGGAGGGCCCGTCCGCCTTACTGGTCTTTTAAGTCTTCAGCGCTTACGCACATGCGCATGGCATGTACAATGCTTGTGCAATGCTCTGCTGAGCAGCTGGAGCATTGCAGACGCCCTCAGAGGCGCTAAGACACATGCGTGTGTGTCCATGCGGACACCACCAGGCCCGTTCCAACCATACCGGTTGGAACGGGATCAGGAACCCACCACTGGTGCAAAGCAAATTACAGAATAATTGATTGAAGATTTATTTCTACATTGCTGTAGCATATAGATGGAGGAGGAAGAGGATAGAATGGATTCTACAGGATCCTTATGAACTTTGATCCTGGCATGATTTTCCCTTTATATCAAAAGGTTATAGACACAAGCGGACTTGATAGTTGGAATTGATTATTATGGTTTATCTCCAACATTTTAAGTTCTCCCAAAATACCTTACAGTGCATGAATTCTGTCTAAAATTATATTGGTAATAATATCCTCCCCCCCTTTTCTTACTTTTAATAACATTTTTATTCTTTTCAATATGCTCCAAGATGTGTTTTAGTTTTCAGTTAGTAATATTGTGCCTGGTATAAACTTTATTATCTATAATGTTCCAAAATACGTGTTTTAAATATCCAAAATTAACCCATAGATAGAGCTGTGCTTATTTTTTTTTTAGAAAAGTACAAATTGAAAGATAATTAAATATTGAAATGTGGGAGGGAAAACAACATACTGTGTCAACTAAGTAGTTATTATTATAGTTCTCTGATGATTAGAGGGTAGAAGGCTAGGTTTGCTAGGCCTTGCAAAGAAAGTAGGTTTCTTGCATAAGAGGATGCTGTAATACAAGAAGTCTTTGACTTACAACCATAGTTGACCCCAACATTTCTGTTGTTAAGTGAGAGATCTGTTGTGACTTTTTCACGACCATTCTTACAACAGTTGTTAAATAAATCATTGCAGTTGATAAGTTAGTAACATGGTTGTTAAATGAATCTGGTTTCTTCATTTTGATTTTGCTGGGCAAAAAGGTTGCAAAGATGATCACATGACCCTGGGACACAGCAACAGTCCTTAAGTATGAGTCAGTTGTCAAGCGTCTGAATTTTGATCACCTGATCATGGGGATGCTACAACGGTCGTGTGAAAAACGGTCATGGGTCACTTTTTTCGTTGCCGCTGTAACTTTGAACAGTGTCTCTAAATCAGTGTTTCTCAACCTAGGCAACTTGAAGATGTCCGGACTTCAACTCCCAAAATTCCCCAGCCAGCAAATGCTGGCTGGGGAATTCTGGGAGTTGAAGTCCGGACATCTTCAAGTTGCCAAGGTTGAGAAACACTGATCTAAATGGACTGTTGGAAGTGAAGAACTACCTGTAATGATACTGTATTAAATAGGAGGTTTGAGGCTGGCAGACCTAAATAAAATCCAGTTAATGGTTTTATTAAATTATTACCTGTAGGTGATAATTTTGATTAGCTATCTATCTGTATATGATGAAACAACTGACCACAGAAGGAAGGTTTGTTTAGGAATGAAAGGAAATATAAGAAGTAGTGAAAGGAAGAATAGAGCAGACATTCCTAATTCCTCACCTGTATCACAACAACAGTAATATTGACAAAAAGTAAGCTACTTTCCCAAATTATATACTTCTTGGAGGTATAAAACACCACACCGTGTTGTAAAATAACATGTTCATGAACATAAGTTTTATCTTCACCGCCTGATTACTAAGGGTGAAGGGTTTAATTGTTTTCATGTCACCTGATTCAAATTGTCAATTTTCCAGCAAAGATCCAAAAGTATGGAAACTTGGAAAATGCATTTTGAGTCATAGCTATTTAGTAGAGAACTAAAGACAGGATGCCTGTGAAACATTTCTTTTTACAAATTTATTTTTTTATTGTTGAACCTTTACAAAGGCTGATTTTTTATTTGCTGACACTGATCAGCTAGGCATTAGAGTTTGACCCATAGCAAGTAACTCGTTCAGATGTCCCCTTAAAGTTGCTGTCACGATAGCATGCAGCTCCACTAGTCTTAAGCCTGGGAAAGACTGTTTGCAAACCATCCAGCTGTAGCAACCATGTCCAGTGGGAAAAGTCACAGAAATATCTGCCAAGAGCTGAAAACCCAAAAGGCAAACAGATGCAAACTATAAAAATAAACACTCTTGAAATGAGTTCAACGGAAGACAGCAGGGAATAGTTTGAAACTGACTTTAACCTCCACACACTGTAGCGTGCATAACATGCCAAGATGAAGCCTTAAGATTTTATTAATTAAATATTCACAACAGGAAGAAGTCAAGAATACATTCAATGACATAATGCGCTCCCCCCCCCCCCCAATTTCCTGTTGTTACTTAAAATATTTGTCCATTGTGAGGAGAAAGGTGGGAGCCTAGGCCTTTCCTTTCCTTT